>NDFZ01005321.1:103980-153313 GCA_002192655.3 Mamestra configurata
AAATGGCATCCGTTATACCGCGTGATAACACCAAATCGCACCACCAAGAAACGGAGAATGAGTATATAATAATAAATAAATAATTTCTAGACAAATCTGATATTGCCGTGATTTGACCGGTATTGCCGAAACGCCATTATGTTATTGTTATTGTTATGTTATATATATATATATATGTATATTTATATATATATGTTATGTTATTGTTATTAATTGACTGTATACGAGCATCTTTAGATTGTCTATAACCTCACGAGTTGTTGTCAGCTCGTGAGATTATTTGTGACCATAAACAACTAGCAAAACTCAAATAGGGGTCTATTCTTGAAAAAAAAAAAAATAACGTAAGTATATTTATAATTTTAATAAATTTTGTGCTCTTATAACTCCTTTTTGTTTCAGTATTATGTATTGGTATGTCGATTTACTATATGTTTGTCTTCAACCCTGGTCTCGAAAACTTAAAACCATATACATCACTATATGGCTGTATGGAGTACGTTGGGATGTCTGTATTCAGTATGTCTTGCGCCGGAGTGGTGATCCCCATTGAAGCCAACATGGAGAGACCGGATTTATATCCCGTAGCCCTCGTTTGTGGTAGGTACCTATAACGCCAAGTATGACAGTATTTAAGTTGTACTAAATCTAGGTAATGCTTAGTGCCTAAGTATAAGTAATTCAAAGTCAAAGAGTTTATTTCAATTAGGCCATTAAACAGCACTTTTGAACGCCATCATCATCAACAGTTAAAATAGCAATATAATTTAACGTTTAATTAATTAGTAAGAGCAAGTTTCTTAACTGAGAATGTTGAGTTCAGAATGTGACCAACCCTACTTAAATGCCAAAGTCTGACCAGCTTTTTCAGGCTAAAATAGAGTTTGACAAGTAAGTAACTTCAAATTCTCAATTTAGGAATTTGAGTACTTACGTTTTGTAATGTTTTGTGTTGTGTTGTTATTAAGTATGTAAAACCCACTTCCAGGGCAATATAGTAATTCTATCTGGTCTCTTCTCATTGTCACGCGCCAAGGCATTGGATTCTAAAAGAACTGGCACCCCAGTGGTGACAAGAGCCCGATGGATGATGTCATTAATGATGGCGTGCCGTGCTATACAACGAGCGTTCCTCCTTCAGAATAAGCGTTTGACTGATCCACCACGTTGACAATGATGAGGAGCTCAGCTAGGAGCACCTAGTCACAGACATTCTAGGTCAGTCATATCTAACACTAGAAATCACTAAAATCGGAAACTAACGGCTACTTCTGATTTTTTAATAATTATATTGTTAGGCAACCCAGCTGGGGGGGACAGCTGACCTAGAAGAAAAAAATCCATCGATTTAATTTTCTTGGCAATTTCTATTACTGGTAAATAGAACGTGAGAATTTAAAATCTGTTGTTCTGTGGAAAATTAAGTGTTGGAAAAAATAAACATCTTTTCACTCGTTAAGTATGTTTTATTTGAAATTTATTAAATAACTTTATCTAGAACTAGCACTTCGCCCGCGACTTCGTCCGCACGGATTTTGAAGGTAATCCACAAACTTCAACGCCCCCTCTACCCCCTTTTAAAGGTTAGGCATTTCTGCTGCAGATTCTGTGGTCTCAGGATCAGCGCAACCATTCACCCCGTCCGGAGTTGTTTATGCACAAATTATTAGATCTGTTTCACTTCTGCCACTTTTAGTTTGTTCATACCAAATTCCACGTAAATTGAAGCAAGCAGAAATGTCCTCCCTTAAAAACTTCATCACCCCATTCGCCCCTTTAGGGGTTTATTATCGAAAAATCCAAACATTTGTTATTCTTATTTTTTATGCCGTGTTTCAACTTCATCCGACCAAGCATTGAGATTCTCCCCAGTTCGCTCAAACCGCAAATTTTTTCTTACTTAGAGCATTTTTATACACGTCGTAACTTTTAAACGAAAATTTTTAGTGTAATTTACATGTACATAATCGACCTTAATTATCAATTTATTTAAATGGATAATAGACCAGGGTAGAAGCCTTTAAAAATAACAAAAAGTGAAAAAAAATAATAGTAGGATAAAACCCATGGGAAAAGGAGAAGAATATTATAAAAATGAAAGGAAAAATAATTTACGGGCGATCTGAGGTCGGGAAGGGTAAGGGTCCTCCTTTTCCAATGGGTTTCATCCTACTATTATTTTTTTTGGTTTCAAAAATTATCTACCCTGGTTTATAAGAATTAATATTATGATACCAAAATATTTTTCATTTCACCCGGGTTTGAATAATTTGAACAAAAATCGGTCATTGTGACTTAACCATAATAGTTAGACATTTACCCTCGCGGACTTTTTAATAGGTAATATTATGTACTTTAGTAATGTAATACATTATTTTTATGTATAATCAATAGTTTTCTCAGCGCACGCCAAACAATGAATTTTTAAAATCGGTTGAGTAGTTTTGAGCCAAATTGTAACAAACAAATAAATCTTTCGTTTTTATAATATTAAGTTAAAGATGTAGCACAGCGTTAGATTCGATATAATATAGAATTATATCGTATCTATCAAGGGCCATCCATCTAGTGCCAAGTAGGCGTACTACACTACGTAGGATGGGCTTAATATGCAGGTATCGTGCGGTCCATGGGCTGGCCCGGGGATACTGCACGGTCTCCGGCGAAGCAGCGAGCCTCCTTGTCGGATTACAGCCATGGGATCTAGAGGCGAGAGCCCTCGCGCATGTTTACGCGTGGCGCGTGGAGGCGCTTCGCCGGGGTTAAACTCAGCTGCCGCGGCAAACTGCAGCGCGGCGAACGGAGCTCCGGCAGGATACCATGGTGGTATGGAGACGGCGACTATCACGACCCAGCGCTGGGCACGTTACAAGAGGCGCCACGGCGTCCTCACCTTCCGCCGGACGCTGGTACTCACCGGACACAGCTGTTTCGGAAGGTACCTGTTTCGGATTCAGCGGGAGTACACGTCCGGGTGTCAGCACTGTGATGATCGCCCGGAGGACATGGTGGAGTATACGGTGGAGTATACGGTGGAGTATACGGTGGAGCATACGGTGGAGCATACGGTGGAGCATACGGTGGAGCATACGGTGGAGCATACGGTGGAGCATACGGTGGAGCATACGGTGGAGCATACGGTGGAGCATACGGTGGAGCATACGGTGGAGCATACGGTGGAGCATACGGTGGAGCATACGGTGGAGCATACGGTGGAGCATACGGTGGAGCATACGGTGGAGCATACGGTGGAGCATACGGTGGAGCATACGGTGGAGCATACGGTGGAGCATACGGTGGAGCATACGGTGGAGCATACGGTGGAGCATACGGTGGAGCATACGGTGGAGCATACGGTGGAGCATACGGTGGAGCATACGGTGGAGCATACGGTGGAGCATACGGTGGAGCATACGGTGGAGCATACGGTGGAGCATACGGTGGAGCATACGGTGGAGCATACGGTGGAGCATACGGTGGAGCATACGGTGGAGCATACGGTGGAGCATACGGTGGAGCATACGGTGGAGCATACGGTGGAGCATACGGTGGAGCATACGGTGGAGCATACGGTGGAGCATACGGTGGAGCATACGGTGGAGCATACGGTGGAGCATACGGTGGAGCATACGGTGGAGCATACGGTGGAGCATACGGTGGAGCATACGGTGGAGCATACGGTGGAGCATACGGTGGAGGTCTGCCCTGCTTGGACGGAGCACCGCCGTGTCCTCGTCGAGGCGATTAGCGGCGGCGACCTCTCACGTCCGCTTCTGGTTAAATCCATGGTCCGGAGCGAGGTGGCTTGGGAAGCGGTCACCTCCTTCTGCGAAGTGGTAATGCTAGCGAAGGAGGAGGCGGGCCGCACGAAGGAGAGACAAGGCCTTCGCCCCAACCGCCGCTACAAGAGAAGACGCCCCGTGCGTCGGTAGTCTCAGGGCGATCCCCGGCCACCAAAGGCGCGGGCCTGCGGACGGCGAGCGTTGGGTGGCTCGCTGTCCGATCACCACCAGGCCCGGATCGGTGGTGCGTTGTGTTCCACGCGCGCCTGAAAGAGATGTCAGCATAGGGGCCAGCTAGGGCCAGAGTCTGCCAGGGTTGCGGAATTTGTTCGAAAGAGTCTCCGCGGCCCTGGAACGCAGAGGGCTTGAGAAGGAACGTGGATTGGTTTTAGTCAGTAAGAGTCTGACACGCCCTTCCGCTCCACCCAGAGCGGAAGAAGTCATTTGATGATTTCCCATCCTTAAAAAAAAAGAATGAATTGAATATTCCCAGTCGTCCCCACATGTATTGCCTGAACTGGGAAGTTATTGCTACCTCTTCAAATAACTATACACTACGGCGTGGATCGCCAATCGCTATCTTTGTTTGCAGCTTCGAAAGACCTGTGCTAACTTTGCAGAACTCAAAAAACTCCTTTATTCCCTTTTTTTGATTTGATTATCTGTGATACGCATCTTAACACTGTAAGAATATATGTAAATCTGTGATGCATAATTTTGAGAGAATTATTGTTAATTCTTTTATTAGCTGTGATCCACAAATACTGTACTAATTGCCTGACTCTTTTTAAATTAATTTTATCCAAAAACATTGTTCTCTTGCTCAGAAAGTCGGAATTAAATCATTTTAACAGTCCGTAAAATCTCTTATTGAAATCCCCATTATTGCATTTTGACTCTCGGTCTACAGCGGAACGACTGAGAAATAAAAAGTTCCAATCGTCACCACTGGGAAGGAACGAAATTTCTTTTTTGCAATTCGTGCGCAGTCGGTACGACGCGACGGGGCGGGGACGACCGACATAAAGGGAAAAACTGGAAATTTTCGCACATTTTTTGGTATTCTCAATAGAAGTCCTAAAGTAGGCGTTTTTTATTAAAAAAACATCTACATTAAAAAAAGGCTAAAATTGCTACTATTTGAGGCCAGAACCAGCTCTGTCGGTTCAAAACTTACCGAGATACAATTTTTTCCAAAAAAGAGATTTTAGGATTTTATTGGCGCACACCCTCATTTTAAACTCGGAACTATTTTAAACTCACTTGATTAAAAATTAAAAATTAAAAATTAATTTTATAACGATACTAGCGTTCGTTGACGGCTCCGCCCGCATGAAATCTAACAGGCTTAGGATAAGTTGGTAAGGAATCTCAACACTGTAAATCCATATAATTCAACCACATTAAAAGAATGTGGCTGAGCACAATAATTGAATAACATTAAATATTATATATAACTGAGTAACATAATAAAAAAGAACGAATAATGCTCTATGGTTCTCTGCAGCATTTAAAAAAAATAGAACTAGCCGTTATTTGATTTCAATGTTCGATATGACTAGCCTATGTAGTATCACCTAGTTGTAGATTGGATAGAATACCATCTAACTTGTTACATAAAGGTCGATTTTTTCAAGTGGGTGGGGAGCCACCCAGACTCACCCATCCACGCTCACTTGAAAAATCAGAAACGATAAATAATAGCGAAAAATACTCAAAGGAGTCTCAAACCCGATTATAATGAAAACTGCCACAGACGTGTGTGAACGAGTTCATATAAAATAAGATATTTGCTTGAGCTCCGGACGGACCACTGCCCAGCCGCGTCTCAGGCACGGCCCGTATGTGTGCAGATCAACCTTTAAGCTTACTGTTATTTCAGGCATGGGTTCAGTTATAGCGTGTGTGTTCTTGATATCCTTTTCCGGGTATGCGGCATTCTTGGAGCACTCCGAACCGCCAATTACGTTAAACTTCCCTATGACTACGTAAGTACATGGCAAACTTCGTTTTTTTTTTTTACGAAGGTTCAGTCGACCGCAAGTCAGTGGTATGTATCTATGACTTTAAAGCACCGTGTTATAAGGGCCAGTGTATACTGGTTTTAATATAATAATTGGACCTACTCATGCAAACCAAAATCGAGTTAAGTAGCCAGAAAGCTTTAAAAATGCATTATCTATCGAACCTGTAACGATCATAATGCTGTGACAATTTTGGCTGAAAAAAACATTTTCACTCCATGGAAACCAGATAATCCAAAAAATCTACGAAATTGTTCCTTTTTATAAAGAGCCATACCACATGGTCTCTTGTATTTTTATTATTTTAATGTTAATCATATCAAAATAAAAAGTCATTTATTTAAATTGGCACTCAGCCTGCCAGCACTTTTTGAACGTCAAAGTTCTACATAAGCCATCAAAAACAGACAAACCCAAGTATTAACAACTAAATCAAACTAATTAAGCCACCAGGCATAAATGGTGTTCCCGCTTACACGTGCTATGGTATAATGTAACAATAGGATTGTGACTGGAACCAACATATTAATTATAATAAACTAAGTTATCGTTGCCACAATAATAATAATTAAAAAACCATGACCAACAAGACGACCAGCCACCGCAAGCAGCACCCGTTCACGAGCATAACGCAAAGATCAGCCATTACCCGCCTCGCCATATTTGAGGGAAGGAGGTAACCCGACCCCCGACGCTAACGCAAGCAGTGACATCTAGGGGAGCATGACGAACTTGCTGCCGGTCGTTCAGGCCAGAATAATATAAAACAGCTATTATAGGACAATAATAGTGATACATTATAAAAAAAAATTGTAATGATTAGATTATGTCAAAAATATTGGACCGTGCAGGTCCTAGTTTGCATAAAATAACATAAACCTATCTTTTACAAATACTTTGTTCTTGTTGATATATTTATATTTATTACATCTACTTTGAATCTCTTCTGTCATGCTTTGCAATAAACTCCTTAGTAAAATTATGCATACCTATATGCAGTGTTAGTAGTCAGCATACTCACACAGATTACTGTTATTTTTTTTTTATAAATTTGATTTATTTTTTCCTAAGAAGGAAATATTTTGTAATATCATTTTGTTAGGGTATAAATATGGCAACTTTTTTCTAATAGTAAACAGAATAGTAGACAAGAAAAATGGCTGACCATTTTTTAATGGTACAAATTTTCTTAATTCCGGCAAAAGTAAAAAAATAACATAAATGGGGTGGGTTATGTTTCGGTGGTCGGGATTTTAGTTAAAAAAATATATTTATTACAATATTAATTAAGTTATCAAATACAGGGTATTGAGCTGGTCACATGCTGACGGTGACACTGCATACTCTGCGTAAGCGTCTGTTATAAATAATCATGAGTATTCTTTCAAGCAAAGTATAGAATAAAATATTCCTTGCCATAAACATCATAATTGCGTATATTTGAATCATCTTGATGGGTACTATTCGTTGTACTAGGTAGCAAAGGGTCTGGTGACAGAGATTCAAGAAAGGTGAATAGTGGATTTCTTAGTTGAGTACACTTTTACTTCCGTAGTTTTCTTGTCATGTGAAATGACAAGAAAACTACGTAGGTCACAATTCTGTCGGATTCTAGGTCAAAAATTTCCGTTCGTCTTTAAATTAGGTAAGTTTTGGTAGATAATTCACACTTGTGTTTTTATTTTTCAGTAAAATTGAAAAGAAATAGGTACTTTTTTTGTTGTTTTCAGGTTCAAATTAAAAAGGGGGTCCCTTTTTAATTTTACGCACAATTAGTGCTGCAATAAAAAGGAACAATTGCGTTTTTGTTTTAGTAACTATCTAAAGTTGAATAATTTTTATCAGTAATATATTTGCATACATAGAACTCATCATCCAAAATTATAAGCACATCAAATGTATGCACAATTTAGACAAAACGGCTTTATCTCATAACTATCATTGTGCGGGTTGGTTCTTGTTTGCATAACTAGGTCCAATTATAATATTATATGTATAATGCATAAACATATTTAACATAATCTAAATAATTTTGAAGTATAAATATATTTGTTTGTCATTTCAACATATTAGGTGTTTAATAAATGCATACGAAAGTATATACGGTACCTACTTATAACAAAAACACTTTTTTTTATTGGTTTTGTGTAACTATTTGTTCCGGTTTATCTCCGGAACGGTTGGACCGATTTTAATGGGACTTTCACATGTTTTATTTAAGAAAAAGGGTTAGGGTTTCTTGCAAAAAAGGAGGCCACTCCTGAGGCAGAAGCTAGACCTGAAATAAAATGAATACATTTGAGTTAGGTTCTTTTCATTCCAAAGGTGAGCCAGGGAATTTTTGTTGAATGTGATCTTTTTGAAAATCTAACTGTCGGACTAAATATAATTATTATTTTTCTATCTAGTAAAATACCCAACAGTGATTATGCCTGGGTTTAAAAAATATAATTCTATTTAGTCCGTCAATTAGATTTTCAAACATTTTGGACACGTATTTTTTATTTTAACAAATCAATAAAAAAATTAGAAGATAAAACGCATCAAAGATAATGAGTGTTGTAACTTCACTCTCCAGTAAAAAGTGTTCTTGTAAGTGACGTCACACGAGTTTTTAACGCACTGTATCATCTTAATTTTTTGTTAACGTGACAAAAGAAAAAATACATGTCCAATATTTTTTGGTTATCTACCCGACGGACTTATTAGATTTTTGCTATAGAATTTAATATTTTTTTTATTTCAGTTTCCCGAAGGTTCTGAAAGGTTTAATAGCTGTGATGATCTATGTGACTCACGCGCTAAACTTCTGGGTGCCATTCAATCTTTGCTTCTACTATTTGAAGAGACTGCACACTCCGGAGACGCTGTTGAGATGGGAGTTAATCTATCGTGCAATTTTTGTGACCCTCATCGGTTTAGTCGCGATCGTATTTCCGGACATAAATGCTATTATGGGTTTCGTAAGTTAAAATTTTGTCCTATATAAAACGCGTTTTTTTTTTTTCATTTTATATTGTCGTACTGCGGGGCGACATTAGGATGTTAGCAGCGCGACAGTAGCGCGGCAGAAGCACAATACCGCTTTCACATCAGGATGTTAGCAGCGCGACAGTAGCGCGGCAGAAGCACAATACCGCTTTCACATTAGGATGTTAGCAGCGCGACAATAGCGCGGCAGAAGCATAATACCGCTTTCACATTAGGATGTTAGCAGCGCGACAGTAGCGCGGCAGAAGCACAATACCGCTTTCACATCAGGATGTTAGCAGCGCGACAGTAGCGCGGCAGAAGCACAATACCGCTTTCATATTAGGATGTTAGCAGCGCGACAGTAGCGCGGCAGAAGCACAATACCGCTTTCATATTAGGATGTTAGCAGCGCGACAGTAGCGCGGCAGAAGCACAATACCGCTTTCATATTAGGATGTTAGCAGCGCGACAGTAGCGCGGCAGAAGCACAATACCGCTTTCATATTAGGATGTTAGCAGCGCGACAGTAGCGCGGCAGAAGCACAATACCGCTTTCATATTAGGATGTTAGCAGCGCGACAGTAGCGCGGCAGAAGCACAATACCGCTTTCATATTAGGATGTTAGCAGCGCGACAGTAGCGCGGCAGAAGCACAATACCGCTTTCATATTAGGATGTTAGCAGCGCGACAGTAGCGCGGCAGAAGCACAATACCGCTTTCATATTAGGATGTTAGCAGCGCGACAGTAGCGCGGCAGAAGCACAATACCGCTTTCATATCAGGATGTTAGCAGCGCGACAGTAGTGCGGCAGAAGCACAATACCGCTTTCATATTAGGATGTTAGCAGCGCGGCAGAAGCACAATACAGCTTTCAAATATATATAGGCGACTTTAGCAGCGCGACAGTCTCGCGGCTGAAGTTTCTAATAGTTTCATTAGCTTTTGTTTCTTATAAAGTGAAGGCATATGCTTACGTATTGGATGGTTTTCAAGTTATAGAAGATTTTAAGATTTTTAAGATGTCTCACCATTCTGTTACACTCTGAATAATCAACTGATATTTTTTGGATAACTCTTAAATGAAAATCCCTCAAATGACAATTTATAAAAATAGCCATTTCTTTCTTCGGAAATGAAGCATCGTAAAGTTCAAGCTATAGAAAATCTTGAAACTTCTCTTGGTTGGTCTTTGTTTGAGGCATTTTACTTGAAATAAAATAATGTATGGCACTTGACGTACAAATAACAGAAGGCACTTTTCTGTTTAATAATATATAATAAAAAGACGTTTTTCGTTCTTCTGACCCGAACAGACGTCTTGTTTTCGAAAGAAACGTCAGGTTTTATTCCCACTCAGAAAAAACAAACGTGTTGTGCGCCTAGTTGAACAGTAGGGCAAGCATTCCGGTCTCCGAATTTGAATGCCAATTCAGGAAACCGTACCGACCACTACCAAAGATTTTTTTACTTTTCAGATTGGATGTTTCTGCCTCTCAAACATGGCATTTATTTGGCCCAACCTCATCACTTTAATGGTTATATGGCACAGGCCAGGTCTTGGTCACATGAAATGGAGGCTCTGGAGAGGTGTGATTCTCATTGGACTTGGAATGTTCATTTTCTTCTGTGGTTCCATGGTGAATGGGATGGAGTTGGTCTCCGTATTCATCGAAATGAATGTAAAATAATAATAGAAAAACATCGGAATCGGTTAATGGGCTCTGAATATATTTGTGTATAAGCCATAATCTGCATGAGTTGTTTTTACCGCTTCCACATTTATATGATAATCAACGTTAGTTTTGGGCTGTCTCGAATTTTATATTCTTTATTATGCCACATTTATTTATGCCACATTTATTCCGTGAATATTAATTTTCCTTTGTACATATTTCTTTCGAAGATCTATAGACATACAAATATTGTAGTATAACTTTAACAACAATAATAAAATTTTAACAAAAAAACATTTTTGGAAAAACAACCATTTTTGGGACTCTGTTCTCGATACCGGCGGGCTACATTTCAGATATAAAAAAAAACTTACGATCAATTTTACCGACAGCAAAAGAGAAGCGGTAAAAATAAATAGATTGAATTTTTTAAACCTAGAAGGTTTTACACGAATTCATTAGAGTCCCTCATAACTGAGGTGGTGGTGATACCGGATCGAAAGACCAAGGCGAGAGAATCTCCCACCCAGTATAAGCAGAGCTCTCACTGTATAGAAAGGCGTACACTGCGAATTCAACTTAAACTGAAAATGTATAGCTCATACATATACCTTCAAGTGGGGTTATCCGTGTATCGTCTTTCGAATTTAAAGTATCGATACATAAGTACTCGTTGAGAGTCTAAAACATCGATATTTTTTTAAGTTAATTTGGTAATGATAGCGGCTTGAAGGGAGTTTGAACCATTTTTATGGAAACTGGCTTCGTCATTTTGATTGTTCTAAAAAGTTGCGGCGTCTGATGTAACTGGTATAATTGAGTCAAGATCCCTTAAACAAAATCCTAAGATGTTGCCCAAAAGCGTCGTGTTGCCGAGATATGAGGCGAAGATTTTAGAACTTTGATTTCAAATATTTTGGCAACGTGGCTTTGTAGGGTAATTCATTGTAAATTTACTATTTCCTGACTAAGGATAAGGGTATTTTTATACGGGAAGTAGTCTATGAAGTTTGTATTTCAGGCATACCTACTTCATCCAAAGGTTGGTACTTTTCAAAGGGATATCAAAATCTGACCCCTCAATTCTGAGAAAATTCACTTTTAGAATAAGTCAGTTTAATAATGGTCATTGTTCTTTCTTAAAAATTATTCTTGTTGCGAATTAACATTATTTGTTTTTTTATTTTAATTTTATAAATACTCGATAAAATTTGTTATTATTTTTGATTATTGTGGCATGTTATAAATTTGTTTATAGTCTTCTTAAATAATAAATGAAATTTGAAAAATTGATGTTTTTCTGTCCTTTTCAAAACAAAATGCCTAATTGTGTAGGTAACGTAATTTGGAAAAGGCGCTGCCATCTGTTTGTCCACTTGTGCTCTTACCGGAGCACGTAACACAATTGCCGCGCCGAATGCCGATGGCATTAGCGTAAAGATACACCTGATGCAATAGAGGTCCAACCAGTCGATTCTGTAAACATATCGAAGTGAAGGCTTTGGTGAGGTACAATCAAGATGTCATGTGATGCGGAGTGAGCTGTCATTCCATCTTGATTGTATGGATTGACAGTTCACCTCGTGATCACTTCACGCAAGCCTTCACTTCGACATGTTCACAGAATCGACCGGCAGGACCATCACGTCGCTGATCACTCACAAACTTTTTAATTTTTTTTAAGTAAACTAGTTTGACCGGGACCGCTGTACTGCGCCTTCAAAAGATGCGGTGAGGCGGGGTGATGACAGGAAAGAGCATGGGTTCAGATGAGTTCGATATTGTCCGACAAATCTTACGATATCAGATTACAACATTTTATAACATAGAGATATAGATAGCTTCATATATTTAGTAGGAAATGTTAGAAATAAAAGTGAAAAAAGTTACAATAATTAAGTTATCTATAATTTCTTTAAATTACACTCTACAAGAATTTAAAAAATATGTCAAATGGAACACTGTAAATATTATTGAAAAAGAAATTACATAAGCCAAAAGGAATAATGAGTACATGGCCAACCAAAAAGATATCTCCTCGCCTTCCGTTACCAACAATACTATTATAAAAGTAAAAGAAAAAACTGGCCAAGTGCGAGTCGGATTCGCGTGCAAAGTTTTCCGTGTCTCTGACACGGGCATGGCCACCATCAGGGATTTTAATTTTGATAACGAAATAGTCAGTCACTGGGACCGACTATTTCTGATATTTGGCAAATTATCGTATTTTTTTTGGCTTTACTAAAGTTCTAAGGGTGGCCGATTTGAATCTAGAAAGCTATGGCAACTAGCGAAGATCTGTTTTCTCCCAATTTTTTTCAGATTTAGTCAGCTCTTAGATTAGAAAATATAATGAGTTCATAAGATATTGTTACGAGTTTGGGGTTCGTGACAATAAAAACAGCCGATTAAATAACCAAAATTACGCTTTAATTTAACAACACTAATTACAACTTTAACCTCACTAATTATAACACACAACTTCACCACTGATCACTTTAATCGCACTTAGGGTAGGTTCAGATGACAAGCGCTCAACGCGCGTTTTGATAACGCGCGTTTACAACTACATACATTTTATTCAGGCCGTACACATGCTAACGCGCGTTTTAGTAACGCGCGCGTTCAACGCTGCGCTAGCGCTCGACTGTTGTCAGCGCGCGTCAACGCCGCTTTGAGATCATTGGTTTTCTATGTTTCCGTTCAGTTGAGCGCGCGCTTTCGACGCCGATAGACGTATTTTAGGGTTCGTCAAGTTCGTCCGAAAATCGTCCGAAATGGAAACCGAAGCTTTTAATACGGAATTATTAATTGATGAAATAGAGAAACGTCCTGCGATATGGGACATGACAAGTAGCGATTATTCAGATAAGAATTTGAGAAGACGGGCTTGGGAAGAACTCGTCCTTATATTTTGTGAAGGACATGACAATGAAGAAAAGAAGAAAATATTATGTGAGTATATATATTTATTTACATTTACAATCGGTTTGTGTTACAAGTTAAATATAACGATCCTGCCAATCTACTTTTCCTTCATTAATGAAATAGTTTGTTAAATGTACTCGAACATTATCCGCCTGTCGCACAGCACGTCCGGTATAATGTGAGGCTAGATTTTCCAGGGGTGGCGTATAAAGTGTGTCTTCAAAATTGTAGCCATCCCTGATTCTGACATAATTATTTAGTGTACATATCGCTTTTACGATCTTTTCTGCAAAACCGATGTTAACATCTAACGGCCTGTGTAAAATGCGCCATTTATTGCACATTATGCCAAAAGTACATTCAACATACCGGCGTGCTAATGTCAAACGGTAATTAAATATTTTTTTAGCATAAGTTAGTGACCTTCCCCCATATGGACGCATTAAATTCTCCATCATGCCAAAAGCTTCATCAGCCACTATCACATATGGCAACGTTGTCGGTCTATTTTGTATTAACAATGCCTTTGGCTCAGGTAGATCTAATGACCTTTCTGTCAGCTTTTTGTACAATGAAGAATTCTTGAATATACCTGAGTCACTGTTTTTACCGTAGGCACCTATGTCAACCCACACAAAACAATAGTTTGCATCCGCTAGCGCCAATAAAACTAGCGAAAAATAATTTTTATAGTTATAATACATAGAACCCGTGTGTTCAGGCTGGATTAACCGTATATGTTTCCCGTCCAAGGCTCCCAAACAATTGGGAAACTTTGAGTTCTTTTCAAATATCGTGGATATTTCACACCACTTTTCTTTCGTTGGTTCACTCATAACAACGGGCCTTAATTTTTTCCAAATAGTTTCACATACATGTGGTATTATAGTAGCCACAGTAGATTTGCCAATTCTATAGTCGTAGCTTAATGTCCCAAATGAACATCCAATGGCCAAATATCTGGAAACAAACATAAACTATTACTAAATACTGTTTTTTTTTTCAGCGTCATCCCTGCAAAAAAAGTGGAAGAGTTTACGGGATAATTATATGAGAGAGGTGAAGAAAATAAAGACTGTCAAATCTGGATCAGGAGCTTCCAAAACTTCGACATATATTCATTATAATAGACTACGATTTCTACAGGCATCAATTGCCAACAAAGATACAGAAAGTAGTTTCGATGCAGATAATGCATCAACTTCGTCAGAGGTTGCTGAAGTAGAAATAAGTTCTGGCTTTAAGAGTCCTAAATCTACTTCAAGAAAAAAACAAAAATTAAATCCTGCTGATGAAAGATTTGCAAACATATTAGAGCAGAGTTTAGCACAGAAAAATGTGTCTCATCCAAAAGAAGATGACGATGAAGACAAGCTGTTTTGTTTGTCACTCGTTAAAGAGATTAAAAAAATTCCGGAATATAGGCGACTTCAAACTAAAATTGCCATTTATAATTTAATTTTGCAAAACCAAAATGAATTTCAAGGACCACAACAACAGACATATGAAAATCAAAATTACCCGGTATCACAACGAAGAAATTATTCATCACAAGAGCAGCGTCATCAGTCATCAGCTTCTGTTGAAGGCTTTCGTTATCATGATTATAGATCACAGCAGTCTAGTGTGTCAAATAATTTTGCACATTATGGTTATACTACAGCAATGGGGTCTCCATCGCCAGCACCAACTAATGTCAGCAATGAATCAGAGTTAGAGTTATTCTGCGAGTAACAAAATGTTATTTTTTCTTTAAAAAAATTGTTCCTAAACAAGTTGATTTGATTTATTTGATTTATAGATTATGTTGATTATTAAAAAACTTACCTCAATGTAATTATGAGTTTTTCTTCCGGTGAAATGCTATATCGCACAGCGTTTTTATCTGCTACGAGTTCATCGTTTATGAGAGTCAGTAAGTCATCAAATGACTTGATGGACATTCTGAAGTAGTTAAAGAATTTGGGCTCAAATTGCCTTAACTTAGGATATAAAATAATGTACTGACTTTCAGTCAGCCTGGTTGACAAAATTGGGTGAACCCAATATCTCCGTCTTCTGTTGTGTCGTTTCTGCCGTCTGTATAAAATCACCGATAAAACTGTTTCTACGTCCATCTTCGACAAATGTAGAACTCAAACTGGCCGCAACAACGCGCGTTTAACGCCTGACAAGCGCGCACCATGTGAACACTATACAAAAATTCAACGCGCGTTCAACGCGCGCTGAGCGCTTGTCATCTGAACCTACCCTTAAACTTCGCTTTCGAAGTATTCGCTTGTATTGCTAATCCAATACTGCCTCGGTCGCGGACTACGCACTCCTTATATCGGACAGTTAGTTCTAGAAACTTCTATTCTCGAAACATCTGGTATGTACTCGTAACTACCGCTACCGACTGACCAGATATCGAGAAGTGTAGAATGTTCTGGCAAAGAAATGTCTAGAAGGTACTTGACTCTACTAGTTCCGCTACTCGATACTAGATGGCGCTAGTAGTAACTTAATGTACCCGACATGAATTCTGGCGCGTAACAATATAGTCCAAGACTCTTCCAAACTCTTCGATCTAGCTCAGATCGAAGAGTTTACGAAAAATTGCCAAGAAAAAAATAATGTGTTGTTTTGTCGGTCTAACGTCCTTCGAAATGTTAGAGAGAGATACAATCTTAATTAAATATGTTTTTATGTTATCGAAATTAAAATCCCTGATGGTGGCCATGCCAGTGTCAGGGACACAAGGGTTCCGAACGAATTTGTACACGAATGTAACGTGATATTTTAGCACTATTGACTTGTTATATGCTTTCCTGTAATCTATAGGTTAAGAACTAATAACTGCATTTTTATCAAAATTTTAGGCTCAGTAGTATGAGAGAGATAGGGGGAATGGTCATTTTTCGTCTAATTTCTTGAATAACTTCAAAACTATTTATTTTAAAATTATGAAAAAAAAAATCCTCACGATAACAATACAGCCCTATCATTAGATTTTTTTTTGTTGATATTTTATAGTTTATACGAACGCCAGCGTCCCAGAGTTGAGGGCGGCCGTGATGCGGCTCCGGGCGAAGAACTTTGCCCCGGGGCCCGACGGGATTCACGGCTTCGTTGGCCCTCGCTCTGAAGGAGCTGGAGCCCCGACTGAGAGGACTCTACTCGGCGTGCCTGGAGCAGGGCCAGTTTCCCGCTCAGTGGAAATCTGGTCGTCTGGTCCTGCTCAGGAAAGCGGGGTGCCCTGCGGACTCGCCGTCCGCGTACCGGGCCATAGTGCTACTGGACGAGGTAGGAAAGAGCGGATAGTCGCAGCCCGCCTCGTCGGCCACTTGTGCGGAGAGGGGCTAGACCTGGCCGAATGCCAGTACGGCTTTCGGCACGGGCGCTCCACAATCACGGCGATATCCCGAGTCAGAGTCCTTTCGGAGGAAGCGGTGTCCCGGGGCGGTGTGTTGCTGGCGGTGTCCTTGGACATCTCCCACGCCTTTAACACCCTGCCCTGGAGTTGTATTCGGGAGGCACTACGATATCATCGAGTGCCTTCCTACCTCCGCCGCGTCGTCGGGGCTTATTTGGCGGAAAGGTGTGTCACCTATCTGGGACGCGATGGCAGATACCAGCGCCCCATGTCGTGCGGTGTTCCGCAGGGTTCGGTCTTGGGCCCGCTCCTGTGGAACATCGGGTACGACTGGGTGCTGAGGGGCGAGCTCCGGCCGGGAGTGCAGCTGGTGTGTTACGCTGACGACACACTGGTCACTGCCCGGGGGAGCTCGCACAGGGAGGCAGCGTTGCTGGCGACGGCTGCGGTCTCACAGGTGGTGAGCCGCATACGGCGCCTCGGCCTGGAGGTGGCCCTCAACAAGTCGGAGGCCATTGTTTTTCATGGCCCCCGGCGAGCGCCGCCGCCGGGATCGCACATTGTGGTCGGGGGGGCCCGTATCGCTGTCGAGTCCACCATGAAGTACCTGGGATTGGTGCTCGACAGCCGGTGGGATTTCGGCCCCCACTTCCGGCGGCTGGCGCCCAAGTTGTTGGGCGCGGCGGGGGCGCTGTCAACGCTGCTTCCCAATCTGGGGGACCCGAGCACCGCCTGTAGGCGGTTGTACGTGGGGATCGTGCGATCGATGGCCCTTTATGGGGCCCCGATCTGGGCGGCTGACCTGACGGCCAGCACCATCACTGTTCTGCGGAGGCCGCAGAGGGTGATGGCCGTCAGAGTCATCAGGGGATATCGCACGATCTCCTACGAGGCGGCTTGCGCACTGGCCGGATCTCCGCCGTGGGACCTGGAGGCGAAAGTGCTCGCGTCACTGCACAGGTGGCGCGAGGGCGCGCGGGCGCGCGGCGAAAGACTGACGCAGCAACACTTGGAGCTGCGTCGGTCGCAGCTGCGCGAGGTCCTGGTGGCGGAATGGCGGGACAGGCTTTCGAGCCCTTCCGCCGGCCTCATCACCATCGAGGCCATCCGGCCAGTGCTCGACCTGTGGCTCGGGAGAAGGCACGGCTCTCTGACGTTTCGTGCGACGCAGGTCCTCTCGGGGCATGGCTGCTTCGGGAGGTTCTTGTGTCGCATAGGCAGGGAGCCGGACGCTCGATGCCACCACTGCGTCGACTGTCGGGAGGACACGGCACGGCATACGCTTGCAGAGTGTGCAGCTTGGGAGGAGCCGCGCCGTGCCCTCATCTCTGTTGTAGGCGGTGACCTCTCGCTGCCGGCCGTAGTCCATGCTATGGTCGGCGGTGAGGAGTCCTGGGACGCGGTGGTCTCCTTCTGCGAGACAGTTATCGCGCAGAAGGAGGCTGCGGAAAGGGAGAGGGAGATCACAACCGCTCTCCCTGCCCGCAGCAGGCGCATCGGGCGTCGGAGGAGGGCATACGCTGCCCTCTTCCGGCCCTCCTAACTATCCAGACGGACATCCCCAAGTCAGCCGCCCCTGGCTCCCCAGGGGCGGCGGACTTGAGGATGTCCGTCGCCCCCCATTCATCCGGACCCAAGGTGCGGCGCGTGGTGTTCCCATGCACCCCTCTTTGACGTAGCGGGGGGAGTCAAACACCTCACTCCCCTCGCTGACGCGAGGTGGCCCGCAGAGGCGGACCGGCACCAGCCGGGGATTACGGAAGTCGCATACATTTCCGCGATCCCCGGCGTAGGTGGGAGATGAAACACCGGAATGGTTTTAGTCAGTAATAGTCTGACAGACCTCTCCGCCCGCCCGGCGCCACAGGGCGGAGGACATCCATGAGGATTTTTCCCCCGTTATAAAAAACGCATATCTGAGCCGCGGTCAGGCCGTGGCCTGTCGTAGCTCAAACAAATATTGGCGCGTAGATTTTAGATTAACTCGGCCGTGGCCGTGTCCGGGCCAAGCCCGGGACGTGTCCGACCAAGTTGTGAAAGACCATGGCACGGTCCCCATATATGTTTGGATCAACCTTAAGTATATAATATAGGGAGTGTGACAGTTACAGGTTTTGCGTTTTTTCTGTGACACGTTGTATAAAAAGTAGGTAAGTAAATGCAATAGGTACTTCCAATTGAATTTACTGCAACTTGGTTATTAAATTCATCCAATTAACTTTTCCCAATAAAATGCACGAACAAAAAGATAAGAAATTCCATAACCATTGGACTTGGACATGACTTTTTTATTTGGAATATTTTGTGTGAGTTTCGTTATTTTAGACCAAGATGATATTAAACTAAGATATCTGTCTGTCAGCGATTATCGCGCGATTGTTTTATTTGTTTGATATCTCCTGAAGACTTTCTATCACGGTGCGACGACGCGATCTGCCGGTCGATTCTGTAAACAAGTCGAAGTGAAGGCTTGGGTGAAGTGATCACAAGGTGAGCTGTCATTCCATCTTGATTATATGGATTCACAGCTCACCTCATGAACTCATGATCACTTCACCCAAGCCTTCACTTCGACTTGTTCACAGAATCGACCGGCTGGTTTGCCCTACAAATGGACCCGATGATCGCGTATTCGCGCGATGATCGCTTTGTAGGACGACGCCAAAGTAATTTTAACAACCCACACACTAATTCCTAATTGGTAACATTTTAGCTAAGCACAATCACATTATTTCACGTGGATTACGCTATCTGTTCAACGGACTTACTTCAAGACTTTTTAAATGCTCTAAGGGCGAAAACCGAGCACAAAGAGAATCATTCAAGACAGCAGTACTTGGAAAAACGTCTTGTGATTTTTGTTCCTGATTCACCACCCGTTTTTGCTCAAGAAAGTTACCAAGAAGACAAAACACTTCTTCGGAGCAAAAAAAATAATGCCGAAGATTTCGATGTGGACAACTCGACATTATTGAAAGGTTATTATATAAAAAATGGCAAAGTTAAACGTAAAAAACCTAAAAAGGCACCTATGGTTTGGTTAGTGCCGAATAATTCTCTCATTTATATAACAAAGGATTATACAAATGACGGTGTATGCTGTCGGTAAGAATGAACTGTGTTAGAGACCCTTGAAGTAAGTTGTAGCAAACGGTATATTAACTGATAAATAATATCGATAGATAGCGGCTAATAATACTTAATAATTATTTACGATTTATTGGTAAACTAAACGTCCCGATACCATATCCTGCAATAGTCCTGCTCTCTTGTTGAAAACAAACCGGTTCTAGATTTGGATGAAATCGTTTACGAGCCCACTGTTTTGGAATGTCTATTATTCCAATCTATGCTCAAAAAAATGTTTGTTTGGATAATGATGGCTAATGGGGCTCACGAAATCTTAATTAAAAGTAGGTAGGTACCTAATGTTTTGATAATTACTTACGTTAGGTACCTACCTAGGTATTTATTGTGATACACTTCCAGTTATGGTCGATAATGTCGGAAAACTATGTATTGAAGCGCTTTTAACGGTTACCTATATGAAAATAAAAAATCATGTTGTTAGTTACGTAAGTATCTAACTGAGGTGGTAATCAAATGAGCCTTTAGGTCACACATCAAAAGTAGCTTTGAATCTGTAGCAGGTTTACAACTTTTTATTATCTACGATTTTTAAGGTACAGCTACTTTGCTGTCGTAAAATATTAAAAACTACGTGAAACGAACTTTATTACTTCCAAGTTTTTTTAGGCTGTGCTTGTCATCTCGACACGAGAGATGTTCCACAAAACGGTCAGGAACTCGATTATTTCGGTAAGGTAGGTATTTAAATCGAATAGTCGATCGATCGATTTACTTGTAAATTCCAGTGTTTTCGTAAATCATCTTGTTCTTTATTTTAATATAGGTACCTACCTACTTACAAAAACGTTGTGGAGGAATACAGATAGGTAAAGGGTTTAGGTCAAATTTTGTAAGCAGAATTACAACAAGTTTCTCTTATCCTACAGAGTTAAAAGGTTGAGGGTAGAGAACACGTCTTCAACAAACAAAAAATGTGAGGAACATATTGGTGTCCTAAAGTTTCACGTTGCCGAGATATTTCGAGGTAAAGTCACCTTGATAATCATGACTATCATTGAAAAAAATCTGGCCAAGTGCGAGTCGGACTCGCGTGCAAAGGGTTCCGAAGGACACAGGTGCCATTACCTACCTACTTATTTTAAGGTAGGGAGGCATAGGTGCCTACAAACGAACAAAAATATTATATCCTGAGATATTAGTGTGGATTGGGGGACCGTTTTGAGTTTATATAGGTATCTAACTGTCATTGTTTTTATACCTAGGATAAGAAAAACTATACCTTCTTGGAAGTATAGTTTCTCTAGAACATCCACTGCTAAAAATCTTTTTTACAATAGTTTTCAATTTACAATTGGGGCCCCCAATCCTTGCGCACATTAAAATTTACTTAGTATTTAGTAAAAATACAATGGGTTTTAACTACTTAATCCAAAATGAAAAAAATATAATTCTATTTAGACCGTCCATTAGATTAAACAAAATATTATATTATTGGAAATGTATTTTTTCCTTTCATATCAATTCAAATTGATACAGATAAAACGCATGAATGCAAAGAGAAAGTTCAACAGTGAGGGCTGGTGACGTCATTTTTACGTCACGCAAGTTTTCAACGTAGGTCAACGATAAGATAAAAAACGTGTCCAATATTTTTTGGAAATCTATCTGACGGTCCAAACAGATTTTTTCAGGAAAATAACTAATTAAATACTCCCAAAATGCTGATTCTGGCATTACCTACGGATTCATTGGCTGAAAAAAAGCCAGCCCTATTAGGTAACGTGAAAAGTCGACTACCTGTTTGGTGATGTCACGCAAGAATCGGTGAGTCATCCATCATTCATATCAGCCAATTGCCGTCCACTGCTGAACGTAAGCTTCTCCTAAAGAGCGCCAACCATCCCGGTGGTGAACGGTCCGCATCCATCCGCTGCCAGCCACCTTCTTCAAATCATCGATCCATCGTGCCGCAGAGCGTCCCACACTACGTTTGCCTATACGCGGTCTCCACTCTAACACATGGTCTGCTCCATCGACAGTCTGTCCGTCTACTGACATGGCCGGCCCACTTCCACTTCAGCATGCTGATTCTACGCGCGATGTCGGTGACTTTAGTTCTCTAGCGAATGACTTCGTTGTGGACCCCAGTGCCCTAGTGTTACAACCTCAAACGGCCCCATTAAAATGTTATTCCCAAAAAAGGATTTTATATACACTTCTGGACACATCTATTGGCCCACCTTGTATTTTCAGTTTCGTTTGGTCCTAGCTAAAATTTTATATTAGGTCGAGCAAAAAGTTTTTATGCAGTTTTGAACCTGGCACATTCACAATTTCATTCAATAGTCTTTTTTTGAATTTCGAACACAGAATTTAAAGAAACAAAAGACAATTTGGAGCCTGTTTGTTGATATCAAACAATCGAATACTAAGAAAACTTGGTTTTATTGGTTTACTTGGATTTAATTCTTGAAAAAGTGATTGATATCTTTGGTTTTGCAACAAACATTACTTATTCTTAACATTAAGGTGAGGTTCTATCAATAATCTATGGATACTTCACCTGAAGTCGCCGCCCAAGCTGTGGCACTTATTCAGGCCGGACACAGCCAAAGAAACGTGAGTGCTCAACTTAATTTAAGTCGATCTGCGGTCCGAAATGTTTATCGGAGGTACCTAGAGACTGGCGGCTTTGTTCGTCGCCAAGGAAGGCCACGATCTCGGGTCACAACTGAAAGGCAGGATCGATTCATCGTGACGACCAGCTTGAGAAATCGTCACCTTACCTCCATTGAGATACAAAACCAACTTCGCGACTTCCACGGAGTATCTGTGAGCGCTCGAACTGTTCGGAGAAGGTTAAAAGAACGCGATATGGTACCACACAAGCCAGCTAATGGGCCCAAACTAACGCGAGCCCACCGAACAGCGCGCCTTCATTTCGCACGCAGTCATTTAAATTGGACACAGCAAGATTGGAGCCGTGTACTCTTTTCTGATGAGTCTAAAATTGTGTTACATGGCAATGATGGAAGGAAGAAGGTCTACCGACGTAAGGGAGAGCGTTTCGCACAATGCTGCTTTGAAGAGAGGGTTGCTTATGGCGGTGGCTCATGGACTGTCTGGGGCGGTATATCCGCGAGCGGCAAAACTCAACTTGAGGTTGTTACAGGACCACGGCTGCCAACATTAAATGCTGAAAGGTACATTCGTGAGTGCTTAGAACCTCACGTGATACCATACGCGGACTATGTGGGCCCAAATTTCCTTTTTATGCATGATAATGCAAGAGCCCATGCGGCCGGCATCGTCAGGGAATATCTTCGGGATGTGAACATCACAGTTATGGACTGGCCAGCCAGAAGCCCAGACATGAACCCCATTGAGCACATGTGGGACGAGCTAAAAAGACGTGTTAGGGCTCGTCAGCCAGTTGCCCAGACGATGCAGGAGTTGAAAACTGCCATAGAAGAGGAATGGGAGATGATCCCTCAAAATTGCATAGAGCGGTTGATAAACTCTATGCCTAATCGTATGAGAGCTGTGGTAGATGCCCATGGAGGCAACACGCGTTATTAAATTAAACCTTTATTTGATAAAACATGTTTTTTATTCAAAAATCAATTGCCTTTAACAAGGCGCATATCCGACTTGTTAGGCGTAGCTCCATGTCGTATGGTATTCTGAATTCAAATTTAAAACAATACGATCGAAAAAGATGGTAAAATGTATCAGGTTTAAAACTGCATCAACAGTTTTTGTTCAATCTAGCAATCATATTTCGGTAGGGGCCATCGAAACCTAAACTCTAAGGTGGGCCAATAGATGTGTCCAGAAGTGTATTATTTACAACGTTTGGTCGGTTTTCAGCACCTGCACAGCACATCTGCTTAGCATGGTGGGCCAGGGCCAGTGGCAAGAAAATGTTTTTTTTTTTTACGATAACCACTCGCAGTTCAGCACTCTAAGGCCGGTTACTGCTTAACCGGACCGTCCTGTGGTTGCCTCAAATGAATTTAAGGCCCCCAGCCAGGGCCAAGAAAATGGGATGGCGCACGGGTATAAATACAACATGTTGACCTACCTACTCTCTCTCTCTATATCTACCAGCTCTTTCCCGCGACTTTTTCGAAAAGTGTTTAATGTACCAAAGGGAACTAAGTAGCTACTGGGATGAAAATTATCCACAGACACACTTTCATATATTCATAAATTAAGTACATATCTAAGTTGAAAAGAACAAATTTGTAAACGTAGTTTTGAAATAGAAAACAAAACGCCGTTTCATAATGTATCACAAAAATCGAAACGTATTCCACTTGTGTTGCCATAATTAAAACGAAACCATCGTTGTAATACCTACTAAAAAAATTAAAGCGTTAACTTCCACGTCTTGATTATTCTAAATGCAGAACCACCTTATTAACTTTCATTTTAAAACGGTTTATGATTATAATTTGTCACCATGTCCAGTAAATATCGACTTTCAAAAAGTTGCTAAAAATATCACATCACGTCTCCTAATTGGTAGCTTTTAATATTTTTTCGCTTACAACCGCAACGTTTAATATGACATTTGAGTCGTCAAGTCAGCTGAACAATGCATCTTATTTATTTATCACAAAAAATAAACTTTATCTTAACCCATTAATATTATTTCGCTTGTCTATATTGGGAATGTGTTATTCTATTTTCAAATTGACATCTTGTCGAAGTTCTGCTTGTTGAGGTACTTGAGTACCTTTGTTAAAAAATCGTAAGAATTTGTTGAAAAATGTTTGGGAGGCCGAGATGCAGAGAGTGGACTCCACTAGCCACCCAGCAGCTGCGACTACGAAGTTTGATACAGGTAATAGACAAAGGGGCATGTAGAAGTTTTGCATAAGTTTTTTAGGCAAAGGTTTACTAACAGACGCCCACGCTAGCACGATTCGACTGCGTGATAATATTTAATTGTCATCATTGACATTACTAATCTACTCTAGTAAACTGCACTTAAGTAAAAGTGCTCGCTTTCAGGCCGTTAAATATTAATATCCCTATCTGAACATTGTTCCTGAATTTTTGTTATCATTTTCCTGGTTTGTTCACACTGGAACAATTTAGGGATAGTTACATTCATTGACAGATTTATTTAAATATAAGTAATATGGGCTGTTTATCAAAAGCATGACCGTGGAATATCTGTTTTTTGTTATAGTAAAACACATAGACACAGCTAAAACATACAAACATAGCTTTTATAGACTAATAGATAGCTATATAGACTGCCTGAAGGAAAGATTATTCTGTTTCTGAACACAAAAGACAACAAGAAAATAAAATGCAGTGACTGAAACTAATAATATAATAATAATAAAATTTTATTTGCGGAGAGAAAGGATACAATGCAAGTTACATACTAAGATTTTACATTTATGGTAAATTTTTGTGAATAATGACCCCGATGCTAGGAAAATCCTGTGTTATCAGGGTCATCCGTTCGTCCAATTAGGGTTGTGATACAGAAAATTAGAGAAGCTAAAGAGTGTAACTTTGTCTATAATGAGTGGCTAAGTGCGTGTAAGTAAGGGTGTATATATGAAAGTAAAAGACCTGTGCGATGCCAAAAAATGCTCCTATTTCTGTATGACCTGCAATATTAAAAAAAAAAGCAGCGCTTGTGTTTTAATTTCTTGTGTAACAGCATTTTTTTGGCCCAGATATTCTTACATGACTGATACAGTAGAATCTGTTCATTATGACTCTGCATATATTGATCGACCACTTAATATGATGGAAACACATGCAAAGTTTGGTTTTCACATAAAATTCTTTATAAAATGTGTTTATTATGACATCGTTTTTTTAAATGTGTGTGGAACCCTAAACTCTACTAAACCTTACTAAGCCTCCGCTGTCTGTCTCTCCGTCCATCCGTATGTCTGTCAGTGGGCTTTATCTCAAGAACTAGATACATAGTTTTCACAGAGTGTATATTTCTATTGCCGCTATAACAACATTATTTGCCTATACTTTTCCCAACTATATTGGGGTTAGCTTCCACCCGCTATAAGAACAACTAATATTGATTAAATTAAATTAAAAATTAAAGGGGGCACACAAGAAACATGTTTTTTTGTCGGTTTGTGGTACTTAAGGATGGATTTATTTAAAGAAATCATAAGATCTATTTATTTAATGATATTTTTACACTATTAAAAAAATAGGAAGTTTATTTTATAAGACTATATAACGCCTACTTAGTGTGACGTTTTTGTCAATTGTCTTCAATGTCATTATAAGCGGATACTACTGTATTTGAATGTTTACATAAGTATGTTGTTACCTTTTAATATAGTTGCTCCAAAATCATTGTGCTTAGCACAAGACATACCTATTTATAACATAATCTGTTTTTTTTAAATTTCAAAATGCTTGATATCTACAGTGCTTAACATGTTAAGAAGTTCTTTGCTCATTCATTTTTGCTCATCAAGTAGCTAACTTCGTTTGAATTCTGATAATTAAACTGCTGTCTACTGTAATGGTGTGCAGCTGAATACCATCAATATTTAACATGCAGCAACTGTCTATGGGACCTCACTGTAACCTCTCGCCAATACCTCTTGCCAAGAGTTTTAGTGTCAGACCTTTGGGCTTTTGTGCTGTATTGTTTCGCTTTTTAAAAGTTTTTACTATGTTTATAATGAGGTGTACAATAAAGTATATATTAATAAATAAATACCCAAAATTATTATTATTTAAATAAAAATAATAATAAAAAGAAAATATATTATTATTATAATTCTAAATTAATTTATTATTTAAGTTATTATTTATTGCTGTGCTGTGTTAACCAAACAACCAATAAAATTAAAGTTAGTGCTACAATATTTTTGTTTTTTTTTTCTTTATTTTCTTAAAATTAGTCCTATAGATAAGCTACAGAAAAAATATTTACATTGCATATTTACCCTTAACCTTTTGAACGCCAATGTCACTTATACATGACAAGCAAGTTTTTTTTTTTTATGCTCCTCATCATTTATGTGAGCTAATTATATTATTTATTTTTTTCCAGATCGTGGGCTACAATATCCGGCCACCTGAGTGGTGCACGTCACCATGCAGTTTTTATTTGACGCTGCATCATACCACCATGTCAGCTCCCTTCTACACCAGTGAAAGGATATCTTCTCCACATCCCAAGTGGAAGGAGATTGATACAGGTATACATGCAAACTTTAACCTTATTCATAAGGGTTTAAGGGTGATAGGTGGTTGACGGTAGCTTCAGTATTTTTAGCTTTGATAACATCACTATTTGGGTTGTTTTTATGTTTACTGACTGACTGAGAATGGGCAACTGCATTCTCTGTGCATCGCAACAGCTACACTGCGATTGCCAACCCGCCTGCCAAGCGTGGCGATTATGACAAACGCCTTTAGGGGAGGCCTATGTCCAGCAGTGGACACGTATATGATGATAATGATGATGACAATGACTTAAAATTGTATAGCCCTAGCTTTTGCCAGCGGTTTCGTCCATGTAAGGCGAAAGTACCTAATCCCACAGGAAGGTATTACCGGGATAAAAAGTTCCCTTGTTCTTTATCCTGGCCACAGTCTACCAGTGTTTCTAAATCCGATCAGCTATTGAGTTGTGATTGATTAACAAATGTCCAAACATACCGACTTTCATTCACAATTATTATTTTTCTAGCTTTTGCCCGTACGTACGCATGTCCCGGTTTTTCGCGTGCCCGTATAGCCTTTATCATTCCTCATGAATGTGGCTGTCATGTACACAAAGAATTTTCCAAATCCGACTGGCAGTTACAAAGATTAGCGCGCTCAAACAAATAAACTCTTCAGCTTTATTATATTAGTATAGTATAGATATATAGTATGACTTATTATATTGAGTTTCGTATTAGAATCTTTTTTGGCCCTGATATTGCCACTTCCAAGGCGTTGTTGGCAGCACATAGGTCACTTCGGCTGCATGTTTTGGGGCACAAAGGGCAAGATAGAAGGTGGAGCATTTGCGGCTCTGCTCCACATCCACACCCTGCAGTTGATCCGTCAAGTAACTTTTCGAAAGTTGACAATCTCGTCAAATGAAGTTGTTACGTATGTGCTGCGCCTAAACTATCGATCGATACTCATCACGTTTGTCTGTAGTATCTCCAATTACTTCGACCTTGCATACTGCCATATCAATATTCATAAATTGCATCAAGTATCCATACTTATATTTGTAAATGCGAAAGCGTGTCTGTCTGTCACTTCGTCTGTTACGGACGAACGGATTCTTATAAAACTTGGGCGAGATATATAAAACTGTTAGCTTATATTTGATGAATAAATGAAATGAAATGAAAACGATATAGGATATTTCTTATTTCATTGTTAACACGTGTACACATGGCGGTCTTACCACACAGGACAATCTCTTACAGGCAACCTTTAGATAAACTGAAAAAAGGAAGATAGATTCTGGGCTGTCGGTGCCTGGCAGTCTACAAACATATCATATTATACTAGCTTTTGTCCGCGACTTACTCGTTCCTTCCCGTTCCCGTCGGAATTTCGGGAAACTTCTTAGTGCTCCCCTACACTCCCCAAGTTACCTACATGCCAAATTTTAGCTTTCTACGACCAGTAGTTTCGGCTGTTCGTTGTCTATCAGTCACTCAGTCAGTCACCAGTAACGGAAGAGTTTTATAAATATTACAAGAAATAAGTGTCCAATGGGCGGTCTTAAGGCACAGGGCCAGTCTTACATACAACCTTTAGATGACCTGAAAGAAAGGAGATAGATTTTTGGCTGACAATGTACTTCAACTGAAACACATTATCATACATAACATTACACCTGTATTTCCCGAAGGGTTAGGCAGAGGTGCACCTATAAGTACACCCGAATTTATTAATTAAGACACAACATTTTACTTAGCTAGCCATACTAAAATTATAAATGCGCAAGTAATTGTCTGACTGTTTGTTACCTCTAAACGGCTGAACAAATTTTGATGGAACTTAACACATGAGTATCATTGATTTTTCTCGCAATAGGACATATAATAATTCCGATTTCGGGAGTAGACTATCACGCGGGGGAAGCCGCTGTAGTAATAATATAAAACATTATCCACACGGATGAAGTCCAATGCTGAAGCTACTAATTTATTTAAGTATTTATTTTTTTAATCATAGGAGAACCAATAGCTATAACAGATGGATAAATAAATGTGAATGTCTGACTCAGATTTAAAACAGAAGTACCAAAACATGATAGATATTTTCAAAACATTATTGTTTTGATAATATCTATCATGTTTTGGTATTGACTACCACTACTTGGACTTTTGGTATTAACAGAGACATTTCAAACGGCCATTCAAATCGTTGATACAAACATGACTCATTTTACTATAATGTTTGACTAATGTGTGTCAATCCTTATCATGCAATAATATGTTTAATTAATGAACTGTTGTTGTTGTTATCCGTTATTTAGAACTTTGTGCGTAAAAACGCGTTTGAGTAGAATTCTGTGAAGCGAAATTCGGTGGTATGATAAAGCATGCTCCATGCAAGCTTGAGGAGCTCGTGGCTAAATAATAACAACGGCACGGGTTTGTCTTCAAGGTTAAGCAACGCTTGCCGAGGTCGGTCTGTGGATGGGTAACCATCTTAACATACCGAGACTCCTCCGTGCCTCGGAAAAGACGTTAAGACGTTGGTCCCGGCTGTCATTTATAGATTTTTGGCAGTCGTTAGGGATTGTCAGAATCCAGAATTTCTGACACCAGTCTTGCCGTGAAGAAGTGCCGTGTTACCCAGTGAATGATTATAACACTGGTATTCACCTGAACCCGGTTTGACTGGTATCCGACCCTAATATAATTGGGAAAAAGGCTAGGCATGAGGTGATAAAGCATGCTCCTGCCGGTCGATTCTGTAGACATCTCAACTTGAAAACTTAGATGGAGTGAGCTTGAAGTGAACCGTCAGTCCACCTTGATTGGATGGATTGACAGCTGACTGTGTTCAATTCACCTAAGTTGTGACCACGGAGCAAATACAGAGAGGAGACGGCCTAAACAACTGTGCACTGTGATTTTCAACTAGGTCCTGACGTCATCACGTGGGCGTGGCCTTAGTCAGTGTATTGTTGGCGTTCGTCCTGTGCACTTCGTAAACGTTCCCTTTTAACAGCATTACATTCGCGTTAAAAGAAAAAAAAATAAGAAGTGTTATGTTTTATCTTGTAAAAACTATTCGGATAGACGTTCTGATGCTATGGACGGCATCACATTTCATTTGTAAGTTATTTTATGCGTAATTTATTAAAATAGTTCTAGAAAAATCTCTTAGCTTCGGTGTTTTCAAATATAATTCTACCCGACATTAGATGGCGACACTTTGTGTCATGGGAACTAAGAATATTTAGGTATGTAGAGCTCAGTATTTATATATTTTATTAATCATATGTACTGAAATTTCTTCAACTTTCATTCCTAAAGATCCTTTAATCGCCAAAATATTGTTTTTGTAGTTTTTATATCATTTTGTAAACAGGCCGCCATCTATCGTCAATTATGAACATTAATCATGAACATGTCAAAAATACAGGGCCGGAATTAGAATCCAATCCGAATGTCTCGCGGCTGTCTCACACGTGGAAGGTACTTAAGTAAAACATTTTAAATACGCTAGACATAAAAATACAATCTCTTAAAACTAAATATTTTAACTACAATAATTTATTTAAAGTACTTTCCCTCAGTGAGACAACTGGTATGGTAGTTGTTGTTTACTTAATTAAAGGTGAGGCTAAATGAACGTAATTTTATGAGTTGTGAGTCGCGTAAAATGAGTCGGCGGAATTCCGCTTCATACTAAAGTCCAACTCACTTTGCGTCGCCGTATAGCACAAACACCCCGGGCTACTCTCTAAGCCCGAAGTTCGTAGTTTCGGGCTTAGTTGCGAGCGTATTCTACTCCATATCACCTACGGACTTATGACTTATGTAATCCCTAATAAACAACTAATTTTCTTTCGTCATTTATCAAAAATCTTTTTATTCAAACATTTTTTTTTTTTTCATAAAAGTATCAATAGGCATTTCAATAAAAAATATGTATCAAGATGGTTCGCAAAATGAATTTAAAAAAAAACAGATTACCTACTCCCTGCATCGAAAATCCTGAGTACGACCCTGTTGCATCCTGCACTTTAATGTCATCTAGTGTGAGATAGTTGCGTAACTACAAAGTAAAATCGACGGAACTAGCGAGTAGTTTTGCTATTGACCGGTAGATGGAAAATAAAGAAGTGGGCGGGATCTAACACCCCCTCACCCCGCAAAGTGTCACGCATTTCTTCATAGGGAAATTAAATTACAACATCTCCTCTTTGTATTTGCTCCGTGGTTGTGACGGTGAGATTTTTATAGAATGGCCCTACCTACTGTTTCTAGTTTCGCCTTCAAGAATGTCGAAAATAATCCCACGGGAACGTTCTATAGGGATAAAAATATCCTTTGCTTTAATCCAGGCCCTTGTCTACTCTTGCACCAATATAAATCAAAATCCATTCAGCCTCTAAATTGTGATTAATTAAAAATAGTCCAAACAATGTGTCGTTCTGTACAGTAGGCACATTTAAATTCTACTTTCCTGTATGACCAATACGGGCTTTGAACCCAGATCCGAAAATAAAGATAATAATGTTATTTTTTTATGTTTCGTTTACCTTGCGACTGACAAAATTGTGTGTAGGCAAGCTATAAATCGCGTCAAAATACCCGTTTAGTAACGGGTATTTTATTTATTATTTATTTATTTACAAAAACAAAGAAAATATATTTTTATTTTTTATTCTCACACAATATACTTACTCTTACTTAAAAATCTTTTTTTTTTTAAATATTGGAATGGAATGTCGATCAATGTATCATGCATTTTTCTTTCACCATAGACTGTGTAGAAAGCCAGATAACAAATATTTTTATCACGCCTCTCTCAACACCCATTCAGATAAAAGTGTTACACTATCACTAAAGTTGGCATTCACAACAAAGATACTGTTTATACTTCTGTTATCATTTCCCAGCTATTAGGAAATTCAATTGCGTCACGTTCTGAATCATCGCCCTCCTTGATTGCAGAATCGACGCATCGCATGTCGTCAACTAACGTCGTCATACGAATATGGTGTCATATACTACATCCGAACGATGACACTAGTAAACTACAGCAGGATACAGTCATTCAAACCTGGGGAGTCTATTTCAGTGGATTGAGATACATAGGAGCTAATCTCGCTTCGAATTTCACGTCCGACTGCTTCAAAAGCAACACTTTAGTCTTACAAATGCACGGCGGATACTTCTGTTCATACAAAAGTCTAAAACTAGATGTCATACCCCCAGAATACGAATTAGAACATGGTTCCATATCTTCAGATTCCTCTGGAAGGACCAATCTGTCTAAAATCACTTTAGAAGCGAAACATATATTGAATCATAAGTTAGGCAAAGAATCGAGGTCCATTTCTCCTAGTAAATATACTAAAAAGTCTGAAAAAGAGTATTCAAAAAGTCACAGTCCTGTGGAAAGAGGGTTTCAGCAGAACTTCCCGACTTTAAGGACATCTGCGAGCTTGAACATAGGCCAAAGTCAACGAGATTATTATAGGAGAAGAGAAGAGGGTTCAGAATATGGGAAAGGTGATCCTAAACCGGCTAACCATATATACGAACACTCGCCAGAGAATTTAGACGTTAAAGAATATACTTCGAGCGTTAACTGTGATAATGTGTGTAAAAACGCGTCAAAAGAAGATTTAACCTGTAACGTAGACCTAAGTGAAACAGCCGAGAGTTACGACTTGAGAAACGAATCCGATGGAGTTCCTAAATACAGGTATATGGCTTTAAACTTTCTGAAGTCAGAGATAAGGCCGAGTTACAACGCGACAAAGTTACAAAAGTTGCATTTGCTGCAATATTCAATCAAGAAAAGGCAGGAGGCTGTCCAAGACATAAAGGAGAGGATATACAAGAAGTCTGCGTTGACGAATGACGATTGGCCGTCGCCTGATGATGCCTATGACGTCAGACTGAAATTCAAGAGCAGATCTCAGAGGAACCTGTTCTCTCCTGATGACGGTGATAGTTTAATTAAGGATAAGTCTTCGTCACAAAGTGATCTGAGCGTTAAGAATGGGAAAATTAAGGAGGATAGGCCGATCGTGTCCAATGGACCGAGGCTGACTCTGAAATTGAATGATCTCTTATCTTTTAAGGTTAGTATTTTTTTCTTTTTTCGTTTATACACTTCTGTGCATAGTAGTCGTAGCACAGGATAAATGACAGTGCCTTTCATTTTGACAATATAACATCATTCATTGCGTTTTGTACGTTGTGAAGCTTACGAATTTTTGAAATATATAAAGCAGTGGCTGTCTCCTTTGTGCCTATCGAGCGGTGAGATGAAACCGTAATATTCGTGCCCTGAAATTGCGAGACGAGGCGTGGTGGATCACGGAGATGGTAAAACGACTTTCTTAGAAATTGGAAAGCAGCCGGAACCGGGTAAGGGGGCGTTCAAGTAACGCAATTTGGGGGGAGGGGTGGTCTTGTAAAACGTTACGATGCGTTACAGCGGCGGGAGGGGTGTTCGAACAACGCGTTACGTAACATTTTTTTTTTATTTAACGCTAGCTCACTAAACATATTTTCGAGTTACACAGTCACTAAACAGTAGTCATTTTGAAACAAAAATAAACATGAATATTTTTCTTGAAATGACATTTATTAATTTTAAAAAATGGTAACATTAGAGTAGTAGACATAATTGTGACTTTTAGGTGAAAATTGTCACTTGGATGATACGTAACGTTTAGGGAGGAGGAGGGGGGTACATATAAACGTTACGGTGCGTTATATGGGGGGGAACTTTTGAACGCTCCCTAAGAACAGTGGAAATTGAGCGAGGTAGTTTGACAGTAATCGCTATTTTATAATAATATTGAACCGGTTGAGTGGCCTGTAGGCCGCCTACATGCCTGCGATGGGTACAAAATTATATCGCCTGCCTTCGCCGCTCGTTGGCGACCACATGCTTAGTTTACTACCCAATAACATTAAAATCTTTCGTAATATCTTCTTCAATATTCCAGGCAAAACCTTCGCCGTTCCAGAGGGCGGAACACGTAAGACTAACAAAACAGCTCGAGATTCTAAGGTTCAAGCGCATCATACTGTCGGACGAAAGAGACAGCAAGTTGACCAACATAAGAAAACTGAAAGAGAGGCATGCTAAACTGTTCGAAGAGAACCAGGATGTTGGTGAGTGTAAGGATATTTTTTTTTAAAGGTGTTCTGGGTTGTCATAAAAAGGGTTGGTTCTCATACGTGGTATGTCTGCAATTTCATCGTTGATTTATTCAACTAGCACTATAACTCGCAAGAGTTGTTGAAAAATTTACCTTCAGCGCATGGTTACTTTTTCAATGGTCTGTGGTGATGTGAGTGATGAATAAATGTATCTTTAAATTCACGTTGCTTGTCACAAAAACACATCTGGTATGGTGTATGTTAAAGATATGGGGTTATTATAATAATCATGGAATATGCACACTGCAAGTCGTCCTGTCTTGCTTTTATCGTTATTTTTGCAAACATGCACTAAATCACCCTTTTTGTGCAGGGGACAGGTCGAGGGTCTCTTTGAATGTTTTGATCTGAGGCATAATGGTCTCACACTGCTTTTGAATTAGTGAAGGGAAATATTCCCTTCACTAATTCAAAAGCAGTGGTGCTGAAATAAATTGCACATAGTCATGTGCAAGCCTAATGTCCTAATCTATACTTAAATTCAGAATCTTAGAAACAAACTATCTACTTAGCTAACCATTTCTAACAAAAAAGTCCATAAATTTTACTTACAATAGAACTTCAACCTTATCCCGTAGTCATTAAGTTAGTTATTCAAAAACATAACGATCTATGATTCTGAATTTAAATTAAATCAAAATACATTTTCAGGGACGGAACTGATGCAGAACTACCACTCCCTCTCGCGGCGTAATGAAAACGTGAAAGAGACGAGGTTATCTTGTGCGGCGATACGAGAGTTAGCGGCGTCGTCACACCATGCCTTGTGTGCCCAAAGAACTGATCTGCTCAAACAGTTGCATCATATCTTCTATATTGAGCAGGTGAGATTGTAATCATATTTATTTTAAATATAAATAAATATATGGGACATAAATATATGGGACATAAATATATGGGACAGAATTTATATATAAATAAATATATAAATTCTGTCCCACTCCCGCTCAAAGGCCTCCCTTTCTTCATTCCATTCCTCCCATCTTTCCATTCCTTATTAATAATAATATGCGACGCTCGTTGATTGTTTAGTATAAATAAACTGAATTATGTTATGTTCGACGCCTCTGAGTTTTGGTGATATTATGCTTAAGCTGTAAGTATACACGGTGCCAGTATACATTTGAAACACATGTAAATAGTGTATGTAGCAAATTCAATCAATTCTCTTATGCCCTCTACATGCTCAAAAAAGTATCGAACCCAACCACACTACTTAGTGCTTATCATACATATGTGGGATCCACTCCATCTTATGGATACTCAACTGATAAAGAAATTGCACAGAAAAAGTGTATCAGATCTATATGTGGGATACACATAATATTAAATTAAATTTTGTATACCAAATTTTGTAAAATCATTATTTGAAAAGAGTAACTATGGAGTTTCTTGTCCATTCTTCTCCATAAGAATCTACCTTTCCGAATGGACAGTAGAGTCACTTTATTAATGTAATATAATTATTTTACTGAACTGTAAATGATGACGTTCAAAAGTGCCGTTTAATGGCCTGATTGAAATAAACGTTTTGACTTTGACTTACAATTACAAACCCTCCCTGCTCTATATATCTACACGGCCTCAATTTTAGTTTAATCAAACGTCAGTAGCTATGACACATATACAATAAAACATCCAGCACTGCAGAATATAGCAATAGTATTTTTTGTATGGGCATACAAATATATATAATAAGTTACCCAGAGACATTAAGAGCCTACATTCAGACAGCCACCGGAGTAACCCGGTAAGGTTCCGTTTCTTACGGATGTTAGGAACCCTAAAAAAACGAAACTGTCTTCTTTCTCGCTTCTAACGAATGACACGTGTGACTTTTTTTGCTCCGTTTTCTAGAGACATTCGCATTTCGGCCCAACTCTCAATTTACACCAGTTGTATCCTTTATAGAATGTATCAATATCAATTGTATCGTTGATAGCTCCCTGGGACAGTCCCATATATGTCCTGTTGTCAATAAATCCTGTTGTTTCTCGTGTTGAAGATGGTTGTACTCAACAGAAGGACGTATCAACATGGACGATATGCGGCGTCCCGCTGGCGGTGTGCGGCGACGAGAGTCCGCGCGGCTCCAGCACGCTCAGCGACTCTGTAGCCGCCGGCTTCGTGGCCCAGGCCACTTGCCTGGCCGCTGCGTTGCTCAACCAGCCGCTGAGGTACAAGATTACTTTGTTGGGGTCTGCCAGCAAGATCTTGGATCAGACGCCAGATTTGCCGGATCCGAAGTGAGTGTCTTTTTTTAATTTTTAGTACTAGTAAATGATCATTTTTATTTACTGTCTTGCTCTTGGAGTTTCCTAATTCAGTTATATAAGACCTAGAGATACAGAACCGTAGACTGTTACGTCTAAAATTCTTAATTGAACACCAAAACAAGTTATATAACCCTTCATAATAAAGTTCATGTACAGACGCCAGCACATAATACTGACTACTTACATATCTTTGTATAAGTGATAGTTCTTATAACTCAACAGACAGATGTGTTGCTGGGGAGTTTGTTGCGCCACTTCTTCTTCCCAGCTAAAACACTAGGAAGTGGTGACGGGCGGGCGTTTTGGGGGACTGTCTTTATGTAGAACTTTGACGTTCAAAAAGTGCTGGCACTCAGCCTAATTTGAATAAATGACTTTTGAATTTTGAATTTTGACATCAAGCTACCCGAAACTGACAATTTTTCCCAATCAACCTTGAACCTAATGCTGTAGTGATAAAGTTGAAATATATTAAAGAAATTTGACAGATTTTTGTAGCTTATATGCTGGTGTCTGTACAAAGGCGAGCTTAACCCATAGTTGAGTTCTCTCCCTGTTAACTTTTAAGTGATTGAGAGTTCACATAAAGAATAGGATCTAATGCACATTATGCTCGCATTATTTATATAAATAAAAATGAATCGCTAAATGTGTTGCTAAGCGCAAAACTCGAGAATGACTGGACCAATTTCACTAATTCGTTTTTTGTTGTGTTTGTTATTGTCAGGAGAAGGTTCTTATGAAAGAAATTTTTGAAAAAAAAAAATACATCTGGGCGAAAACGGGGCGGGCCACTAGTTATATATATAACTAACCATTAAAAAAACACAATCTGGTTATACTGTAGCGTCCTTGTACATTAGACAGACATTACTGCTAAAAATTAGGGTTGTAAAATAAGGGCGATTTTAGGCATGTTGCTATGTTAAATATCTAATTTTATATTATACAATATATATAATTATATTTTAATACAATTTATTTCAGCATACCACTTTTCCCTCGAGGCGGGGACACGACCTTATTCCGCTACGGCCTGTTCCTCCTAAACAAGTGTATCGGCCAACTTGTGGTCGGTCGTGGCCTACCATTGTCCGATATACGGCCAACGTTGGCCAATCTGCAGCGGCTGCTTACTAATCCTACTAATATGTAAGTATTCTCTTAGTTAATTAGTTCTTCGTATACATTTTGTATGCGTGTTCTAACTGTAAATACTTTGCTGTCCTTGTTTTTTAACATGGCCGTAACGGTTCTTAATCCACCTACATTTTCAATTCAACATCGGAAATAAAATCCGTTAACGTCCTGAATCGATATCTATTGTGATCTTCAGCCTTAAATAATGAAAAACATTTTTTTATGGCAAAACTAGCTTTTGCCTTTGACTTTGTACGCGCATATCCCGTTTTTCCCATTCCCGTAAAAAAAACCCGTTCCCGTAGGTATTGTCTTTCTAATAATGTGGCTATCATATACAAAAATAATTTTCCAAGTCCGACTGGTAGTTCCAGAGATTAGCGCACAAACAAACAAACTCTACAGCTTTATTATATTAATATAGATTACTTTCGCCCACTATTTACCATGTTTATAAAATGCAACAACTATATTCACGATTATCCCGCCCCAACTTAAAATCACTTAAAAGGAGTGCTATTTAATAAGCACGAGTAAGTCATAGCAATTTGAACCTTATGCTAAGGCTCATAAAAGTCACACTTCGTGCCCTCGTGATGTGCTTCATGTCTCAGCTACGTCCTTCAAACTGGTTTGGAGATAGATGTTAAGCTAAATTAAACCTTACAACCTTCTCTTTAAAGTTATTCATTCAATAAATCCACATCTGAGGTGCTGCCAAACTAAACTGCACCTTATATTCTAGGTCGGACACCACAAAGTTGTATGGCTCGTACAGATGGCTGGTTGACAATCAGTGTCCTCGAACGCAGTCACTGAGAAGCCTCGTTGCTTCGGAGAGGTGCAAGTATCGACAGTTCAACAGGTTTAAGGTATGTAACCATTTCGACCTGATTTATTAGAACCATCAAAATGTTTTCTCTTTTACCTCAACAAAATGTCAGAACAGCTGTGTTTTGGCCCTTATAGTTTCGCCAAGTCCGTCCGTCTGTCCGTCCGCGGTTTTACTCAGAGACTCTTGGTCCTAGATCAAAGCTTTAATTACGTTACGCTTACAAGTTTAAAATAAAATTTTGAAAAAAAAAAACGATTTTGAGGGTACCTACCATATAAATAAGGGGGGGATATATTTTTTTACTCGTATGTCGTTAGATAGGTATTTCAAAAATACTTAGGTTATGTCCAGACCATTTCTCCATTCAGCCATTTCACCAAGCGGTAGCTATTCAATACTCATCGTATTATTTCCACACAGGATGCGGTAGACGGCCAGTCCCCACAATCAGCGATGAACAAAAGACATAGGCAGTCGCGAAGCGTGGGCAGTTATCATGACGATCAGGTACGGTTAAAAACATAACTATTTCACGATAATAAAATAAACCTTATTGTATACCAATAGAGCACAGAATCGCCTTTCCTGCAATGAGTAGAGACTTTATTTTTATTTTATTTTCCTGATGAGCCCGCTTCTGATGTCGCTAACTTACTATAGAGCTGGTGAGTCCAAAAGATAAACGTTATCAGTTGCTGACTGATGAGTGCGAGTTCCTCATCCAATATGAATGCCCGCGCAATGTGCCCTGAGCACAAGGTTCAGCTATTCACACGTTTGTTTTGTACAGAGAGTTTTGACAATACTGTCCCTAGCCGTTGTCACCGAGGCGACTGGGTATGACTTTAGTTTTCCTAACTTACTTGGAAAATCAAATTCACAGCCGAATTGGTCACATTTGTTTATAAAATGGGCGTTTGATATTGGAACAGTCAGGTTTTCATTTACAAATTTCTTTTGATTAGGTAATATGTACACTTGTACTGGCCATGCGAGATTTTGAAATCGCCATCCTGCTTTAAGTAAGCGTGGTGATTATTGCTTGTGGCTTTTCAAAATGAAAACAGTTCTTTGACCTGGTGGGCTACTCTCTAAACCAGTAGAATACGCCCGCAACCAACCCCGAAACTGCGGACTTCGGGTTTAGAGAGTAGGCCCCCAGCTGTGGAACAGTAATAGGCTGGCACTATTATTATTAACACGTATATATTTGTTCTGTGCGTATTAATTTAGCATGGAAAGCCATACCTTAAGCTTTTTGTGACGATATTTTTCAAAATTAAATCGTGTTTTAGGTTGTCAATTCGGAAGTTTTTTTTTTTTATGTATGTTCGGGCATAACTCCGTCAATATAAACTTACTTACACTTTCACTTACAAAATATTTTTTTGTTCGAATGAGTTTTATTTTAAAATGGTGGGACCATTTTAAAATAAAACTCATTCGAACAAAAAAATATTTTGTACATTTCGTTTAGATCGGATGAAGAACTTCGGAGATAGACAATTAAATTGACTGATTCGAATTTTTGGACTGGTTGGAATTTCCGGAAGTACATAATTACTTTAATTTTTAAAGTCGGTGTCAAACAACGAAGAACCCAAACCAAAAACACCGTCTTCCAAAATTAAAGTTATTTTGTACTTTGTAGTGGTTTTTCTTTGGAAGTCGGTTATATTTTTTTTGTAAAAAAGTTTTTTTTTGTACTTACCTACTTCTAAATTACTTGACGCAATTAATTTCCTTTTTTGTGTTGCTTTCTTTTATTTTCAGTGTAAGTCTCATTTATATTTTACAGTAGTTTGATTTCTATATTGTAGTTTTGTAACTCATAACCTAAAAATTTGTATATGGTTGATAGAAAGTAGTATTAAAGCTTTTTTACATTTTTAGTATAAAATCCGTTCAAATTGTGCACCCAACGCAAACTACTCAAATGAGTCTCGACAAATGCGATTGACCCGTAAACTCATCATTATAGCGCTACAAGGATCTTTTGACTCGTGCCGATATCGGCACTAAAACCGCCATCTTGTATTATCAACAAAATGGCGGCACTTATCTGTCACTGTCATTCAAAAGCTTAAAGATCCCTGTACCGCACTGAATGTGTTTATTCATTGGTCAACATACTAATAAAATATTACCCTCCAGGAGCTGCCAACCTTAGAAGACTCAACGACTTCAATCATGGGCAGCGAACCAAACATCTACAACATGAAACTAACACAAGTCGACAACTCAGACTTAGCCCAAACTCTAAAGTCTCACAACTCTGACTCAGAAATACTCAGACTGAATGAAAACGAGCAAAATCAATCGAAAGTCGTCTTCACTTTAGGCGGAGAATCGACCATCGACTTAGCCCAACAACTAGTCAGAATATCGACTAACAACCAAGACGAGTTTATCACAACACTAATGGACGAAAACGTAAAGAAAATATGTTCGGAGATCACAGATTTCTGTTCTTCGGACAAAGTTCATGAAGGCTTAGATATTGCTAAACATTTAGATATAGATTCTAAAGGTGTTGAGGATATCGATATAGTGGATTACTTGGAGAAGAAAGGTAGTACGGAGAGTGAACATATCTGTGATTCAGAATGTGCTGAAGTTGTTGATGTAATAGTTATACCAAGTGCTGAAGCGATACTCGATACAGGGCAAAGTGTGAGCCAGGATGATGAGGCTACTAAATAGTGGTTCTCGAGTGGCCGTTGGGCGAAATTGAGTTCTTTGAAAGTGTTCATCCTTGATGAAGGTTGTGTATGGTAAAACTGTTCATGGAATTGATGATTGTAAAAGCCAAATTCAAGTTTCGGTTGGGAATAATAATAATTTCATTCACTAAAACTCTGAACTGTTAAGCTGATTATTATGTAATTTAAATTTTCTAATAGGTATCGTGCAGGAACTATAGCTGGCAACACAGAATTGTCAATATCAAGTGTCTTTAAGGTACAATTTTCGATTTTGAAACACTGTATGGCACAGTGTACGCGCCATTACTTATGGTCCAAAGAGTGCCAGTTTTAGTTTTCATCAAAATCGGACCCGAGACTCCTTTGGATGTTTTTCGCAACTCCTCATAGTTTCGGATTTGGCCGTCTACGCCCACTTGAAAAATTCACTCTGTAGAGTGGTGGCACACTGTCAACAATTTATAAGGTAAAAGTTACGAATTTACAACACTAGATGGCATGACAGTCTACGCCATTCACGTTCCCTATAGATTTTGCAAAAAACTTGCTCAACAGGGAGTTTAAAAGTTCTATTAGCTTCATTTATCGAAGTTTCAAATGTGATTAGTAGTCGATTTTGCCTCTCTAAACTTTGTAATTGACAATATAATAAATAATTAATATAAAGTATCAATTTTGACCAATGGCTGCTACCTTGTAAATAAGTAGGTTTTATATGTGATTGTTCTAATGGAGTTTATTTATCGCAAAAACTTTTGTAGTTGATACTATCCCATGTATTGTTACTGTTGCAATTATATAATATGAATAAATTATTTAGTGAAGATTTTTGTGAGAGAGCTTTTTGTGAAGCCTGGTTTTTATTACGTCAAGGAATATTATTTAGGTTAATACATGTTTTTACTGATTTTACCCTTTTCATTCTTGGCTTTTTTACCTGCGTTCGTATTTTGTGTCATTGAAAAGGTGCATGGTCTGATTCTGGTTATGACTCTGCATTAGGATATCTAATGAAATATTCTGATTACCATCGAAAGTTTAAAAAAAAAATTAGGTATATTAAAAACCTGGCTATAATTGACAATAGAATGAGTTTTCTTTGTGTTACGTGATTAGGGTGCTGGTATCGATACCACTGTTTTCATTCGATGTTTCATCGATAATAAATCGATATCGGTGCTAGAGTGAATGAAGCTCTAAAGCCACGAGTATGTTTGATGCAATAAATTATTAATAAGAGAGAAAATTTTGTGTTCAGCGTCAATGAAATCGAAATAATCGAATTGCCATTAGATTTATTGAAGAGAACATACTTAAGTGTTGCCAGAATAATAAAAGACAGCCTAGCTTCTGCAACGTGAGTTAACACAAAATTAATGTGACCTATTGTCAAATGCGCGCGTAAATTACTGTGTTTGGCTCTTAACATTTCATTCAACTAATCAAAGTTCATGCGCTGTAGACAATTTGTCACATTGATTTTGCGATAATTCTCGCTCGAGAAACCGGGTGTTAGTACAGTAACCGGCTCTAAGTCTGGCACATGGTCTTTTAGAAATCAGCTCTGTAGAGTGTTATCTCTAATATTATACATGTTTAAATATTGCTTTTCGTAATCTCCCGCAATTTTTTTCTGATTAATTTAGTTGCGGCGTCAAAGACAGATAAAGATATGTCATGTTTACGGCCGGATACTGTACAGGATTGCTGTGCATTCCTTTGTGTAGTTCTAATATGGTTAATTGGGTATGCTAACCCATCCCTTTCTTTGAATTGGTTGTGCCTTGACTTCACTGATGTATTTTTCACCTTTAATCTTCAAACAATAAGGTTAAGGGAACCTTAGTCTTCAGTTATCTGATAAAATAAGTCGCAAAATCTGTCATATTGCCAGTTCAATAAAATATGGCCACTTGATTTTTTTTTTAATTATCTATTGATAGGCTTCGCGTTTGACTACTTTCTCATCTGACGGTTAACGATGATGTGGTCGACGATGGAGCACCCTTGCCAAAAAATAATCTGTTCACTCTTGTCTTATAGACCCCCAGGTTGTAGCTAACAGTAATTCACCATCATAATAAAAATATATCACTGAAGTGAAGTCTTTGAATTAAAAGCACAATTTGTTTGTAGGTACATCGTGCCTAAATAATGATAAAAACGTGTAAAAATATATGTAAATTGTAAATATGTATCGGATATTCTACTTGTACTGCGTCTTTCATAATCGGCTGTTGTTATAATTAAATATTTATTTCAATTCTCGATGTGCGATTGTTTTTTTTTGCCACACGACCGCCAGAAGGAGGGTTATGTTTTTAGGGTACAAAGAAGTCTTAAAACGGTCATGATTCCGCTCTAAGAGAGAGACGGAGCTATACACAGCGAATAGTACTATCCTGTTTACATCATCGGAATTGGATGGCATTAGCACGTCATAGTAGGGCTGCAGGACGCTGTGACTGAAATGTATGGCGTCTGTCCGCGCGCTCGCGACGATAAATATATTTTATTCCTTTGACGCCATACATTTTATCTTGTCGGCGCCATGGCCGGGCTATCCGCTTTGTATATAAAGTCCCTTAAATTACGGTAAATTCACTGTTGAATACTTTTGACGAAAATTACCAGTAAATTGCTTCACTAGCGTCCGGTCTCTATAACGTATAGCTAATTTGACAGTTGGACAATGGTAGATCCACCTTTGTTCAACTGTCAAATTAGCTACCAACAGGAGCTGAAACGTCATGTTTGCCTTTCAATGTAGATACGTTATTGAAACCGACCGTAGGTCGTAACTATCTCACTGTCACATACTAAAGAACCTGTCGTTTCATGAGGTGTTATTCAATTAAATTAACCGACTGTAGCCAGAAACTATCGTGGTCCACAGCCGAAAAACTACCCGATTTCTTGTAGTAGCAATGAAATGAATATAGTGTTTCATGTTCACCATAAAAAAACAAAAAACCTTTGGAAAAGAAAGACGTTATAAATTAGGTAATAGAATTGAAACTGGGCATATCAAACGCGCCGAAGTTGAAGCGACTAGCACCGTAACCTGTGAGCATGTTATTGTGCACGTAGTAAAAGCATTTAAAACTAGCCGATTGGCTGATAGTCTCCTGAAAAATTATGCAATAAAAACGCCGACCGGCCGTCGAAGATACACCTCGAAAGAACTATACAAGCTTTATATCACGTGGAAACACACAACCCACTTTTTCCGCTTTGAAATAAAATCAAACATTCAAGAATGCGTAGCGTGGAGATTTGTTTGGACGATTTGTCATGTCGATATCTTCACGTGGTTTGCACACGTGCGAAAATGAAGCTTTTTCGTGATACTTGTGAAAAGGAAACGTTTTCGGCTTCCATTTATTTGAATGAAAAATTTTGTACCTCATCCAATGACATTTTAGTTTTAAATTAAAAGTCATAAACTCCCGGGTTCGATCAAGTGTTTCTTAGTCAAAATAAAGACAACTGTCCAAAACGTTGTGAGCTCCGGCTAGGTATAGGTCTACCTCAAATTAAATTGTATAACTCGGCAACGAGGTGTCTAAACTAACTGGCCAGTATTTGGCCCAGCGAAAATATAAATAGCGCGGCACCGGTACGCATGCGCGTTCCCGATCTGTTCTAAATTCACATAGTCCGGCGCTCGCGCGGCCCGGACGTTTGAAAATCGGATTTTCGAAATCCAAATTTCGAAATTCCAATCCCGACTCCGACTGGAAAGGCCACCACGTGATTGGGTATATTTGGTTTAAGAAACGTTTGTTTATTCGAATTTAGAATCTTTAGTGTTGTGAACGGTGAAAATGTGTGAACAGTGCGTGCAGCGTTGATTCCAGAAAAAAGGATTTATTTGTGCGTTTTGACGCATGTGGTAAGTACATTTTTGCCTATTACCATTTTTGCAGGAAAGTCCCAGACTGAAAATCAATGATTTTATAAAAAAAAACAAATAATTTAGTTAAAAAAAACCCTACAATTCTAGAATAAAGTCTCGTTACATAACTATAAATAATCCGTTGCCCAGGCAATTAATTTTATTCGGCAATTTGGCTGAGCGCCGTGCTAAGAATTATGCTAATCTGTAGGTCATCTAATTAATGGATTGATAGTGCTATAAAAGTGCTTTGACACTTGATCGGTCTTGTCGTAGTTGGTTTATCTATAGACACCTGTAGTTTGTCTAATTGGCTATTGGTTGGTCTGCAAACACATGGTAACAGAAATGAGAAACGTTTTTAAGTAGGTATGTGAAACGAATTCTTGGCTGTAAAATTAGCAGTTTTACTGATTGCCAGTATCGAAAATTAAATGTTCACATTATGAAGTCAAGGTCATTGACATTCTCAGTCTTTTAAGATATAACTTCCATGTGTTTATGTTGATCACCGAAGTGGTTTTCCCACACTCCTTGGTCTGTTTCCCAAAAGCCCAGTCGACTTTTGAAGGTTCCTCCCAAAAAAATGAGGTCGTTGACTCCTGCAAGGCTAATTTTTGGTAAAGATTGTACTTAGTAGTAAATATTTAAACACTAATAAATACTTGCGCAGAATTCATTCTAATCCATTAGTAATCGAAAGATCATTTGAGAGCTGAAGTTCATCCAACTCTAGTTATTTTTAAAACTACCTGGATCTAACACGGATATGTTACTAAATATACCTACTTGTAATTAACGATTTCACTTCACTGAGCATCGTTTGAAGTATTTTTCTAAGAAGAATTCCCTATTGCTAGAGGTGTACCTAACTACAAGCATTCAATTGGTTGGATAGCGTAAAATATTAGCAATTTATAAATGTTAAATGCCTACAGTACCCAGATTATGGCTCATGGAGTTTTGACAGAAGTACGTTTTTGTAGAGCGCTGTCTCTGTCGCTCATATCTAATCAATTAATTTAATCCTTTATTAACCTACACACCTGCATACCTGTGTCACCTGTGTTTTTCTAAAGTACGATCTTTTATCTAAGTGGACATACGATTTCAGTAGTCACCACTGTTTTAATTTTTATATTCCATTAGCAATCCCGACAGACATGCTGCCCGAGCATTGGCGTTTTGTGAGAAAGAAACACAGAGTTCTAGAAACTCGATTGCAGCGTCAACTGCCGGGGCAAATTCACATCTAAAATATCCAGGGATCAATCAATCAAATACACACAAAAAAATAATCATCAAAATCGGTTTAGCTGTTTGGGAGGAGTTCAGTGACATACACCCGTACTGATGAAGATATGCTCGTTTCCGGCAATATGTATCTAATATAATGTTATGTCAATGCACGATGGATACGCTTGCCTCAAATTCTTAAGGTTGACATTCTACCAACACGCGTAAAAAAAGTCAATATCGTGGTTAAATAAAATATTTTCCCAGAACAATTCTCGTTATAAATGTATTTGTTAGTCAGAATACAACACTAGCCAAAAAATATGGACTTCCTGTCTAGTCGCTGACGAACTCACGGCAAATATATTTTACCGGGAATTTCATGGAGCTTTAGTTTTTCCTAGGCATATCTGATATATCAATGTCTGATACCAATACATTTTTTTTTGTTTCTTTTTTTTTCCAATGTCATCCGATATTTCTTCTTATTATGTAGCAACTCGCCCTGGCTTCGCACATAGCAGAGCATACAAATTCCCAATCGGCATGTTTTTTTTCCAAAAAATTGTGTAATTATCGTCTTATTTCAGCCGATTTATACAAAACCGCAGTGAATATCGTCACTTTAACCTTCGTCATGAATCACTCCGCCCATCGGTGAAAACCCGTATGAAAATCAGTTCAGTAGCTTTCAGTTTACCGCGTAAAGACAGAAACGTGGCGGGGGATTCTTATTCTTTAAACAGTTTAATGGCCATTGGTGTTACAAAAGATATTGACCTTATTATAATATCTCATTGTACCTACTAATCTCGATGGATTGAAGCCAAACCCACACGTTCGATAACGATAATGACATAATTACGCAAATATTCGTTGAATCATCGTTAAGTTTAGACGAGGCTATCGTAAATAAATAAAACTATACTTAGGTTCGCTGATAGATCCATAGGCTATAAATATAAAACCCCAGCTAATGAGATAATTAAAAGCTTGTTCGTGGCTGTCTTATAAACTGATAATTTCAAGTAACTCGTAAGTTATTTAGGGTTACCCCTCGTTCGACCTTACACCAACCAGGTTTTTCTGTAAACTTCGCATCGTGACACCTCAGGTGGAGTGAGACGAAGTAAACTGTCATTCCACTTTGATTGAATGCATTAAGGTAAAAGTAGGCCAGGGTAGCCCGCGAAATTCGAATTTTGTTAAGTATGTTTTTTGCAATTTGCAGGTATGTGTCAGACTGTATGTTGAACAAAATATGATTCGCGACCGTAACACGTATTTATTTACATAATTATAATAATTAAAATCATCAATACAACCATCTAAGTTCATTATATCCCATTGGTTTTATCATAAAAAGTCATTCAACGGGATTAGATGAACTGATACAACCCGTATTGATGATTTTAATTATTATAACTCAGTAAAGCCATATTTGTTACGGTCGCCAATTGTATTTTAATCAATACAATCTTACATTGACCTGCAAAATGCAAAAAACGTATGAAAAATTGAATTTCGGGCTACTTACCCTAGCGCTTTCACCTTAACAGTTCTATTCACTTGTTTTCAAGGTGAATTGTTACAGAATAGCACTACCTGGGCGGAAAATAAGGTTTTTTTTTAACTTTTTTAGGCACGCGTTTGACCACTATCTCACCTGATAGTAAGCAATGATTTGGTCGAAGATGGAGCATGCTTGCCTAGAAGTAACCTAGTTACCGAACGCCTACTGACCGAAATCGGTCGTTAAGCCCGTACACGGGCAATCTCGAACGCGATCCACGATCAAAATCAATGATCTGTGGCCCTACTATAACGTCCTAATGCCATCCAATTCCGATGATGTAAAAAGGATAGTGCTATTCGCTGTGTGAGCTATACATAGCGAATAGCACTACCCCTTTTACATCATCTCTCCGTCCATAGCTCCGTCTCTCTCTGAGAGCGGAATCACGATCGTTTTATGACTTCATAGTAGGGCCCCTGATCCGTTGATCGCGTTCTTTTTTGTTCTTGTTTCCTGATTACAGGCAACAAAGTAATCAAGAAGGTTGGGAGCCACTGGGTTGGAGCTTCTGGTGTTCCTAAAAAAGGCGTTGTGAATCACTAACTAGGAGAGTATCTCAAAATTTGCCTTAAACGCTAAATACAACACAGCTATTGCAACTTTATAGGATATACTAACATATTTTCCTTTTACGACACTATTCCCAGCTAGACCACACGAAGCAATAAATGGTAAGTTATGTGAAATCGAAGCGCTACATAACTTTTATAGTATTGGCCTCAGGTTTATTCCTCTCCATATATTTTATGATAGTTTTTGACCAATGCCGACGAATAAATCTTGAATGAAGCTATTTAAGTCTGATAAATATTTGAGAGCTGTATTTTATAAATAGCTCTCATTTGAGAGATATTTCAGCTATCTGTTGATTTATCTTATTTGAATAAGAAAGCCATTACGGTCTTTCCTCTAATGTAGATGGAAATTCTAAACTCGTTTACTTAAATTTTGTCACAAATTCAAAATAATTTATTTCACATAGGCCTACATGGGCTTCTGCCCATGTAGGCGAAAGACGTCCACTGCTGGGCATAGGCCACTCCCAAGTGTTGCCACAACAACCGGCCCTGTGCGTCTCGCTTCCATCGGCTACCTTTTTTTTTTTTAAGAATGTGAAATCATCAAATGACTTCTTTCGCTCTAGTTGGAGCGGAAAGGCGTGTCTGACTCTTACTGACTAAAACCCATCCGTGTTCCTTCTAAAGCCCTTTGCGTTCCAGGGCCGCGGTGACTCTTTCGAACAAATTCCGCAACCCTGGCAGGCTCTGGCCCTAGCGGGCCCCGTCTTCTATGCTGACATCTCTTTGAGGCGCGCGTGAAACACAACGCGTCATCGACCCGGGCCTGGTGGTAATCGGACAGCGAGCCACCCAACGTTCGCAGGCCCGCGCCTACGGTGGCCGGAGATCGCCCTGCGACTCCCGACGCCCGGGGCGTCTTCTCCTGC
>NDFZ01005321.1:153588-289483 GCA_002192655.3 Mamestra configurata
CTCCACCGTATGCTCCACCGTGTCCTCCGGGCGATCCTCACAGTGCTGACACCCGGGCGTGTCCTCCCGCTTAACGAAACAGGTACCTCTCCCGAAACAGCCGTGTCCGGTAAGTACCTGCGTCAGGCGGAAGGTGAGGACGCCGTGGCGCCTCTCCAGCCACTCCTCCAAGAGGGGCCTTACCGCCGCAATAGTGCGACCTTCACTAGGTCATCGGTCCACCTTGTGGGAGGCCTTCCAACGTTTCGTCTTCCGGTACGCAGTCGCCACTCCAGAACTTTTCGGCCCCATCGACCATCTGTTCTGCGAGCAATGTGCCCTGCCCACATCCACTTCATTTTTTATCCTTCAGGCTGGTGCTCATTTTCTTCTTTTCAAGTGACTTCAAATAAAGGTTTTCTATCCTATCTTTATTTAGTATAAAACAGCCGCTTTCGCCGTTTTCGCCGTCTGTACGCTTATATCTTTTAAACTACGCAACGGATTTAAATGTGATTTTCTTCAATAGGCAGAGTGATTCAAGAGGAAGGTTTATATCTGTAATTCGTCCCGAAATTCTTACGGGAACGGGAAAAATGGGATATGGGAAAGAAAGAAAAGAAAAGAAAGAAAAAGAGTTTATTTGCGACAAGTATGACGCGGGCATAATTTAGTTTTAAATAAAGGAGGAGGATCTCAATTCGTCGGAATCTTTTATGTTTAATAAAGTAAAGTCTGTTATTATGAGACAAGTACTCGTCTGCAACAAATTGAAGTAAAAAATAGCTTGGACGGTTTACTATAGAGAAAACTCTAAAAACTGAGATAGAATGGGGGCAATGTCCAATGCACCCCCGCTTTTTACGCACGTAAAACGTTGTTTCATGTATATTCTTGGAAGTGAATGAACTGCTTTTCATGCAACTACCTGAATACGCAAGAAACTCGTACCTAGGTCTAAAAACATAGTTAAAAAAACTTGGAAAGTGACAGTGTTTTTTACTTTCTGTAGAAAACATAAAATTGCTCTCCTTCAATCCTCATGAACCATTTGTAATTTATTTGATCCTCACACAACTGTTTCTCAAACATTCCTAACCGCTATAACTGAACGTAAAGCCATTTTTCTCATTTAAAAGCTCTTCAAAGGGTGATTGTTAACCCTTACCAAATGATTAGGATTCCTCTCTTTATCTTCTCTTTAGAAAGGCGAAAATCGAACAAGGGATAAAAATAAACTCACTTAGGAAACGGTGCGTTTAATATACCCATTTATGGTAGTACTGAACCTTGAAAGAGCATCGTCAGTCGTTTAAGGTTATTGTACAAGCGATTTCGTTTGTTACTTAGGTACTTTTCTACTTATTTGTAAACTGTTATTGCTTGTAGCATTGTTTATTTGTGCTTTTATGAATGTGTCGTGGCCATATCATAGAATTGGCCATTTCATGATGTGGCCGAGTTTAGGTTAGGTTATATTTAAGGGAACATATGACACTCCGACGCACATAGTTTAGGCTCGAATGGGATGAAGGGAGCTTGAGTAAGCGAGCTAACTACGCTCCTGTCATTTCATTCTTGTTAGGTTCCTAACTTACTTTTTACCTTTAAAGCTTAACCGACGACAAATTCTGTTTCTGTCTGAAACAGGATTTGTAGTCGGTTAAGTTTGAGGTGGACATTTCAAATGGTCCACCACTTCATTAAACAGCCAACCAATGCAGAAAACGAAATATCAATTTTACGATATCGCTACGACATCTGCACAATGGTGGTATCAATGTCGTTTCCAGATTGTTGATTAGCTTTCGATGAAGTAGCAAGACATTTAATTAAACGACGCCACTAAATTGGTGCTCCATGTATAATACTGGTATTCAGCAGCTTGCGGTTATACTGGAAGCTGACTCCACCATACTTGGAAAAAGGTTAGGCAGATTAATTGGTTCTGATGACCATGCCAGAATACATGCTGATAATCTAACTGACGGACTAAATAGAATCATTTTTTTTAACCTTGGTACCTTCCCTATTAGCAGTGAAGAGATAACCGAAATTCGACAGGGACAGAAATAGCGCAAAACTTAAATAGGGTTCATTGTTCGCATCATTTTCGCGATCTCAGGTTTGGTCCCATAGTAAAAATTGATAATTTTGTTATAATTTTCCATTATAATTTTAATTTATTATTCATTATAATGACATGGTGATCCCTGTTCAGATTTTGCGTTATTTCTGTCCCTGTCGAGTTTCGGTTATCTCTTCACTGCTGCTAATAGGGAAGGTACCAAGGTTAAAAAAAATGATTCTATTTAGTCCGTCAGTTAGATTATCGAAAAATATTGGATATTTTTTATTTTTATTTTATCAAATCAATAAATAATACGAAGATAAAACGGATCAAAGATAAGTAGTGGGGGCTCGTAACGTCACTTACCAATAAAAATTGTACTGGTAAGTGACGTCACACGATTTTTCAACGCACTGTAGGTATCGTCTTCATGTTATGTTTACGTGACAAAAAAAAATACTTGTCCAAAATTTTTTGGAAATCTATCTGAGGGACTAATTAGATGTTTTAGTCAAATACCCTGTTGTGTTTTGCAAGGTTAATAATATCTTGATTTCCCAACATACATTGTAACTCCGTTAGTGAGTTTGTTTGCCTCTACCTACTACAGCTCAGCTGTTCACCTAATATGTAATCGACGACACGGTTGGTGCAGTGGTTGAGCGATTGACTGCTGCGCTGCGTGTCGCGGGTTCGATTCCCGCACGGAACAAATATTAGATTACAGTTACCTACTTACCTACAGATGTTGTTCCGGGTCTGGATGTTTGTGTATGTGAGTTTATATGTTTGTAAACGCACCCACGATACAGGAGAAATTCCTAGTTTGGGGCAAGGTTTAAAAAACAAAAAGAAAAAATCGTCATCCAAACATACTTTAATCGCCATTTCCCAGATACTCACACTTGAAACGAAGCTAAAGCAAACCTATAATTTCTTCAAAGGATCTTTAACAGGTGTAATTATACAGAAACTGTATTCAAATCAGGGTAAACTTGCAGGAGAATATTATTATTGTCAACTCGGCACACGCTTTTTACATTAGTTAATTAGGAGAATAGTAAACACTAGTCGAACGAGAGGCTTAAGTACTGTTTACTCGCTAATGCAAGCTTGGCTTCGAAATTAAATGCAACACACACGTAGGAGTGAAATTAGTTATATTCATTAACATTGTGTATGAAGTCTTCCAATGTCTCGGCATTGGAAAGCCTCCTGGAAAGGCTCCTCCGTGCTTCGGAAAGTACGTTAAGCCTTGGTCCCGGCTGTCATTTGTAGATCTCTGGCAGTCGTTACGGATTGTCAGAAGCCAGAAAATCTGCCAAGGAGTACCGTGTTACCCAGTTAATGGGTTGTGGAGGTCTGGTAGGCAGCCGCTCCACGTAAAATACCTACTGGTATTCAGCTGAATCGGCTTTGACTGGAAGCCGACCCCGATATAGTTGGGAAAAGGCTAGGCAAATGATGAGTCTTACCGGGGGTAACGTGTTACCCAGTTATTGGGTGTGGAGGTGAGACATTCAGTCACTCCAGGTAAAATACTGATATTCAATTACATTCGATTAGACTGAAAAATCCCAACACAGTATAAAAATGCTAGGTAGTTTGTACCTATGTCTATAACTTGCATTGTACATGAAAGTGCATCACCAGTGGCATGTTTGTGGCTTATTACCAGTGATCGGATAATCGGGCGCTTTAGTTTTTCTACAAAAGAACCCAAAACTGGGCTAAACTCGCCTTTACGTAAGCTATCTATCATATTGCATTTGTATTTTTTGTGTTTAATAAAGAATGAGAATAAAGGACTAGTAAACCAGCCATCAACAACATTTGATTGCTGTTTCTCCTATCTTCGTCAATCTACATAAATCAAACAACTTCAAGATACATTAAAATTTACTATTTCAATATTTTGTTCATCTTCCTGACATAACTCTTTAATCATTTTTATGATTCCTCCCCTTCTCTGAAGAATCGAGATAATCTATTCTCTCCCAAGGACCTCGTCTCGTAAAATTCCGCGTCTCCAAGATAACCGGTGCCTTTTTGTCTTTTAATCGGATGACGTAATTGAACTGCTGTCTTTAAAGCGTCCCTGACCCGTTTTACCCGATTGTGTCAAAAGTGGGTTATGTTTTTCACAGTATACTCGTACATACATGTTTGCCAAGTTGGCGAATTGATCTTTTTGATTCTAGATAGCTCTGATGTGGATATCGAGTCCTTGATTTGGAATTTCGTACTAGATTTTATTTTAGTATCTATTGGTTTTGAGGATACCCGACGTTTTGTTAGCTATTGTTTTGCATCTCACTTAGTTCAAGTAACTTACAAAAATAGTGACATTAATTTTGAATTTTTACGTCTAGGAGTATAAGAATACTACTAGATGATATAATATAAGGTTAAGATTAGGTTAGGTAAGAATGGAGGTATGCGGAACAGGGAGTAAAGTCCCGCATGCCTCCATTGAAAAGGGAGGATCCTCCGACCAGACAGTTGTTGTGTCTAGTGGGCAACTGCCCGATAGTTGATATTCGGATTGTTGTATATGTACAAATCACACGTAAAACTGATACCGCGAATACCGCGACGCAGGATTTCGTAAGTAGTTCGCTGCTGGCGGGATAGATGGCGTTGCGGTTCTTTTTGTCGCCGTATAAATTTCGCTTCGATAATTTTTCTTGTGGCGTTGCATTAATGCCGCTACATTCTGACCAAGGAATAAAACCTGCCTTAGGATCGAATGCTTTTCAATGGTTTTGAATACTCGAAAAGTATTACTATGAGCATCCTTATAATTTCCACTCATTTTGTAGGATATTCCCACATCAGATGGCACTTTTGATGATTGGTAGTAGATCTTATTTTAACATAATATTTTAGAATTGCAAAATTTATTTAAATAATTTCACCATCCCATTTTCCGCTAGTGGCCCACAATACATAGGTACACACGCTCAGCGTAAAATGGTTTAAAGGTGTGCAATTCAGTAAACAAGGGTTGCTAGCCTTCTGTTTGTAAACACCTTTAACAAGAAAATAAAATGTTTGTTAAAGTTGAAGAAGAAACCGTAATGTGCCAGCAGCCCCAAGGAACATGGGATAACGGCAGGTCATTTTCCTGCCGTTGTCTGTTACTTGGAGCTGAGCACATTACGTTGGCCGATGATTATAATCTTGAATATCCCAACCGTGATTTACAGTAAAAGAACACATCACGAGAAAACTTTGACTTATAAATATCTGAAATCCAACACTCAGTGAGGATGTGTTCAAAGTACCTACGTATGAAAAAAAGGTTTTGATTGTAATTATAATACCTACTTGTTAAAACGGGGGAATGTGAAAAACTCATGATAGAGGCAAAAGAAAATTGATCAAAAGTATTTCAGTCCCGAATTGACGTCATAATATTAATGTGTCATATACATATTTCAGACTTATTATGTCCGCTTGGCCACACATGTTGTTTGCATCATAACTGATTATACGTACAATTTACTCATATTTTCAGTTTTGGTGTTTACTGTACTGTATGTGCCAAAAACTTGCCCTATCACAAATAGTTTACTAATTAAATATTTAAAAAGTCACAGACGAGGCACTAAGATAGATTTTTACATCGAGCTTTCATTACTTTTCCTTAATCCAGGGAAGTTTGTTAACGCTAGCAACACTGGTTACAGCGAAAGCTTTATCGCTTTGCAGATTCAGTTTTCTGCGGCACCTCGCCGTGGTGTGACGTGTCCTACACGGAATTTTTCGTCCAAGTCCTAACAATAAATTATTATTAAGTTCTTCGTAGTTTTGTGCTGTGTCGTTACGTTTAAAAGTTTGTGTGTGTGTTTGTTTTGTGTATGTAGTGAAAAGTGATGTTGAAAAGGTTTGTTCAGTATGTTTATATTTGTTAGTTTTTGTTTAGTTTAACTAGTGATAATTGTTGTTTTCCGTGTTTTAGGTCACAAGGCTTGGCTTTGTAAGTTTTTCTTTGTTTAATAGGAAGTCGTTTTAATACTGTCACGGTTCCATACTTAAACTTAGTTTGGGGTTTTGTTTCTTGTTAAAAAGTTGATAAACTGCATTCATTAAACTTAATATAATTCTGTTAGAGACAAAGAACTGGTAACAAACTTATTTGCATAAGGGATGTTGCCTCACTTTATTTAACTTTGCACTCTATTTCACGTGCCGGAAGGGTGATAATTTTTCAGCAACTCTTTCAGGTTGTAAAGTATGGTTTATTCAGTATTTATGCCTGCGAATTTGTAGGTTTAAGCGTTTCATGCCTCAGAGATTACTTAAAGTGTACCTTTTTAAAGCTTTTCTCAATGGCGTTGCTGTCTGAATTGCTCTTTAACGAAAGTTGCGATTTGCGTCTGAAATTATTTTAAAGAAAAAATATGGTTTGTAAAGTTCTTGTACGGGATCCGCTGAATGCAGACATAACTAGGCTTGTAGGCTGTTTAACTTTTAAAAGCTAATCCAGTACGCCAACTTCACAAATATGAGACAGATAAAGGGTGAATTGCAGGTTTTGCGTGTTGCGTTTATGGTCTGGCGTTCAAAGATTAACTTAGATGATGATGTTTGAAATCGGGAACCTTTACATTTTTTTTTTATCCTGTTCTGTCCCATACCAAAAAAAGCTCTATTCTCAGGAAAGAGGTGGACGATCTAAAAGTCACTAGCAATAGCAGCAGAGCTTTTTGTGAGGAAAGAAGAGAAATTACTTTTTACTAAACGTTGATGTGGTACGATGGAACGCTTGCCCAGAAGTAACCTATTAACTCTTTACTTAAATACCCGTGAAGAGAGGTTGTATACTTTCATTAAAAAAGAAGAAAAAAAATGCGTTTATTTGGGCCAAGATTGTCGCATTAAGCAGCTTTACCGTTCGCGTTCCAGTTCGAAAAATTGGGGTTTTTTTTTTCTCCAGAATGGGAAATCATCAAATGACTTCTTCCGCTCTGGGTGGAGCGGAAGGGCGTGTCAGACTCTTACTGACTAAAACCCATCCGTGTTCCTTCTAAAGCCCTTTGCGTTCCAGGGCCGCGGTGATTCTTTCGAACAAATTCCACAACCCCGGCTCTGGCCCTAGCGGGCCCCGTCTACTATGCTGACATCTCTTTGAGGCGCCTGGAACACAACGCGCCATCGATTCGGGCTGGTGGTGATCGGACAGCGAGCCACCCAACGCTCGCCGTCCGCAGGCCCGCGCCTACGGCAACGATTGGGTACCGATGTAATTTCGTAAAACTTTCAGCTATTACTCTGACAAGGCAGCTGCGATGTCATGCAGATGTCCAAATGCGGCAGTGACAACGCACCCTCAAATGGTTCGTCGACTTGTAGGTATCATAATCAAACCTTATTACCACAATATTGCAGCCCCACTCAACAATGAATTGTTGAATAATATATCGGCCCGTGCATCGGCCTACCCTTGCGGATTGCCTGCAAAGACGTAATTAGTAGAGATGGGCCGACTAGTCGTCTAGTTGCCAACTATTCGAGCTTCCACTAGTCGTCGTATATAGGTCCATACATGTTGCCTGATATTCGAGTGAGTGAGCTAGAGAGAAGAGCTTTCCCGACTAGTCAGTCGATCTATTTTTTTTTGTAATTATTTTTGTCTATCTCTGGTAAGTAATCATTTTGATTATTTTTAATTTTTAAAAGTATTAACTTTTAAAAGTAAAAGTAAGTTTCATTATCATAAAAAAATATCTTGTAAAACAGAATAAATTTCGAACCACTGTCCGATTATTTTTTTTCCTGTCTTCCTATCTCTCACTCGTCGGATTTCTTGCCGACTAGTCGCCGACTATAAATGTGGCCAGCTAGTCGGCTTTCCCGACTAGTCGGTCCATCTCTAGAACAAGCTATTTCCTTCAACATAGTTGTGAGGGTGCAAGACCGATATAATACTGTGCCGATATAATACCGACTTGCGACTATTTTTATACCCAGAACATTGATGTCAAAGAGAAAGTTACGATTTGAGCTATGTGGTTATGTAAGGGATGACAAATGTTAGTTCTATGTTTATTTTATCCTTTATTTCAGGCATTTAGGGCCCGTACAATAAAATACATAAACATAAAACAATAATTATAAATAAAATAATACCTACATCCTACTAATATTATAAACGCGAAAGTATGGATGGATGGATGGATGTTTATTACTCTTTCACGTCAGAACGGCTGAACAGATCTCGTCTGGAATAAGACATAGGATACTTTTCATCCTGGGAATATGTTCCCTTGGGATAATTTTCGACATAAACGCGGACGGAGCCGCGGGCGGTAGCTTGTATTACAATAAATGGAAACTATTTCACACGAAATGACGGCGTCGTGTTTAGAATAGAATAGAATAGAAAACATTTATTCGATACAGACACAACACAACAGCAACAAAACACAAAGTAAAAAAGAGAACAATCATAAGACAACAATAAATTATCTAGCCAGCCGCTAGCTGAGCGTGCCTATACCGAAAGGGTTACCATCTCAGCATTTGCTGGGCGACAGACACCCAACGCTGGTTTTCAGTTGGCACCCTGCAGTGACACACGGACGTGGGTAAGAAAAATAAATACATTCATACTTGAATATTAAAAATAAATAATAAATAAATTAGAATACGTTAATAAGTATTATAAAAGTTTTTATAGTTTTTTTGTTTCGCTGACTGGTGTCACGCAGCTGGCCACGGAAACGTCGATACACGACACCCTTCGGCCAAAACTCTTCTTTGAGGAACATCTCGAGCTGATGAGTTGGAACCCGCACCACAAACGAGTTGATGGTGCAGTCAAACCAAAAATGTATAAAGGTCATAGCACACATATCAACTCGGAAAGGGATCGTCATCGTATCGCCTTTTTCGTCGTATTGCCCCGAGGCGAGGCGTGCGTTGCAGTACGGAGTTTCATACAAAGAATACTGCACGGCTCGAGTTGATACGGTGACGATCCCTTTCCGAGTTGATATGTGTGCTATGATCTTAAACTAGCATTTTCCCTCGACTCCCATCCGAACATGAGCCGTGCATTTTCTGGGATAATAGTAAACCTTTAATAAGCCTTTAGTGTATAGGTACATATATTATCTCTCTAACAATTAAAAAAAAATCGAAACTAACAAAATAATTACCTACCTCTTTGTACTTATAAAATAAAAAAGCCTTTTATTTCCTGCAAAAAAATTATAATGCTCAATTTTCTAACTTATATTACTTTATCTTTGTACTTAGCATATCTTAATGTATTTGGTTTCTAGATACGTTGACGGCAGTCCTGCAATAGGGTTCATTTTCTTCCTAAAGTTTTATTATAATAATAATTATTTATTTCTGACTATATGGTACATTAAGCTCTTAAAATAAAACAGTTTTACATACACTACCGTTGCCGGTGTAGAAATATTAAAAAAATATAGTTAACTTACAAAGTCAAAGTTCTAGGCCGCAAATACATAATAATAGTGCATGAAGTTAGTTTGCCATCGACACGCTAAGATGTCCCCATTAATATTATAACTTAGTTTAGATGAAAATTGGTATGTTTTATAATGTCAAGTTTAATAAGCATTTTTAGATTTATTACTTATGATTGAAATGTCAAAATTTACTTATTACATATTTTACTTTATACAATATTATTAAATTTAGTCAAATGTTTTAAAAAATAAAGAAAATAAAAACAGTACAATTCAATAGGTATACATACACATACTCTTATAATCTTAGGAAAACTTAGCTTCTACTGAAAAATGAAACTGAACTCTCGAAAATTTTTATCAATTTGGGTCGCGATTCAATCAAGCATCCGGTTTTCGATTTTATGCTTTTCACCTTTTCTCTACCTGGCAATATTTATCTTGGCCGACGCAGCAGAAAGATCTTGCTGTGTAAAAAAACCTGAAAATTTAAGATTCGCCAAGAATTTCTTAACGTTGAGTAATCTCAAGAGCAGGACTAAATATAATACCAAAAATCCAGGGAGATGATTTGTTTATCAAATTGACAGCAAATTGATTGTGTGTATTTGAATCGTAACTGTAATTTTTTGGCAGTTGTATGAAATAGCTATAACACGGAAAACTACCGTAGGTTGAGTGTCAATTCCAAAAATATAAAATACTAGCGGACGTCACGCGGTTTCACCCGCGTACTTCCCGTTCCCGTGGGAGTACGGGAATAAAATATAGCCTATGTCACACGCTGATAATTTTTTAAATCGGTACAGTAGTTTTTAAGTTTATTCGTTACATACAAAAATATAAATCTTTCCTCTTTATAATATTAGTATAGACTAGCCTCTGCCAGCGGACCCTTCCTTGTGAAAGTCGAAAATTATTTCAAGGGAACAAACTTCCGGTGTAACAATAAAAGTATCATATGGTATACTAGCTTTTGTCCGCGACTTCGTCCGCGTGGAATAGTTACTTTGGACAGACATTTTATGTTTTTTTCTTTTTCAAAAACGCTTGAACGAGTGTTTATTTATTTTTTTGCAAGTGCCTAAATAGGTACTAATGTTCATGTTTTTAGCTGAAATAATGACAGACTCCCTTTCATCTCCTGCCCCAGCCCTTTTCTCGCGACAAAAGATAGCCTATGTCATTCTCCAAGGTATAATCTATCTCCGCACCAAATTTCATCTAAATCGGTTGAACGGTTTTTGATTCCCCATACAAACATCTACCCCCCTTTCCACCCCCTTAAAGGCTGATATCCTATATCCTTTCCCGGGACTCAAACTATCTCTATCCCAAATTTCATCTAAATCGGTTTAAGCGTGAAGAGGTAACAGACAGACAGACACACTTTCGCATTTCTAATATTAGTATGGTTACAGGACATGGTCTACATGTGTGCCAAGTTTCATTCAAATCCGCTCATTCGTAAAAACGTGAAGAAGTAAGAAACGGACAGTTCCTTTCGCATTTATAATATTAGTATCGATGTATTTCCTTGACTACAAGTGCCAACGAATACCCACGGACGCGTTCTTTCACTTGCATCCCCACTCGACTTCCACTGAATGTTTACGTAACCCAAGGTGTACTAAGTACTACATACCACCTCAAACTAATATAGCACTAGTCGCCGCCCGCGGCTCAGCCCGTATGAATGTTGAAAATAATTCCAAGGGAAAATTCTCCCGTTATAAATCGTATCCTTTGTGTTATTCCAGATATTCCTATAACCTTCCTCTGGGCCTGATTTCATCAAGATCTGTTAAGCCGTTCTGACGTAATTGAATAACAAATATTCATCCATCCATCCAAACTTTCGCATTTATAATATTAGTACAGATTAGTATTGATGTATTTCCCTGACTGTACAAATGCCAAAAAATACCCATTGACGCGCTCTTTCACTTGCATCCCCACTCGACTTCCACTGAATGTTTACGTAACCTAAGATGTATTAAGTACCACCTGCCACCTCAAACTAATATACCATTGCTAGCGTATTAATATTCATCAGAGTAAATTTTAACATAATATCCCGTACCTACACATATGTAATTAGGAGTTATTTTGTAAACGGCATCCATATTCATAGCCTACTGTTTTCTTTGGAACGAAGTATGGGAAAGAATAACGTTTTGGTTTCGCATGTTTGGTTTGTTTGTCCATGGTTCATCTGTGTTTTGGTAGGTTTCATTTCAGTTATACGAGATATTTTATTCAGAGGGCCAATTCTACTAACTCATAAGCAAAGTTCCCATTCGCAACTGTGAAAAAAGCCTCAATTTTCCTACATTTTTGACAGATTGCGAATGAGTTTTTAAGTTTGGCAAATCATGACTTCTCCAGGTCTGGGTGGAGTGGAAGTGTGGCGGTGGAAGTGGAGTGCGGCGTGTCGGACTCATACTGATTAAAAACCATCCGTGTTCCTCCTAAAGCCCTTTGCGTTCTTGGGCCGCGGTGACTCTTTCGAACAAATTCCGCAATCAATATTTTTCTATCTAAACTACCAATAATTCGTACGTGTCGTGAGAGGAGTTTGCTAAAGGAAAAGCGATACCTAGATTAAGCTATTTAAAAGCCCATAATCATTTTAAATTCAGAGTACTTTAACACCCAGTAATAATTTCTCGAATAATTAAAACCCGTTATGAGTTAAAATAACAACAGAATTAACAATTTCGACTGTCGTTTTTCATAAAATTAACATAATTTTCATACAGAACTGAACGTTAAGCAAAGAATACAGTTTTCACAGGAAAATGCTTATTTTCGGCTGAAAATTAACCGAATCCGGCAAAGGGTCAAGAGGAGAATCCTTTAGAAATCCCTTACCTAGAGAAAATCCATAGTCCCGTATAAAACCCCTATAAAACGGATACTAATCCCACTCGAGTTAGCTAGGGGTCACATGATTCTATTTGGTGGGACAAGGTCACAAAATTGCCCTTTGTTAACCTCTTGCACTATTGTCAGTAAAATTGATTTTACCAAGCTTTTAAGTAGGTGCAAGTGAAATTAAAGTTTTGATTGGCAGAAATTCGATGAATTACTATTTTTTTTCGTCGTTGTTTTTTTTCTAGAAGTCTCTAACATCCATTTTATTTGCAGGCATGTCCTTTCTTTTGCTACCACTACTATGGAAATAGACCAAATTCGAGTGTCAGTGTAATTAGGTACTTTTTTGATGGGGAAATCCTCGTCGATATCTTCCGTCTGGGGAGAAAGGAGGGTTATAATCGAGTCCTACCGACCGGGGTTTCCCCACCAAAAAATAACCTAATTACACACTTCCTAACAACTACCACGAGTCCGGGGTCCGGCCTAGTCAATACAATGCGCACCAACCATAACGTTCAATGTACATGCCCAAAATAGATAGTACAAGTACAAAATAGATCGTACAAGTACAAAATAGATCTCACAAGTATAAAAAACTCTTCCAAACAAAAAAAAGAATCATCCAAATCGGTTGACAATTGGAGAAAATATCGCTGATCAAACATATGTCCTGGGATCCTAGCATCAGATCCTAACTTATACCTTTCATCATCAGCTCAGCAAGATGAGATGTTGATTACAAGGCATAATTATCTGAATTGCTTTAGAAAGTATATGAAAAACATTGCCTTTAAAATTTGAGGGTTGCCCTCGATTTCCCTAGGATCCCATCATCAGAATCTGACTTGGTGCCAATGGGACCACCTCAGGAGTATTGGCTTTCGAATAAAAAAAGAATCATCAAAATCGATTCATAATATAATTGACGGAATGATCGCATAACAAACAAAAAAAAAACATACAGTCGAGTTGATAACCTCCTTCTTTTGGAAGTCGGTTGAAATAAAATAGATCGTACAAGTACAAAATAGATCGTACAAGGTAGACAGACCCCGTAGCATTTTTCCACTAACTCCCAAAGAAACAAATCCTCGATCCAGTAATAGATCTCTTTCCCAGACAGTAACTATTTTTAACAGACGCCGAATTAGGTCAGCTTTCGTTAGTGGACATAAAATAGTTCGCCATGTCTCTCTTCGTAGTAATAAAATTTATAGCTTGTTTTGATGGCAGCCATCTTTGATGAGGGATAAGTTACAGTTTTGGGATCGATCGAGAGTTGATTAAGTTAAAACTTTATAAGTCAGTTATTTTTTTTTAGGTAAGTAATATGATGGATGGCCTGTTATGGAGGACCTTTGCAAAGTTTGCATGTCATCATGAGATAGGTAGTCTTGCGTTTTTCTTAAGTGAAAGTTCACCTACAAAGTAATATCTACATTTTCCATAGATGTCTACTAAATAAAAACAATAAATGTACTGACAGACAACGCACGACCTTCACCGTTGTTCAATTTTACACAAGAAACAAAAGATCTTTGTAACAAAGGAATGTAAGAAGGAAAAGGAAGAACTTTTGAAAATTCATCCCATATAGTTTTACGTAGGGGTTGAAAGTTCGAATTTTTTGGTGATGGCAACCCCTTGGGACAGACGGTTTCTTTTATAGGAACAAAGCAGGCCATGAAGTTGCAACAATTTTTTTTTTTCATACGCCTTGAATGCATGGCTATGGCTTCCCTATTTTTGTTCCTTCTGGTTAATCTTCTTTCTTTCAGAATATTTAAGGCAATGAAGTTTTGTTTCTGATGTCTTAGGTCTACTTGCACAAATCAGAGTTATTTTTTAACTCCGGTTAGCTTTTACCAAAAAAAAAATATTATTTAACCGCGTGGTAGCAACTTGGACTGTGGACCTTAACAACTTTGCTAAACCAAAGCCAATGTCAAAGCGAAAATATTTATTTATTTTTTAACACTTAACGCACACAAATGTGCGTGTGTGTGTGTGTTATGTCATTTAGGTACGCTTTGGACTATCTTCAAATGTCCAAACTTGGGTAATATCCTCGAAAATGCTCACTTAATCGTGCAAGACACTTCAAAATATAGCTTCAACATGACTCCGATCAGTTCTAGTGAAACTTGGGTTGAATATTCAATCAGAAGTGAGATCGATAGTCTTCCAATATGCTTGTTACTTAGGTAGACGTGAAGATTCTCACCGACGCCTTAGGAAGTGAATACCTTTTCAAATATACTTGTCACGTTTTTGATTTCCTTAGGGAAAGGTGTTAGAATGTAGTTCAAAAATGCTTGAAAACATAATGTGGGTATGGAAAAGGTTTTCATTGATCGAGTTGAGTTGCTTCCACTGTTTTCGACTGTTGAATGAAAGTCGAAAATTACCCTTCTGGAACGTAGGTACAACAGGCGTAAAAAGTAGCAGGTACTACACATCAATCCCCGCTATTGTTGTCCTGTGTTACAAGCTTCATCCATATCTTTTTAACCGTTGATGCCCTCTTGATAAACACAATACATATATCTAAATATTTCTACAAAGCTATTTGGTATTCAGGCAAAAATATTAAATTTTCCACTGCACTGCCAATATTTATTTCTAATGTTTACATTATAACTTTTTAAGCTTATGACATACTTACAAGTGTGGTGTACAATAATTGTTAACTCAGCACACTCACAAAATTGTTTAAAAGTAGTTGCAAGTTAGCTGCCTGAATACCAAATAGCTTTGTTGACTGTACATTTATAATATTCGTAGGTGTATAAACCCAGACCGATTACTAATACAACAAAAAAAAAATTTACAGATGACAAAAACACATGGACGTAGAAAATTTAATAAACATATTTACTCTTATGTACCTAGTTAACTTAAACCACATTTACGGGACCTATCCACCCTTATATTCTTCGTCACCATTAAGAATCCCTGAGGCATCATTAACAACATAGGCTCTTGTATACGAGGGTCAAAATGAGTTCCTGTGGCATCGATTTAGGTCAGGCCTTAAACACATGAAGCCGGTACAATGAGGGTAGTAGAATTCCATTTTTTTTTTCTAATTACACTTAACTAGTGCTGTTGTCTGCCTCGGTTCTATAGCGTGTTATCTATGTTCGCTGAGGCATGTACCAACTGCTTCAATGCTGTACAGCGTAAGAAAGTGGCCTCGCTGCTAAACAGACTCCGTGGCAGCCCCAACAGCAATCTACGTGCTATAGCCGGGAGACATGACAGCCCGTTGGTGAGGTCACTTGTCACCTGAACATTGTCGGTGTTATTAGTTAAGTACTAACATACATAGAACAGTTAAGACTATTGTCACTAACCCAATGGATCTTTGTTCCCTTGAAATTAATGATTATTATAAGCATAAGATAACTGTAAAGCTCCCACTGTTGGTGCACAGGCCTCCTCTCTGTGAAAGGGAGTAGGCCGCCACCACTTGCGCCCAGTGCTGGTTGTTGCAAGTCATCTGAACGTCTATGGTTCGAGAACATTGCAATGATCTCACGATGTCGTTTTTTACTGTGTTAAAAGCATTGTTATTGAAACAATATTTGGGAAGATGCAAATACGGAACTTATGAACATTTTGTGATAAACATGATAAAAAGTATAAAAGAAGGGCCACTGAAACGTTTTTATTTCAGTTAATATTGATTTTTAACAATGATTACGAATTATAATAACGTGAAACGGGACGTATTTAAGTACAACAATCAGCGTCTAGTGACGTCACTGCTGTTATGCCAACGAAAAGACGAACTTAAATCTTTGAGGTATGTCAGTTCATGACCAGTGACAGACAGAAATGACTTATCGTCCGTTTTCGCGCGAAATTTTAAACTGTCAATTTAAAACTGCAATTTTGGCAATCAATTATTTTGGCATAATTTATGTATGGTCTATTTTACATTCTTTAAAATGGAAGCAAGATAAAAATATTGTATTTCCCCTATTGGTAGTGTGTGAGTAATTTCCCGTATTGTTGAGCGATTGACTGCTGCGGTGCGTGTCGCGGGTTCGATTCCCGCACGGAACAAATATTTGTATGGCCTACAGATAGTTGTTCCGGGTCTGGCTGTTTGTGTATGTGAATTTGTATGTTTGTAAACGCACCCACGATACAGGAGAAATTCCTAGTGTGGGGCAACGTTTTTTTTAAAAAAGAAAAAAGAAAAAGAAAGAAAGAAAAGAAATACTTAATGAAATAAGTAGAGTTATATTTTCTTTCCAAATCCGTTACTTCAAGTACTCTAGTTTAGTACCGAGAATAGTACAGTTTCAGCGGTAAAACTGTTACAATTTTACGGTTTCGGTACGTGCGAGCAAAATAAATGTGTGTTTGAAGAGAACTATGCTTGTTTTGATACCGTTAAAGTCTGAAAGTTTTGAAGAAAATTGCCAGATAGTATTTGATATGATTGGATCTTTTGTTATCTTTCCTAAATAGATTTTCTTTTGCTTGGGTCTGTTACCGATTAACGTGAGCCGAAACACGCAATGTGATACTTAATTAATTTACAACGGGTTCTAGACAGTAGAATTCTATCACATGTTCACATTTTATCTTTGGTAGAATGTCACTTGGACTTTCCGATGGGTTGATGTTTGATTGATAATTCGACTTCTAATCATTCAGTGTATCTGCAAAGCCTTGCTTAAGTAAATTAATAATTAATTTTTTATGTCCAGTGGTATTACATAGGAAGACTTAGTGCAACATGGCATTCTCAAATTTTGGGTTAAAAATACTACACTCTGATAAGTGTACAGACGCCAGCACATGAAGCTACAACAATCTGTCAAATTTATTTAATAGATTTTCAACTTTATCGCTGAAGCATTATAGGTTCAAGATTGATTGGAAAAATTTGACAGTTTCGGGTGTTTTTTTTATTTTATTTTTTTTATTTATTATGGGTTTGCTCTTGACTCTAGTCTAGGTCATAGATGACAGAGACAAAGTCGACGATGGAGCGAGCTTACCCAGAAGAAGCCTGTTCACTATAATTTTGAAGAGATTAGGGTCGTATGAAGTGAAGTGAGTGAAGTGTTGGCGTCTGTACAACAAAAGAATAACATTTAAAATAGAATATAGTTAAATTAATTGGTCTTCTTGCTTTGCTTGTTCTTGCAGATAATAACGCTTTATTCTAAGTAATTTCTGGTTGGACATACCGCGCACACTATAGTTCCCTAACGTATAGACAAGTTCCTATTGTGTGTTGTCTATCTCAGATTTGTAATCTCAAACAATAGCGAGACACAGATCAAGTGTAGTGTCGAGATACAAAGCACTTGAATTGATATCTCCCTAGCCTATTGACGTAGGTGATCCAATTCAAGAACTATACATAAATAATGCCTATTGAAGTTCCTAGTACACCCTCTGCGTATTTAGGGGAAGCTGGCATACTAGCTATTGCCAGCTGCGTCACCTGGTTATATGTCAAAAGTTATCCTGCACTGGGATGAAAATTATACTATGCCCAAATCCAGCCTATGGTCTTCCCGTGTTACAATTTTATCCAAATCCTTTCAGCCAGAAGCTATGAGAGACTAATAAACATTCATCCATTTCAAATTTTGAATAATATTCCCGACTGAACTTTCGCCACGGCGGTTAACATCAGGCTCAACGGAGATTAGCCAAGTACTAGAAGAAATATTAAAAGGAATGAGCGTGTTCGCAAATACAGGTGAATTCTTTGTTCCTTAATTTTCATAGCCCAAACAATACAAAACGACCGGAGAGAGATGAAGCACAGGATCAACGGGCTTTACGCATGGGGATATCACACCACCGACTTCAATACTCCTTGCTGCTACTGAGAAATTCCGAATCCAAGATACTTATTACAATCAATCAATCAAAATATTTATTTGCTAGAATATGGTACAATATGGTGTTACAGTGAATTTGTTTCAGCATATGCTGCCATAACATGGCGTGCAAATGTATTCACAATAATCGATGTCAATTAATTAATTTAACTTATCTATAAATTGCAGACTCTATTGATTTGTCTTCTAAATAATCCTTAATATAATGGTGTAATATCCTTTAAATAATAAGGATTTGAAAAGTATTTTTTTAAACATTGTCAGCGGTAGGTCTTGAAAACTATTTGGTAGATGATTGTAAATAATTATCGACATGCAGTAGATATACATTTTTCTTAAAAAAAAAAATAGTTTTATTGGTGGCAGCCGATGTCTATCTTTATGCAGAGTTCGGCTATTTGGCCTGTCAGTACTACTTTCAAATAAATTGTAGTTGCTTTTTACAAAAGTACATATTCCAAAAACATATAGACATGGCAAAGGTAGAATTTTAAGTTTTTCAAATACGTTCAGTACTCGCGATTTGAGACCATCTATCCAGTTCTAATATTAGTAGTTTCGGCAGTAGCATGACGCCGTAGCTACCTACTGCAGAAAATTCAAGTTTCCTGAATCAGAGCACTGTTTCCTCAGGGGTCAAGGTCAGCTCAGCTCATTAGCAAGGAGTGCATCACATAAAGAAATTCTTGCAGTTCTCTAAGACCTGAAAGCAAAATAAACATGAATTTTCGCACCAACTGCAGTGTGGTGACTGTTAATGAGCTCAGCCTTGCCTCGTTGGTGTAGTGGTACCTAACAAGCGCTACTGCTGAGCGTGGAATTCGATTCTCGGGTCGGGCAAAGTGTTATTAGGTTTTATTCCATAGGACGTAACCATAATAATTGATGACATGTGGGCGTTTTCTACAAGGTGTAACTGATTAAACTTAAAACCTGAAAAGAGGTCGTTGTACTCATTATTAGGAACAACGTTTACTAGATATAGGATCAAACCTGATTGCCGCTGTGCTGCCTGCACGAAAGGGACGAATAATGAAAGAACGAGACTATGGCGTGCGGTGTTGTTGTCCGTTCGAAATTCGAACGAAGTGTCGTTTGAACATGGCAAAATTCTAAAACCTCTAGCGAGAGTTTGTAAAATTTCGCCATGTTTTTATTTCTTTATAATGAGTATGACGTCTATTTTGGTAAAACCTCATTGATGAATACAGTTGTTTGAGATCCACGTATATCGGTTTATCCATACCTCTAAAAGGACGATACATCAAACTCAACCTGTAACGTCAACAACACAAAACACTTTAACATTTCATCTTCCACTACAATAGATGGTTCCCCCTTTGCTCACTTGCTTCGGGAAATTGAAAGAAAGAACCCATTTGTTTAGAAACTTTTTAGGAAACCCCGCTGGTAGCGAATTCTTGTGCTCGTAGATTTGTTTTAGGTTGTTCTCAACTATTTGTGTGTACTCGTAGAAAATTTGTTTTCACGTCATTCGCACTATTAATCAAGTCACTGCAACTTGTTTAACAGACTAGTTAACTTGTTCAGGCTTGGGTGAAGTGATCACAAAGTGAGGTGTCATTCCATCTTGATAACATGGACTGACTGCTCACTTCGTGATCACTTCACCCAAGCCATCACTTCAACATGTTTACAGAATCGTCCTGCAGTTACACTTTGGCCTTTGATCACGGTTTTGCAATCATCCTTAAGGAATTATAACTCTGGGTCAAAATTTCTTATTAGGTCTTACCAAGCGGTATCGTGTTTCCCAGTAACTGGGTTGTGGAGATTAGGTTCTTACCTAATCTCCACTTCTTAGCCATCATCATCATATCAGCCGAAAGTCGTCCACTGCTGGATATAGGCCTCCCCCAAGGGGGCGGGCGGGTTGCCATAATCGCCACGCTTGGCAGGCTAGTTGGCGATCGCAGTGTAGCTGTTCAATGCACAGAGAATGCTCCTGCCCATTCTCTGGTGAGTCCCTTAGTCGCCTCTTACGAAAAGAAAAAAAAATCCGACACCATACAGAACTAGGTAGGAAGTCGCTCCACGTAAAATATAGATATCCATGTACTGCCGGTAAGGCTGGATGCTGACATTGCTGACCCCAGCAAAATATGAAAAAGGCAAGTCAGATTGGTTGTCATATTCAACCTTGATGGAAAATTCTCAGTTAAAATCGATGCGTTATTGATTAATTAAAAACAAGTACACAACCTTTCGGATCTATAATATTAGTATGGACGTGATAGTAAAATTACAGATCCGAAAGGTTGTGGACCTTAAAATAGGACACAGATTCTTTGAAATTGTACTTTGTTCTCACCTTGAGTTTTAATTTATAAGCCTTGGCCCGAACACCTAGCAATATTTTAGTGCAACGGGTTTCAATAAAAACCTCGGAGTCACGACAATACTACTTATTTCATTTCGGGGAAGTTTTCGATAAAACTTCAAGCTTTCGGTGAGAAAGTTTTTTCATAGCTGAATATTTTGCGGGTCAAAGTTTGATTGAAAAAATATTGTTGTCGAAGTTATTTCCGGCGTTACCTTATCTGATTTCATGCAAATGGTTTCCGTAGTTTGAATATATAAAAAAAAATTGTAGTTAAATGCTACACATGAAACTAATTCAAACTCATAAAGGCCTAAATATATCAAAGCATTTTTTTTCGGGTTTTTTTTTTTAATTTAAAACCTGCCTAATAGTACGTTGCCTATAATCATTGTAAGTAACAACTATGTACAGACACTAGCACATCAAGCTACAACAATCTGTCAAATTTCTTTAATAGATTTTCAACTTTATTGCTAAAGCATTAGGTTCTAGGTTGATTGGGAAAATTTGACAGTTGCGGGTAGTTTGATGTGCTGGCGTCTGTACAACAAACAACCTAATGAAAGAAAGAATAAAATGTATTTAGCACACAGGTACATGAAACACGCACGATAAAAATAACAAGAAAAGGTAGTTATGCCAAAAACTAAGTGTGTGTCTCACGGCTACACAAGGTCCATTTCAGCGATATGTCAGACAGACTGATGCTGTCTGACGCTAATGCAAACCAGCTCTACGCATCACTTCCTTAATTAAACCTTACCTTACCAAAACTTTGCCAATAGGGACTCTCATATCCCTAAATCACCCAAAACTTTTGCATTACTCATGCCAAACTTCTGCCACAAATTCGTACCCATATCGATATTACCGACAGTCATGGACATCCCTTTAACTGCGAGCAAAGGAGAATACCCTAGAAATGTTTTTCTTTTTATTAAATTCCTCGTGAAATTCGCCGCCTTGCATGAAAGGCGAGGAGGCCTTTTATAAAGCATAGATTTTATTAAAAAACTTTAATCGGACTACCATTTTTATTCTTGTATTGTCATTGGGCAAAAGTTGACCTACATTGCTTTTATTATTCTGTTTTCGTTTCCATGAAGACTTGGAAAATATTGTACGACAATTTTATCGGTTTGAGGTTATTCCCCTGTGACTTCTTTGAAGCGGTTCATGTTTAGAGGAGCATTTTATGAGATGTTTTGTAGTAAAATGTAATTTTATTATGGTTTCTGAAAAAAGCAATCAGTATTTAGAGCCCCCAAAAAATTTGACTCAGGGGATTTGAATTCGAAGGGCAGAGAAGCTTGCCACTTAGGTATGAGACCCATGAAATAATGCCTACGGCCAATCAACTTTGCCTGGTACAAAATTGATCTAAGTGCCAATTCTACTAATTTTCAAGCAACGTTCGCATGACAGTCGCAATCTGTCAAAAATGTATGAAAAATGATTGCGACTGAGATGTAAATGCGAACATTGCTTTAAAATAAAAGAATTGGTTTTGGCACTCTGGTATTCATGATCATAATTTCAGGTCATAGCTATATGCATACCCCAAATGGATGCAAGAAACACAGGACCGCTTGATGAGGTTCACCTCCAGCGACACTCGCCTGGTTATTGTTCCAACTCGTAGGAGACTAAGACCTTATTTTGCCTAATCCCAATAAAAACACGGATTAATCTAGAACAGCCGGTCTATTCTGTAAACATGTCGAAGTGAAGGCTTGGGTGAAGTGATCACGAGGTGAGCTGTTAATCCATATTATCAAGATGTCACGTAATCACGAAGTGAGCTGTCATTCCATCTTGATTACATGGATTGACAGCTTACCTCGTGCCTTCACTTCGTCATGTTTGCAACAGAAGCACAGAATTTCTCTGTGGACTAAATCATGTGCCAAAATACGCTTATAATATAACATAAAATTCAATTGAAATATTTTGAAGAGTTTGAAAGAACTGTGGACTTTTGGCATATTTCCATACCACTAAAAAATTCATCGTTTACAACGCATACGTAACACTTGGACAACATTAGAAAAAGGACCAAATCAGTTTTAAAATATAGAAAAGGATTAGGCTTCTAATTGGAACCTTGTCTTATCCCGTGAATACCAAACATTGGCCGGTAAGGAATACCTTGCATCAAGTCTACATGTGTAGGTACATGAAGTTGAAAATCACTATCACTGGCTTGGCTGGCCTGATGGTCGAGTGGTTAGTGACCCTGACTGCTAAACCGGAGGTCGTGGCTTCGATTCCCACCCAGGACAAATCTTTGTGTGATGAGCATGATCATTTGTTCTGTGTCTGGGTGTAATTTGTCTATAATATGTATGTATTTAGAAATATAAAAGTATGTAAATTATCAGTTGTCTGGTTGCCATATCACAGGCTCTGCCTAGTTTGGGATCGGATGACCGTGTGTGAGTTGTCCCAAGATATTATTTTTATCGGGCAAAAGTTATGAAAAATCGACTGTTGAAAAAGCAGCCCTAAGTAGACAATATTTATACAATTAATAGCTATTATTTTATATATTATGAATCGGCTTTTGTATATATTTATTTAAAGTCGAATGTGCCTAAACACAAGGCGGCCCGCCTGGGATCATTATCTGGTTGGCTCAATGACGTTTCTTGGTATATTGTTTTTACTTTATTCTGTTAGTTGACGTCGTTTCATTAGAGGACGTAGGTTGACGTAGTTATAGGCAGGGTCCCTAATTAATTGTAGTGGTGGGTAGTTTTTACGAAATAGGCACTCAAACGGAAAGGTTTTTTGTCATGATTCAGACGTAATAAAGAAACTCACAATTACGAAGCCTTTGAGAATTACTATTTACTTCTAGAAAATATCCCCATCTTTGGCAGGAAATATAAGAATACGTATATCGGCGCAGGATGGCCTTTATCAGAAATTACCATAGTGGTTCAGCGATTTAATATTGTCAGGATTGGTCCGGAATTATAGCTTGTTGCTTGTTCTCTATGGTGTTGGACGTAAAATAATAGTACCATCCCATCACTTCTCGTGGGTGTCGTAAGAGGCGACTAAGGGACTCACCAGAGAATGGGCAGCAGCATTCTCTGTGCATTGCAACACTGCGATCGCCAACCCGCCTTCCAAGGGTGGCGATTATGAAAAACCGTCCCCCCTTTGGTCCAGCAGTGGTCCTCTTTCGGGTAATATGATGATGATGAGTGACATCAATACCGCCACATACAAACAACAAAAAGTCCTGACCTCACACTTATCCTGCATCGACATCGCGCTATCATAGATCTCCGAGCGACTTGAACACTTGAACCTATACTAAAGCCCGACAACAACTATCGGGCAGTTTTCCACCAGGCACAGCATCGATCTTGACGGAGGATCTTCCCTTTTCAATGGACTTTTGTTTTTACACCCTGAGTTTGTCGTTTGGATTTGGTAAAGACTAAGATCCTCCTATACGACTATATGCTCTCTGCCGTGATCTGTCATTAGAAGATCTCACCATGCAATAAGGGAAATATAAATTACGTTTATCTACTCCTTCGCTGTTATTTTCGTTTCGGATCCAAGACGGTTGAATATGTTCTTCGGGCCTAGGCGAACTCCATTGACTGGACGCTTTTCTGGCTTTAAAGCGTTGCAGTGGTTGGGAATGGGAATAGTGTAGCGGACTTGACTCAAAAAAGCCGCCACGCTACCAACATCGATATCACAATGACAATGTGTGTGACAATCAAAATCGTTTATTTAAATAGACCTTTCACAGGCACTTTTCAATTGTCGGGATCGGTCAGTCAAAAAGATGAAGCTAGCTCCGCCACGCTGGCGATAAAGGCAGAAAGTATGTTCCGCAGCAAAACGCACACACCGCCCATCTCCATCATCGTCCAGCTTGGCAGAGTTGCACGTTCCAAAGAGAAAATCCTATGGAGAAGAACGTGCAAGAAACTCCATGTCGAACTTGCATGGATTTAGCAACCAGTGTCAACCTTATCCGAAATGTATTGTCTTCGTTATACGTGATAACGGGCGGGCGCCATGTATTTATTTATTGCATATTCATTACATTACGGCACGCGAGTTATATGAACGTGGAGTTATTTTCGCATATCCGCTGCATCGTGGACGTTTAATCTTCAAACGCACACGATCGTTTTGCGTCAAATGATTCCCAAGTATTTATGTTTATGGCAACTGCAAATAGTTTTACTTGTAAACAAACGCACTGTACTACGTTTTACAGTTCTCTGTCTGCATTTAACACTTCAACTCGTACACCAAGCGATAGATACGTCTGTCATGGCGAGTCCACTGCTACTTTGCTCCCTGCTGGTTAACCCGTCTTATTCCGGAGACAAAAATTGTCGACCTTAATGTCACGCCAAAGAAAGCGACCTTGAATAAGCGGACAGTCCTGACCGGAGTGCCAATGTAAAAAAACGCAATTAATTGCGTAGACGCAATTTGTAAAAAATGTATGGAAATCGAGGCTTTTTTGACAGATTGCGACTGAGATGCGAATGGTAACGTTGCTTAAAAATTTGTAAGGCTGACTGAATAACGCATGTAATATTCATGCTAAGTTTGCCAATCTTCATTTATCATCCGTATCCCTTATCTAGGACAACATAGATCGTTTCTCTATACATCCCTAGTTCACATGATAAGCGTGTCGGGTACAGTAATATCCCCCAAGACCATTTGGCTGCCAGTCCAACTTCGGATATTGCGCTGCGCCTAACTAGGAGTGGTGGAATGGCATGGTAATTGTGTTGGAGAAGTTAAAACTGGTAATTAGTGCTTTCTGTGGCATATAATCGTTGTTATATTATGTAGGAAGCTCGACTCTAAAGCGTGGAGATTGCGGTTCTTTATGGTGTCGAACGTAAAAGAATAGCGCCATCCCATTACTTCCCGTGGGTGTCTTAAGAGGCGACTAAGGGATTCACCAGAAAATGGACAGCAGTATTATCTGTGGTTCTGTGCAACAGCTCCACTGCGATCGCCAACCCGCCCGGCAAGCGTGGCGATTATGGCAACCCCCCCTTGGGGGAGGCCTATGTCCAGCAGTGGACGTCTTTCGGCTGATATGAAGTGGTTAAAGTTATTTAAAAACAAGCTTGTTTATTTTTCGTATCCCTCTCAGCAAAACTTGGGATTTGGTACCTTTATATCATAAGGGTGCAAAAAAAGGTGGGTAAGGGTGCAAAAACATTAACTGAACTTTGAGTATAGTTACAAATTATTGATTTGAAGAATCAAAAGAAGAAAGAGTTGTGCGAAAACAAAGCTTTTTAATTTAACACTCTTTAATTAATTTAATGCTCTTAAGTGTGTACAGGCGTAATGTTAGAATACCAAAACAACGACATAAAAGTTGTGTTCGACGATACAAACTTTGTCCTAAACATCTTGCTTAGTATTGTCATCCAAGAGTTTGCAAGTTTTACGCATGTATTCGTTCGCTGGAAGTCACAAACTGTTTACGGCTAAATTTACTCGAAAATAAAAGTTTTTTGTCGTGTTGCGATGCCATTCGAGTTTCACAAACGTAAAGCTGGAGTTTTGCTTTGTTTTATTACGTGAATGTGACGAGAATTGTTTGTTCCAGTTTCTAGTTTTAGGCGGAGCAAATCGTTTCAACATTTTGGATTTAAATGAGGGGACTTTCTTAGCCGTTGTTTTTTACTAAATATTTCATGTTCAGCCAGTTCTTGACATCGATTCGGCGTAATGGAAAGTAACGGACGTCTGCGTAGGACCGAGCGAGCCCAGATGATTCCTGTTCAGTGTTCACTCGTGCTTTGACGGATTGGGATATAACACATGCAGGGTGCCAGAACCCTATAATTCTATAACGAGACATTAGGAACATTAATAACCAAACACAGCATAGTATCCAGGGATAATAGTAAGTACCCTAAGGAATATACTGGACAAGAGATAACAAATATCTTAGAAAATAAGTATCTTAGATAATAAATATCTTAGATAACAAGTATCTTAGATAAAAAGTATCTTGGACAACAAGTACCTATCTTAGGTACAAGTATCGTAGATTACAAGTATCTTAGGTACAAGTATCGTAGATAACAAGTATCTTAGGTACAAGTATCGTAGATAACAAGTATCTCAGGTAACAAGTATCTTAGATAACAAGTATCTTGGACAACAAGTATCGTAGATAACAAGTATATCAGGTAACAAGTATCTTAGATAACAAGTATCTTAGGTAACAAGTATCTTAGATAACAAGTATCTCAAGTAACAAGTATCTTAGGTACAATTATCGTAGATAACAAGTATCTTGGATAACAAGTATCTTAGGTACAAGTATCGTAGATAACAAGTATCTCAGGTAACAAGTATCTTAGATAACAAGTATCTTAGGTGACAAGTATCTTAGGTAACAAGTATCTTAGACAACAAGTATCTTAGACAACAAGTATCTTAGGTAACAAGTATCGTAGATAACAAGTATTTCAGGTAACAAGCATCTTAGATAACAAGTATCTTAGGTAACATGTATCTTGTATAACAAGTATCTTAGATAAAACTAACTTTTGCCCGCGACTTCGTACGCGCATATCCCATTTTTCCCGTGTATATACCTAACCTTCCTCATAAATAACCCTATCCATTGGAGAAAACCGCATGAAAATCGGTGCAGTAGTTTTTGAGTTTATCGCGAACAGATAGACAGACAGACGCTGCGGAGGACTTTGTTTTATAATATGTAGTGAAGTATCTTAGACAACAAGTTTAATCCGAATCCAGCCTTCATTTTCAACCAAATCTGTTCATCCGTTTAAGCGTGATTACTTAACAATCTGCAGACTCACATTATTTATAGTATTGAGGTATAAGACAAAATAAAACTGTCGAAAACAGAGTATAACCCTGTAGCGCATACCAGCATTTAAAAAAAAATCTCTTAAACAAGCCTACGTAGAACGCCATGATCTTCATTTGAAGGATACTGCCATGAATCACGTAGACTTGTCCCCTTAATCACAACTTGTGTGTTGACTTAGTTCGGACGAGCCCTCGGGAATGCTTTGCCGTATGTAGTACGCCGTATAAAGTAGTGTGAATACGGGGTAGGCAGGTATTAAGGTCATTGTGTGCTTTTAAGGAAAACGATTAAATTGTTACTTTTTAGCTAGTAAACTGTGGCGATAGGTACTGGTTTTCTTTTTAAGGGTAGGAAATCATAAAATGACTTCTTCCGCTCTGGGTGGAGCGGGAGGGTTAGGCTATTACTGACTAAAACCCATCCGTGTTCCTTCAAAAGCCCTTTGACCGCGGTGACTAATTCCACAACCCTGGCAGGCTCTGGCCCTACCGAACCCCGTCTCCTATGCTGACATCTCTTTGAAGCGCGCGTGGAACACAACGCGCCATCGACCCGGGCCTCGTGGTGATTGGACAGCTATTTTTAACCGACTTCAAAAAACCGACTTTCCAAAAGCATGTCAGAACTATTCGACTGAGATCCCAGAGCCTGAGGCCCAAACTAGCAATTATGCTTAAGTTAAAAGTACATACTAGCACTACTCTATCCCACACATTTTATTAGTGAGAAGATACGGAAAGTCTGGGAGCTCTAGGATCTTAGTTCAATAGGATTCGATCATGTTAACTATACAATACGTATTAAACCTAGCAGCTTCCATAAAAACGGTTGGACATGCCAAGCCACTCAACCCAACGGCATTACCAGTGTCACTGCAAGCCACTAAGAGGCTTTATCTGTACCGACTCTCAGATTAGTGTCGGATCTAGCCCGCGCTATTTTTCTGTCCGTTTCATTCGTACCGGTTTAGTGGGAGAGAATTTTTGAGGGACATCACTAATAGATAGGTTGGCAGATGTGAATCTAACTCTCGAATTTTTTCTCGAAATACCTCGTATTTTTTACCTCTTGTTATTATATGACCTCAGCTTTCCTTATTACTATTAAATATTACTATCTTGTATCATCCCCGTGCTGGGCAGCGGACACAATTTTGCGTACTTCGGAAAGCACTTTAAACCGTTGGTCCCGGCTGTCATATGAACATATTTGGCAGTCTTTACGGATAGGAAGCAAGAAATTCGGACATCAGTCTTGCCAAGAAGTATCGTTATACCCAGTTACTGAGTTGCGGATATTGCAATTAACAATATTCTCGAACTTAGAGCTTACAAGTACAGTTCTTGTTGAGTCAACACAAAGCGAGCTAACTTAGCTGCAATAAGCACTAAGGACAAGCACGGTGCACGTTTTATTGCACCACTTCTCTTAATTCTCTTACTTTAAATTGCTCTTGGAAACTTGTTTGAGTTAGGAGAGAAAATAATTATTGCAAATGGTATACTAGTAGTATGCGATCATAAGCTTTAGGGCAAAGTGGCATATGACCACGTTTATGCTCTGAACATTACTATAAATATGTAGTAAATACAAGAAAATATTCACCAGTATAAAGGTATGCGGTACAGAGAGTAAAGTCTCGCATACCTCCACTGAAAATGGGAGGATCCTCCGAACCAGACGGTTATTGTGTCTGGTGGGCAACTGCCTATATTCGGACTGTTGTATATGTTCAAATCGCGTGGAGAACTTTGCTTGCGCGATGCAGGATTTCGTTGTAAGTTCGTCGTAGATGGCGCTGCGGTTCTTTTTGTTGCCGTACAAATTTCGCTTCTTAGTTTTTCATGTGGCGGTATGCCGCTACAACATGTTGTTTATTTAATAGACGATAAATATTGAATAGTTTGGACATACCAATTTCAGATGAGAATATTTTCTTGTTACACATTTTTTAGAGCGTGATTTTTTAACAGTCGAGTTTTACTTTTAATAGTCTCATAAAAGAAAACATTTTTTCTCAAAGCTCACTTTATTTTATAGTACCTTCACCAGTATTCTTCACAACTTTGTACTACCATCCATAAATTTTTCGCATATTACGACTAGGTATGTTCCGCAGCAAAATTATTCACATACCTCATATTTCTTCTGTCCTAATGTATGAGCAAGACAAAGATATGATTGCTTTCAGTAAGTGCAAGTGAGATAGAACATAAAATTTATGAAGCCAGCAAATACCATGCGTATAACTTTACCGTCGTAAGATACACAGCTTGGAAAGAAAAATGCCACAGAATTTTAGCTCTACACATTACTGAAACTTCAAAAACTGTGTTATTTTATTTGCTAGGACATGTAAGGACTTTAAGACGAAGTAGATAAGTCTGTTTGTATACTTTGAGTCCTTTGATACTTTGGGCTAACTTTCAGGATTCTTGTTTATTTTGTTAGTTTGTCTGACTGGTTCTAAAGGGCTGTGTTTCCTAGGGAAACAATTTCTTGAGTCATTGAAGTGAATTGTAAAAGGCAGAAGTCACCTGCTTTATGTTTCGACACCCAATATTTGTATATGTCACCGGAAAATTGCAGACTCCGTATGATTGTATTAAATCTTGATATATATGATTATAGTTTCTCGATATATTATTATGAAAAAAAAAAATGTTTACAATAAGTCCCATCCAAATTCAATAATTTCCAATTTATCAGTGTCTTATTAAGAAAAAAATTGTTTACAATTTCACGAGACATTTTACAATCTGTGATTTTGCCATTTTCCGATGGCATATACATATAGTCCAAAGTAGTAACTCCAATAGTTCCAGAGGAGTATGTAACCTTGAGAAGGTGATCATGTAATTCTTCAGGATATTTTCCTCCTCTCATTTATCTATTCTTCGTATCAGTTAAAATATGTAAAGGGTCCGTAAATTAGGGCTTTTGAGCGAATATTTTATTTTACGTGTATTATACATGCAGGGTGTAGCGGAATAGTGTAGTTTTACATTAAAAACTGTTTCAGGCCATGTAGATGAACAACTTTCTTCAAGGAGGTCATAGTCAATACGCAAATAGCTGTATGGAATTCCATATTGTAATTGACTATGACTATATTGACTATTATTTTTAATTGACTATGGCTTCGTTGAGGAAAGTTGTTCATCTACATGGGCGGAAGCAGTTTTTAGAGTTCCGTATCCAAAGGGTAAAACGGGACCCTATTACTGAGACTCCGCTGTCCGTCCGTCTGTTCGTCTGTCACCAGGCTGTATCATCATCAACCGTGATAGTTAGACAGTTGAAATTTTCACAGATGATGTATTTTTGTTGCCGCTATAACAACAAATACTAAAAAACAGAATCAAATAAATATTTAAGGGGGAGCCCTTTGAATATTTATTTTATTCTGTTTTTTATTCAACATACAACAGACATGATTTTTTTGCCGTTTTCATAGATAATGGTACGGTACCCTTAGTGCGCGAGTCCGACTCGCACTTGGCCTATTTTTCTTTTTAAATATAGCTACACCGTTTCGGTACACCCTGAATCTAGAATAGGTTACCATGTAATCTTTCAGAATATTTTTCGTTCGTTCTTCCTATTTCTCCTATCACTAAGAGTAAATAGATAAAGCTAATTTTCGAATATTTTATTATATTTAGGTAATATAATAAAATATTCGAAAATTAGCTTTACTAAGTATACCCACATCAAGTATGTGTAGTGTGAGTAAGATATGCACCGTGTTCGTTGCCAACAAATGTGTTAGCCATAACATCCCTGATTTTGCTCGCGAAAGCTTGGTCGACATCTTACGTGCCATGAATTAAACATAACATTAGCTTCTTTCACTTGTATAAAGCTTATAATAAGATACGAAGACATATGAAACGTAATGTTTTCTTTTCAGAATTACAGGCGAACTCAAACATATTTTTTGTTTAACATTTATTTTTGAAGTGAAAACTTCTTTAGCGGCGTTGTGCACTTTTTATTTGTAATGAGGTTTCTTTTGACTCTAGTCTAGGTCATAGATGACAGAGACAAAGTCGACGATGGAGCGAGCTAGATATTTTGTTCCACAGCTGGGAAAGGGTCTCCTCCATAGTTTTCCAACGTTCTTTATGTTGTCTTCTCCGGCCAATGCGTTAGGTACAGGTCCAAATCATCACTTCAATGTTTAATTGATCTGCTTCGGTTACGACGCCCGTCCTCGGGCATTTAATGCGTGACGGTCCTGGCCTATCGGTCTTGATACTTAAATCTTGTAAATGTGACCAACCCAGGCTCACTTTAGCCTCTCAGACTTATCGCCAACATCGGCGATAATGGAATATTTTTTACCTCTTGATTATTATTTTAGTTGAATAATAGGCCACCACTAAGACACGTCTAACATTCAAAATCCAAAGTCAGAAAAATTGCTTCCACCATCATAATATCCTTAATATCGGAATATAAGAATTTTATAACCAATGAATTTTATGGGCAATGTTGTTTTAATCGGCACTTATGCTGGGTAATGGTGAAGCCTCTCTTTTGGCAAGCCAAAATCAATCTTGGTAGTGTTTCGGTTCTAACTAATCTAGCGATGTTTTTGATGAAAATATGTTTGCGAATAAGAACACGTAACATTTTTTTAAAGGATACTAAGTTAATCATAACCTATCGCTTCTACGTAATAGGGAATATGCATGAAAAAAATATTTAGTATCCAAACAGTTTATCTAGAAATATACAAAAATATAATACTAACAGTAAATATAGAATCGAAATTGACCGAAAAACAAACGAGATATATCTATTTTAAACAAATATATCTCTCGCGAAAACGCTGTTTTCTATTGCAGCTGTATAGGCGTCATAGTATTTGACGTCACAGTTTGTATCGGACTTCTCTTTCTAATTGTCAACTTTGAAGCTTAATAACTTCAGCACTGATGAAGGTATTTAAAAAATTCTTCCATTATTATTTACTAGAGATAATAAGTAATTTATTTTGCAAACAAAAAAAATGCATGCATATTCCCTATTCCCGTCCTTTATCTGCCTACTGTGCTAGGAAGTGACACATAGTCTTTTCGGTAAAAACTTTACGGCATAATGTTTATACCATTTCAATGTCCACACCCAGAGCGTCTGTGATAATAAAACCTAAAAGATAGAACCGCAATAAACCGGCTGTTCTTCAAGAAAGAAAGTAGTTTGCAGTCGTAAATCTCCGAGCTAGATGGAGTAATTAAATATTTAGTAGGCACAATGTATTTCCTTTGCTTTCATTGTGTTTTTGTTTGTGGTTAGCCGTTTCTTTAATGTTACGTGTTTTCAAGGCTGTAAAATGCTGTTATGTTTGATCGGTAACCATGTATTTGATGTGTAGAAAGAATTGGTCGATTCCGAACTCTTTCAGGTTTCATATCTATGTGGGGGGACATAAAGGGCTTTTAACCTAAAGTATTTTGGAAAAGTTAGTGTGTTGTAGTTTTTTCAAGCTTTTATTTAGCATTTCCATACGTATGACTCACTTCTTGGAACTGAATTTCGAAAATTTTCTCTGGCCAATGGGCTGAAATTATGCTAACACGTTTGGTTTGGATGACAATGCTCGCTTAGCTAATATGGCGGATTCCCAAAGATGGCGGACAAATCACATGTATGCCCCATTATTACTATCAAATGACAGGGTTAAATGAAAGTAATACGAAAATAAAATAGTTTGCCATTAAAAGGACCTTTTGAATTATGAATTTTGTAAATTGGTAAGATTTTATGAAGCTAAGTTTTCGTAGGCACAAAATTTTCCAGTGTAGTGGATAAGAAACACTTCTCCGAAGTCAAGTTGAGTTAAACTTGTTTTAAAACAGACATTAATCCCAGTCACCTGTAGATATAGCTATATGCTAAGTAGATAGACGTTCAGGACAATTTACGAGGATCACATACCTAAACTTGCGCGGAGAAGTATGTCTGTTTCGTGAAGTTATGTCGGGTCGCGTCTGTTCGTCTCATCTGAGGCACGAACATAGTAATGTAGGTCTTTAGGTAGACCTAGATGGCATATAGGTATCTGGAGTCATCGTGAAGATTGCGTCAGTGTTTGGAGGTGAATATATGTATTTGAAATTTCTTGTAAGAATAGTAGTTTTCCGCGCTGGAATAGTTTAAACTACTGGAGTGTAAACAGTTCTTCGTTGATCTAAGTAGTGCAAAAAAGTTATTGGATATTTCATTATTATGTAATAATAATAATAATCTTTATTCATTCAAACATTAGTACAATACATATACACATATAATATCAATCGATTTAGACACTAAAGAAAAACAATATAACTCTGGACCCCACAATAGGATTCCCTGTGTCGTGGGGTCCAGTCCCTTCCGCAAGTTTTGAAATTAATGAAATAAGTGCATTTATTGTTTTTCATTTCATTTCATTTATTTCATTAACAATTTTTACATTGTATCGAAATTTTACACTGAATTATAAAATTTAAAATTAAAAGAATTACAATATAAAAGATCATTAAAACAAATAATGATTACAGATTATTATATTGTGTGTTTATTGTACTACTTATTATTTTCTATGTAACACTACTTCAGAGAAAAATATACAACAGTTTAGAGTAGCAGCTCGGGGTCTAGTTTTTTCGCACGGTACAAGTAGCAAGCAGAAAGCACTTTAAGCAGTTGGTCCCAGCTGTCATTATGATTTTTAAAAGTCGTATTATTAATTTATTTTAATTAGGTTATGGAAGTCAGATGTGCAGTCACACCATGTGAAACACAGGTACTCAGCTGCATCCGATTAGACTGGAAGCCGACCCCAAAATAGTTGAGAAAAAACTAGGCAGATCACAGACTATAATACCCTATGTAGGCATATTGACGAATGTAGCAAGCGGCTCGCCCCTTTATATATGGAACTTAAAATTTCGTCTACCTACAGTTTATCGAAATAATATATTATCAACGTTTTGTGTTAAAGAAAGACCTGCAAAAATCAATAAATAAATCCCAATTGAACCCGATAATTCCTACCCTAAATAAACAAAATTTATATCCTGAAAATGCTGTTAGTTCAGCTCGGCTCGACGATTTATAGTAGAGCCAGTTGCCCGGCTGAAATATTATACTACCATTCATTTTGACGCCCCGCCGCGGTACCTAATCATTTTTTATACACTTTTTATTAAATAATAATAAAATAATAATGGTTTCGAATCGCTTTTATAAGGGTTATTTTATGCGAGTAGATAAGTGAATTAAATCATTATTTGTTTTGTTAAATTATTCTGAATTTAATAAATAGTACCTAGATGACCGAGCCGAGCTCGGTATTTTTTTTTGGTAAACGTTAATTATGAATTCTCTTAATCAGTAAGATTATTAAATATCATATTTATTATTTTAGCATATTTATGTATTTTATTAGTATTATATATATTATTTGTGTATTCTTTCCGAAACAAAATTATATTTTACATGTTATTTTTATTTGTTGTAAACCTACCACAGTGCAGTCTTTTTAACCCAAAGGTTGACTGGTAGAGAATGCCTTGATGCATTAAGTCCGCCCATGTACCACTATTGTACATTAAGTTTAAATAAATAAAAATTAAACCTATCTAGATCAATTTATCGCCCCCGAAATCCCCTGCATACTAAATTTCATGAAAATCATTGGAGCCGTTTCCGAAATTCAGATTATATACATATACAAGAATTGTTCGTTTAAAGGTGCATATTAGATATGTTTTATCTGTCGCCCTCACTTTACATGTCTGATTATAATTTTGAAGTATCTCCTCTGTTTACTAAATAGCCGTTATATTTTTTAATATTTGTTAGGCTATCAGTATCTCACCTAATGGATACAGATGATGTTGTCAAAGATGGATCACGCTTGCCAAGAAGTAACCTGTTCACTCTTGACTTAAAAATCCCGTAGTGCGTTATTGTGTTACTTCAGAACCCGCTGACTGACTTATCTCTTTCCATGATCTGAGCATTGACATATAGCTCCGACGTAGCAAAGAAGAATATTCCCCAAGTTACGCAAAAAATACCTTGCGCAATTTTGTCATTGTTAATTATAATTTATGAAGCCACTAAACATCACATAGTGTGTTCATAAATTATAATGAACAATAACAAAATTGCGCAAGGTATTTTTGGCTTAACTTGGGGAATATTTATTTTTGAAGGCAGAAAGTAAGAAATATAACAATATTTAAGCCAAGCTAAAAGCCAGACACAGGCATTACAGAATTAGCCCATTCATTTTCGAAATTTTAGCAACGTGGCTCATCTAATGTCTAGTGTGATTAAATAAAGAGCAGTCAATTTATTTTAGTTTTCATTGTAATATTTAAGTGTCTGTCCATAATTACCTAATAGGAAATTAGGTACAATTTGACTTTTGGGTAGAAAATTGTAATTGTCTTTCAGACTCTTGCAGGCTCTTGAGGCTTTTGATGCCTGTTGTATTTCCATTGTGCACTTATTTGGACAGGACAATCAAACATTGATTGTCCTGTTCTTATTATGAGGTGTACAATAAAGTATATACTAAATAATAAATAAATAACGAAGTATTTTCGAAATTATTATTATTAAGTATCAACCAGACGTGGCTTTAAAAGTTGGTTTAACTGTAGAGTGATTTTTAATACATTGGCAATCTTTCAGGGGACGAAAGGTCTTTTACCCCCTTATAGCAATATTTAAAAGCTCCCTGGCAATCCAAGGAGTTTAATGTCACCCTGTAATGGCGATAATTCTACCTTGGCAATCTCAGGCCTAGCACTCTCTCTTCTTAAAGCTATAATATTATTTCCTTGGAACAAAATGGCGGATAGGGTCACGTTGCTTCCGTCCGGTCAGATGTCTGCCAGACTTAGACATGTCCGGTATCCGGATAAAGGCGTTCCGTTATGCATTATGTTATATAGAATAGTTAATAGATAGGCCTTACTCTGCAACGTTCTTTGGGATACAACTTTTTGAGAGCTTTTCTTACAGCAAAATGAACAAAATTTCATTTTTGATACTGTATTATAAACGGTTTCCAAAAACTTGATATTACGAATCTAAACTATTATTAAGACAAAAATGTTTGTTTCATGAATCTCTGGAAGTACCAACTGTTCTAATTACGATAACTCTTTCATTGATAGAAAGCTGCTCTATCGCTGAAGGTTATATTTATTTAAAAAAAAAGCTTCGTTTAACAGTTTCTTGGCAGCTCGCGGCTTTGCCCCATCATCATCATATCAGGTGAAGGTCGTCCACTGCTGGACATAGGCCTCTCCCAAGTGTCGCCACAACAACCGGTCTTGTGCGGCTCGCATCCATCGGCTACCCGCGATCCTCACCAGGTCATCGGTCGACCTTGTGGACGGCCTTCCAACGCTGCGTCTTCCGGTACGCGGCTCCGCCCGCGTGGAATTAATACTTCCCCCAATATACATACATTGTAGCCTACGTATTATTTTATTTTAGATTATGTACTTGTGAAAGCCAGATTAATGTAAAGTTTCATCATCCCCAAACCAAACCCAAACCCAAAGATTGTCTGGTAGAGAATGCCTTGATGCATTAAGTCATGTATTGTACATTAAGTTTAAATAAATAATAAATAAAATGTATGTGAAAGACTAACAATCCATTCATTCTCACAAACTTTTGCGAGTGCGGATAGTAGGATAAACGCGTTTGCTTTTCAAACCAAACCAAACCTCTTTTTAAGTCATCATCATCATATCAGCCGAAAGACGTCTACTGACCACTAGGTCCTAGGCGACCACTGAAAATCAGCGCCGTGCTGTGGGTCCCCCACGGCACAGCATTATGCTGAGTGGAAGCCCTTACATGCATCCACTTTATTTAAACCTTCTCATTCTTTTGTTATTTTTTTTTTCTTATTTAGTTTTTGACGTGTCTTTACTAATTTAATTTAAGAACTACTAACACTATCGTTTAGGGTTTACTTATGTATGTAGGTATGTCGTTTTGTGGTAATGAAATACTACTTTCTTTCTTTCTTTTCTTCTTTCACTACTGAACATAGGCTTCCCTCAAAGGCGGGGTTTGCCATAATCGCCACGCTTGGCAGGCAGGTTGGCGATCGCAGTGCATCTGTTGCAATGCACAGAGAATGCTGCTGCCCATTCTCTGGTGAGTTTCTTAGTCGTCTCTTACGACACCCACGGGAAGTGATGGGATGATGCTATTCTTTTACGTCCGATACCATACAGAACGAATATTTTTAAGTGATGCAGAATATTTTCGGACCCAAGTATCGGAGTCCGATAAAAAGATGTAAGGACCAAAATTCATTTACATAAAACAGCTTCATGTGTCGAGGTTTTATTCACATTTCCATGTCCAAAATGTAAATCTGTTTGTTGAAGCCGCCCTCATATTTTATGTCTGCCGCATTCTAACCGCGGTCATTTCGCTTTTATGCTCTTTTTGGTATGCTCATTGTGACTGTCACAAACTTTAGTGTGAATATGATAAAAGAGACATTTTTGAGAACATTGAGATATATTTTTTATGCTTGTTTAAGCACAAATGCCATAAAAGTTTATGTACCTATACTTGTGTCAACTATATTTAAGGCGGTTGATGATGTGTTTCATCTTTTATACGTAGATTATTGCTTTATTTAAGAAGAATTTGTTGTGAAAGAAATAATTTAGATAAACCAAAATAGACTTGAAGCGTTTCGTTCTGCAACATTATATCTTAAAGTAATTAAAGCACAAAACGTTTTGGGAATACTTCCATTGTGCGTACAGCTTAGTAACGGAATTCCCTGGCGGAGGCTATGTTTCCTTATAGCTGCAATCTAGTCTTTAAGTCAAGAGTGAATAGGTTACTACTAGGCAAGCGTGCTTCATTGTCGACCACATCATTGCATACCATCACGTGAAATAGTGGTCCAACGCAAAGCTATCAATAATAAAAACAAGGGACTGTAGACTTGAGTATATGGTTTTAATTTCAACTCGATACCTCCACGCGTTCCCGAGATATAGGGTCTGGACAGACAGACAGACGGACAACAAAGTGATCCTATAAGGGTACCGTTTTTTTCGGTTTTAAACCTTATACAGTTTGCTAAACAATCTGAAATTACGAATTTTATTCCTGAAGGTACTTAACTGATTTATATAAAGTAACTTGCTATAAGGTTAGTTAACTTAACATATTATAATATCATGCATGGAAGAATATAAGTAGCAACATATACAAGACATTGACCCCTAGCTACACTACACGCAGGTGCGACAAACCTGCGTGCTGTTTACATAAATAATAACCGAAAGTAATTCCCCAGGGATAGTCAAAAGCCTACCTGTAGGTAGGTAGGTAGGTAGATACTGTAGAGCTGGCTCACTGGCTTGCATGAATATGTTAAAAGTTAATGACATATTATGGTGATGAACCGTATCCAGAAGAAGAAAATTTTGAACACAGCCCGTTGGCAAGACATGCTGATTTTGATCTGGTGTCGGACGTAAAAGAATAGCACCATTCCATCACTTCCCGTGGGTTTCGTAAGAGGCGACTAAGATACTCACCAGAGAATGGGCAGCAGCATTCTCTGTAGTTCTGTGCATTGCAACAGATACACTGCGATCTCCAACCCGCCTGTCAAGCGCACGATTACAGCAACCCTCTTGGGTGAGGCCTATGTCCAACAGTGGACGTCTTTCGGCTGATATGATGATGATGATGATGATGGTGATGGTGATGGTGATGGTGATGGTGATGATGATGGTGATGATGATGATTATTATTAATCATTTCAGCCGTAAAACGTCGACTGCTGGAGACAGATCTCCCCCAAGGATCCGGCAGATTCCCGTGTTCTTTCTGGTCATCATTCCACCTTGTGGGAGGCCTTTCAAAGCTGAGTCTTCTGGTATGCGCCACTCCAGACCCTTTAGGTCGCATTGACCAGCCGTTCTGCAAGTAATGTGCTCTATTCACTGTTATTTAAGCTTGGTTATTCTTTGACCTGTCCTATTGTTATAATACATATCTTACTAGTGTCTAAGTACACCACACACCACATACTCCCAAGATGAGGCACCTATGTGCTATTCCAAACTATTCTAATCTCTGTGCCAACTTTTATCCTGATCAGTTCAGCCGTTCTGGCGTGATTGAGTAAAAAACATCCATACATCCAAACTTTCGCGTTTATAATTATAGCAAAAAGTAAGATTAAAACCGGTATCTAAAGAGCCCGCTGCTTTTGCATTGCTTAATACACAGTCCACAGGCCAGGGCAGTACTTATAGAACAATACATAATACTAAACACTCATGATTATCATAATTATATTATTTGTCGTGTTGTATTAAGGCTGGTAGATTATAATCGTGCAATGATTGACGTTCGCGTGTACTCGTCAGAATATGATTAAGGCCATCAAATATGTTAACAACTTTGTTCTTTGTTGAAAACATTGTTTAACATATTATTTTGAGTAGGTATCAGTAAAACAAATTATATGAAATGTATTGTCTATTCACTCATTAGTTCCGAATACATGGGCCAATTTCAAATATGTCGATTCGATTATGACGGTTTAACGCCTTGGTCCCAGTTTTCTGAATTGTAGAGTTGGAAGTTCAGAACTTGTCTTTAATCCGAACTTGTTAATATCTACTTTATTGCTCAAGTACACCAAATTGTAGTGCTAAAGTCAAAAATGAATGAAAAACCCCCATTTTTCATACGTTTTTGACATATTGCGACTGAGATGCCAATGCGAACGTAGCTCTGGGCCTTCTGGTCTTAACTACACATACTCAATTTTGAAACCTGGTGCAGATATATTATGGGTAAAACTCAGTGATTAACAGTGATCGGATAATCGGGCGCTTATGTACCTAAACTTCTTCCCGTGAAAGAACAATATGGACATTCCTTTCTGAATAAATAAGTAATCCTGGGTTCCCGGAATTGAACAATTTTGTAAAAACAACTATAACAAACTTAATGAAATAATAACATAGCAGTGATTATTTTGATTTAGTATCTTTATTTTATTCAAAAGAAATGGAATACCTATAAAAAATTATAATGAGAATTCACAACTAGTTCTACTATATTTTAAATGCGGGCATTTTTAACAATCTCAGGAATTTCGAACGATTCCGAAATCCGGGATTCTGAAAAGCATGTCCGTATTATGCTTTCGTGGGAATAAAAGTGAAGTTTAGGTATATGAGCGTCCGATTATCCGATCACTGGTGATTAGTCACAAAATTAACGTATTTCTCAAACAACATGCCACTGACTATACTTTTCTTACAGTCCTTTGGGGAAAAGTTAATAGTACTTAACTAAAACTCCAGTAGGATCTACTAATTAAACCCTCTAAATAACTTCTAATCCAACAAAATATACCTCGACCTCCCTACTCATACTCATCCTTTAAAAATTAACTTGACCAAGGATACCGTATGAAACATTTCACTATACCAGGTGTTCCTCATTTTTAGGGTAACTACTTTTAATGGTAAGTGGTCCCTTAGGATAATGGTCATCTAAAACCTTGTGCCATTAAGGCTACCCACGATCACAGTTGAGCGTGTCATGAAAATGTGTTTGTTTTTTTTTTGCGACCGCGGCTTCAGTTCTGCAGGAAACGACAATTTTGCCGGGAAAACAAGGCCAGTGCATTTTTTCGGTATTATAAGAAGCTATGTCACTCGGCAATAATGTAGCTCTATATCAGTGAAAGTTGTTTCTCATAATCGAATCAGTACTTTTTTTTATTACCAACCACAAACAAACCTACAGTTTTACGTCGAAAGTTGTAATATTACTTTAGTTAGATGTACCAAAATCTCTAAAGACCGGAAAAAGTGCTCTACATGTAGTGGGACACCATAAACTTATAATAAGTTTGGTCGCAACTCGTGCCGACCAATACGAAGGCTGTCTTTAAGCAAAATACTTATTACTTTCCAGAAACGAGGTCCCTAGCAACAAGTCGGTTACACAATTTTCTCGAGCACCCTATTAGACTTTGCCACCATCCTCTTTACCTACCCGTTATAGGATAAAGATGCATTTATTTGCAACATGTGTAACATGTGACATTAAATATTGCTGGTTCAACATGTTTTGCCATATTTGGGGTACAAAATATTGTAGTCAAAATTCAATTAATTCAAATACATACCTAATAGCAGTCAATACAAAAATATAGTCAAAATGAAAACATTAATATTAATCAAAATTCAATGGATATTAGACGAGTTATCTACTAAATATGTCAATAGTTCTTCTACTAAATACGTTTTTATTTATTATGGCCAGTTCAACAATTTTTTTAGCAACGTTCGTATTCGCGATCTATACCTCTAAGTTATCTTCATTTTGACAGATTGCGATTGCAACTGAGATCCCAATGCGAAAGTAGCTTAATTATTAGTAGAATTGACTCTCTAGTTAAACTTGACGTCTGGGTCTCTGTGTGGATCCAATCTATTCCCATAAATCTCTTGAATTCATTTGTAATATCGGTGAACGATTTAGAGTTTAATCAGTTTCCGACAATCTATACTCACACCAAACGTTAATACTATACTCGTATTTAATTTGTCGTATTCAATATATTTCCAATATGAAGGTGGATTCATATTTTCCTCAGCAGTGTTATTAAACACGACATATAAGGGTTCATATGAGATAGATAGTCAATATCATCCCTCTGACAACAGCTTGCGTCTCCTTTCCGTATATTTTGTCAATTACTTGTGACTTATGTCAGTCATCCTCGCAGACGAACCGTGTATCTGACTCGTATTTATTTGTCAACAACTTTCGGCTAACATAACCAGGGCAATACCCTCCGTATGACAAAAATATTTTTTTTTCCTGTTACCTCCATTTCTTTGCGAATCTTTCCTTATCTTTTTGGGAATAGGATATTTGCTGTCGTATCCGGTGGTAAAAGAAATGAATTCTTTAGTGTGGGTCGTCCACAGTTGGTTTATGCTTTTTTTTTGTTGTAGAACATTTAATTGAGAGATTTGTTTTTTGATGTCATATCTTGTTTCATTGATCGTGTTAGGATGATTGATGAAATGTCGGTTTGCTGTTTACATAATGTTTTGATAGATTGGCTCTGGACTGCTCAATATTTAGGATATTTTCCTTGTTTTTAGCGACACGTAAACATAGCTTTGGAAAATGCTAAATAAAATGTATAAAAATATTATTTTATTAGTTCTTCGGCCAAAAATTATAACATTTCAGTAAACGAAGGGTTTAGAAGAAGAATAAAGTCTCAATTATTCATGTAAAAACAAACTGAACAATTCTGAAACACTTATTTTTTGCTAACAAAACCTAACTGAATTAAAAGTGACGCCGGGCTATCTGTCAAATAGAAACTTATTGCCTTTTCGTCCTTTAGCAGGTCCGTGACCTCTGAAACTTATTAATATGTATGTCTAGACAAAACGAGTGTCATACGTAACTTGTCGAATTAATAAACATGACCTCAGAGAGCCGAAGAATATGGTAAACATGCTCCGATCGATAAAATGGCCGACAGATCTTGCTAACGATTTTTGTTGATAAATACATCTCCGTGAAGATCTCCGTTTTTCACGGCACGGCTTGATTTTTTTTTTAAGGAAATTAAATCATCAAATGACTTCTTCCGCTCTGGGTGGACCGGAAGGGCGTGTCAGACTCTTACTGACTAAAACCTATCCGTGTTCCTTCTGAAACCCTTTGCGTTCCGGAGCCGCGGTGACTCTTTTGATAAAAATCCACAACCCTGGATTAAATCTTGACTTAAAGACCCAGACAGACAGGTTGTAGCTATCAGGAAACACAAACTATAGTATGCTGAGGAAGAACCAAAGAAAAGTTACGCCTGATCGTAATTAGTGACTATTATGACAAGAGTATAGGTAGCAGTGTCTTCTCATCTCCTGGCAACAAAATATTGCTGAACGGTAAGTCCTCGTTTCCATCTCAATATCCTCCCGGATCTTAACTTGAGATCCTTGCACTGGACAGTTTATGTAAAAGGAAATTCAATTCTTGAGTTGCCTATCCATAAACGTGCACAACAGTCGACCGCCTCATCACTTACCATCAGGTGAAATATAGGTGAGACGTGAGCTTGCTATCCGTTGCTTCGACAGTGAAAGCCGACCGTAAACTGGACGTAGTGACTCAAGGTCGTAGCACACATATCAACTCGGAAAGGGATCGTCTTCGTATCAACTCGCGCCGTGCAGTATTCTTTGTATGAAACCCACTTTTTTTTTTTTTGTTGTCGGGGGGAAATCCTCATGGAAATCCTCCACCCTGGGGCGGGTGGAGGGGTCTGTCAGACTCTTACTGACTAAAACCACCCCGGTGTTCCATCTTCCACCTACGCCGGGGATCGCGGTAACGTAAGCGACTTCCGCAATCCCCGGCTGGTGCCGGCCCGCCACTGCGGGCCACCTCCCCTCGCTACGTCAAAGAGGGGCGCACGGGAACACCACGCGCCGCCACCTCGGGTCCGGATGAGTGGGGGGCGACGGACATTTGTATGAAACCCCCTACTGCAACACACACTAATCGCAATCGTAACGTAATCGCCTCGCCTCGGGGCAATTACGGTGATGATCCCTTTCCGAGTTGATATGTGTGCTTTACCTTTACTACGAATTTCAAAGAAAAAGCGGTGATAGCGAGTGTTTACTTTGTGACCATGGCAAAGATATTGGGATCTAGCAAAGGACCAAGTTATGTGGAAAAAGGAGAGGGAGGCCTCTGCCCAGCAGTGGGACAAAAAGGATCTATATAGCCTTTTTGTCCCACTGTATAACTATAATTTTTCTTCTCCTTTCCCATTTATATATTTGATATTTATTAGTATATTATTTTAGTATTGTGTGTATTTTATATTATTATGTCCATATTGTTTATGATGTTTGTACACTGACCGCCCTAAATCTAACTTCTTTCGTTCAGTCCATCCAAAGGTTATCTGTAAGAGATTGCCCTGTGCGATAAGACCGCCCATTGTACACTTGTTTTTTTTAAACGTTTTTACTATGTTTGTAATGAGGTGTACAATAAAGTATATAATAAATAAATAAATAAATTGTTTAACCTTTTGAACGCCATTGTCACGATACATGACAAGCAAGCGTGTGCCCTGTACGCCAAACGTCACAAATATGTGACAAAAAGTACGGCGAATTTGTGGCTTGGCGTCGGGGACACGCCGATGCGTTTATGCTCTGGCATTCAAAAGGTTAAAATGTCAAAATGTAAATGAACAATAAACATCGAAACGTCACGTGGTCCCTAACATTAATCAGTTCACAGTTATTTTACCACTGAAAGCAGCCCAAGAAGCAACTCATTTAAAACCTTATTGCAACTAGAATAAAGATCACTATGGTTCTGACATTGATGCGAAATCAGGGGTAAAAATTACAGGTTTAGATTCATTTTTATCTCCATAATTACTTAATACCGATCTCAGTATGACACCTGCGAGAAACTTCAGTTAAGCTCATAACTTTGTGAGCTAACTTATTTAAGTGGCGGTTAAGTATACTGCGATGCTAGTTGGTTCAAAAAACTTGGTTTGGTTCATAAAATACGATCCTCGTAAATTTTTCCTCTTTTATTTCTAATTTCTTACGAAAACAAATCCAAGTTCGAAAACTAGTACACAGGCAAGTACCTGGAACTATAATAAATATTAATAAGTATTAAAAATGTATAAGTAAGTATGTTAGTCGGTCTGTTGTTTACTTTTACATGCGAAAACAGCATACCAAAGCTAACATAGAAATAACCTAGGGTCTTTAATAAGACGTTGGATGTTATAGACTTAAAACTTTACTATTTCTTGATTGATATGTCGGTTAAAAACCTTCAATTAACTGCTTGAAGTATCCAATAAAACAGTCAGAACCCCAAATACTGTGTAAAGAAAGATATTGATAAAATTGCTCCTTTCATCTATGCGTACAATCGATAATTTTGATATTCGTACTTCATAATTTTACCAGTTAAAGTAAAGCGATGCGAAGCGAAAGCGTGGCGTACAAAACCTGAAACAAAACATAAGACACATAAATAAATAAACATTTTCGCATGTCTGTGACACATTGAACACAACACCGACAATCAATACTTGTCAAACGAAGCCAAACCGAGAAGCACTCCAATCTATAGGCTCAGGATACTTTAACAATTGAATTTATCAATGACAAGACAACCGCGTGCGAAAACATTTGGGAACACGTCGAGTAAGAGAGGCGGAAACCTTACAGTTGTGGTTCCACAGAAACAGTCCCTAAGGAAATTCAGATAGGTACAATTTGCCTTTGAGAGTTAAGTAGTCCTTACCTCTATATTCCAAGTCGTGTCTTTCAACTCGACTCCACCTAGAATCATCATATTGAATCGAGGGGTTTTCCGGTGTCATAGCGACTGAGTCTAGTCTAGAGGTCTTTCAAACCAACTTGGAATATGGGCCTTAAGTTTAAGACATGTTATATTCTGTCAGCCATGGTGTCGCTATAATCAAAAAGTGAATTATTAATTCTGTTCCGTGATTTTTAGGGTTCTGAACGTCCGTCCGTATGGAAAAACGAAAGCCTTATAGGATCGCTTGTTAATATGGCTGCCCGTCTATCACAGCTAATTTGCTCCGAATTTCCTGGAACGATTCAGTTGCTTCAGAAGAACGCTTCTGTGAAGCAAACTTGGTCGCGTCATTATTTCGGCCGAAAGACGTCCACTGCTGGACATAGGCCTCCCCCAAGTATCGACATTGACTGGTCCTGAGAGTCTCAGGTCATCATTCTACCTTGCGGGAGGCCATCGAAATTTCTCCAGATGCCTTTTGTAGGTTTTCCCTTCTTTAATTTAGGAATAACTGTATGCAATTACTTCGTTGCTACTGAACCCGACTTAATAAGCAATCGCACGTTTAATTTTGCTGGGAAGTTAATTGTGAATGTAAATTGGGCTTCCAGAGTTAGGTTGTTGATGCTGAAAATCTTACAGAGTGTGTTAATATTGTATTTTCGGGTAATTGCAGAGTTCGCAATATTCAACTAGGAAACAGCTAAATGATATTAAAGTCATATTCCCAATGGGATTTCAAAACGGTAAAAATTAGGAACTTTCATACAAAGTTTAATACTCTTTGTTAATCTCTTTAGAAAATCACTTTACAAGGACCTTCCTTAGAGCTCGCTTTCGTCGACACATGGAACTATTACTGCAAAACATCACGCTTTTAGACGCCAATCAAATGAGTCTGTATAAGCCTACGTCATATCAGAACGAGTTCTGTAGCCAATCACCGCCTCCGCATCAAAACGTCCTATTCGCAAATCGTCCTATCAGCAGAACGTTCTAAAACAAAAGAATGGGAAAAGTACAGTCATACTACAAATAAATTTTAGGTTTTATAGTTTAGAATAAAATATTCATTAATTTGCTTAACTGCGCCAGAAGGCAAAGCACAATAATGTAGCCCGATCATTTTGCTCTGCGTTTTGTGTTCGTTAAGATCTTTATAAAGTAGAGTTTTAACCGTTACCAAATTATCTTGTCTTGGCCAGTTTATTAAAATCTAAATACCTAGTGAATGAAATGTACCTAAAGAAACTTCTGCATAGAAGAAAATATTGCTTGGCCAGAAACCACAACCCAAACTATTTTTCATTAAACGAAATATTTGTTCTACGAGTATATTAAGTCTTAGTTCAGACGCTAACAGGAGCTCAATTTTCCACTAATATTTCCACAAAAAACCCTCAAAAATATTACGTTCTTGCCACGAAACAGGGTTTAAGGAATAATTCAGAAGGAGCCGCATAGTTTTCGCCGACGCCCGTGTCGACTGTTTCTACACGACGATGCGAAAGCGGTGTGCATCTCTGGGGCGCAGGCTCCGGGCCACCTCTAATGGCATCCTGAGTGCATTGGCGAACAGGTTTGATTGTCATTACATTAATCATTGTTATATGATTAATTTAATGACAAACAGACAAATGACTCAGGCTTTTATCTAATTATGTATATTGTTTTTGTGTTCGTGTGATCTTGTGAATTTTAATTTATATATAAATGTGAATTTAATTTAATTTTATGACTTGTTTCCAATATTGTATTTTAAATTTTATTAAGTAATTCATTCGATTGTTTTTATGTATATTTATTTTAATTGAAATTTAATGTGAATGTTATGATCTAAAATTGATTGAAATAAATGAATTTGAATTTGAATTTGAATAAGAGGTGTGTTGGGTAAAATTGGGTGAACCCTGACATTTGCGCGGGGAATTGCGATGGAAATGGATGGAAATGTTGGCTACCTCTGAATTTATGGTGTATATACGTGTGTTGAGGTAGGTTTAGCAGGATCATTTACTCTTGGAATAAGGAAGTAAATTGTAACGAGTATTTATTTACCTTATTGTTGTGAGAGGCTCTTTGCTTGTAAAATGAAATAAATGGCCATTCCTCGAAAATAACATTTCCAAAACATGCTGTCAAAGTGACCTATACGTTGTCACCAACTATATCGTCGCAATTATTGAGCCTATAACATTTAAGCTAATTTCGTGCGACCGACACAAAGAAGAGGATATAACAATAAAACTGGGGAGATTAGGAGGTCCCAAATGCCCATCAATTTACTAGAGGATTTTATCTTCGAAAGTACTAACTTGGCTTTCTTTAAATCCTTAGAAACGATTTCTTTCAGCGGACTATATCTTTTACTAGCGGCTGTTACCACTTGAACGTAAAAAATATATGACACGAGAACTTACATCACGGTTAAATATTCTGAATCGATGTTAGTAGGAATTTATGATTTAAAACTATTCTTAAAATCGCAGTTGAAATTAATGAAGAAGTGGAAAAAAGGATTTCTGCAATGGAGGACTAACTAGCTAAAACAACAAGTCTGAGATAAAATTGCAGATAAAATGAAATGAAAGAAAAAGAAATAAGTTAATAGCGCTTAGATAAACATCTCTGTGACCTACTGAGATTAATTCTTAAGTCTCTACAACTGTCTTGTGTTAGTCCCAGTAATTGTTATATTTTAAGATTTGTGGAAATATTTTTCAAAAGACAAATCTATACTAATAATATAAAAAGGAACGATTTGTATTTTTGTAAGTAACGAATAAACTTACAAAAAAATATTAAATATTCCAGCAATGGATAGCTACATTATCAGCAAGTAACATAGGCTATATTTTATTCCCGTATTCTCACGTTAACGGGAACTACGCGGGTGAAACCGCGTGATGTCCTCTAGTATTTAATAAGGCTGATTAACGCCAGTTTTTGGTACTCAGCTAAAAGTTATCTGACGAATTATAAATAGTTTGTGCTTTAATATTTAATTAGGAAGAATGTCAAGGCAAATGACATGCAAATCAATTAAGAGGTAATATTTTTAGTTTTTTATAGCTTTGTAATAGATAATCTCTGAAATTTTCGTAATCGGATCAGTTGTTTCGATTACGAAAAATTCAATTACTTTTATTGGCAAATACTAATAGCTAATTTAAATTCCATTACAGTTGATATTTCTGTAACCGAATTAATAAATTCAATCTCAGTTAGAACTCAATCAGAAAGGTCGTTGCTCGTAGCAACTGGCTACGAAGGCTCTACGAGCGCTACGAGAAATCTACGCTTCGTAGCACCTATGTATGTTTTGCAGTGATTTTATGAACGTTAGTGTTTATTCGTTTTTATTTTATTTACTACTGTAGCTGTCACGACGTTTTTGTTTTCTTATAACTTTTTATGTGGCTATAAATATGTTTTAGTTCAATGATTTTCTTGCAAAATACTTCCAGATAAGTCACTAAGGTGCTACGCTGTTTTAGTTCGTAGTATATTTTTCGTAGCGCCACTAGAAGGCTACATTTCGTAGTTAACATCTGAAATTGTATGTTCGTAGGAGATACTCTGTAAAAGTTTGTTCTAGTATGAATACAAAAAAATAAAGTTAAATTTTGGTACTTACAAGTTTTCGCGAAAATCTAAATTTGCACATATCTTTTTATCGTGTTGACCTAGAACCTTGATTTTTATTCACCTTATAGGGACTATAGCTTTCAATATCTGATATAAAATTCAACTTGCTAGGTTCTCCCGTTCCTGAGAAAATCGGTGGTGACACACGGACAGACAGACAAGAGAGTGATCTTATAAGGGTTCCTTTTTTCACCTTTTGAGGCACGGAACCCTAAAAACAATTTTACCAAGCCACACTAACGATTTCAATAAGTAGTTAATACTACAAGACATGTCATAGGTTAAACGAGGTTGATATTTTTTCTCCTGGAAAAATATTAAAGAGCGAAGCGGCAAGAAGCTAATATAATTAATTAAATAAAAGGACTATTTATCAAACTTTCGGACCTCTTCCTACCATTAACTACTGCAATAGTGTTACTTAGAAAACCAAACAACGGCTTAACGAATTCTCTAAATCACAGTATAAGTAACAAACGAATTTCAACTAAATCGTCTCAATCACGTCTACAAAGGAGTAGAAACTTTGTTTGTCTAAGTTCGTGTCACGCAAATAAAAAGTAACCCACTTTGATACTCATTGGCTCTTTGTTAGATTGCTCGGGTTCAGTTAGGTCAGTCACAGTATTCACAATTGGCATCCTTTAGTGTTAAACTTTATAGAATTTAATCAACTGACCTCGGTCCGTATTTTCACTCATTGTATGTAGATAAGTCACCCGAGAAAGCAAAACTATTCCTCGAAAATGTTGGAATAGGAATCTACATATTTAGTGGAGTTATGGCGTTAAGAACATTAACAAACGAAGAACCCTTCCGAAGTTGAAAAAGAAATAGTGGGAAGTATTAGCAATCCGTTCAAAGGATTAAATAGATGTATCGAAGTAAGAAAGATGAAAAATTAAACTCTATAGTGGTCTCGAGGACTACTCCTGGGCACGAAGTCCTGGGTTATATTCCCATGTCGAACAAAATTATTGTTCTATCTAGAATTTCTCAGTAACAGTCCGGTGTCTAGACTTGTGTTCTGTTGACCTAAGCCTTCAGTTAATTCAGGCGCGATGCTATGTTCACATCATCATCATCATCTGCCTAGCCTTTTCCCAGTTATATTGGGGTCGGCTTCCAGTCAAACCGGATTCAGCTGAATACCAGTATTTTACGTGGAGCGGCTGTCTACCAGACCTCTTGGCTAGACTGGAAACAGATTAACTGGCTTCTGACAATCCGTAACAACTGCCAAACATAAATGTTCACATACCTGTTTTATTTCACCTTTCATCGTTTTGTGTGAACCAGTCCTTACCCACTTGTAGTTCACTTCAACGCTCGGTTAGTTCCCACACTTCAGAAGTAACTACCTCGTTTGTGGAATCAAGTGAGAGGTACTGAGGACCCTTTTTATTGGCCTCTTTGACATTCTGTCCGAGACTGGAGTCAAAGCATGAAAGGACTTTTGTTGTTTGTTTTTATTATCATTGATAGGCTTGCGTTTGGTGCGTTTTGAAGGGCACTGATTTAAAGCGGCAGTAATTGTATATTGTAGAATTTGTAAGTTAAACATCACAAAATGCATGTTTATTTACAAGTTCAGCAGTAAAAACAGAGCAGTAAATTAACTAAATAGATATGAAATATTTAAATGAGCAGAAAAATGACCGAATGGGCAGTTACTAGTGGTCAGTTAACAAATCGGAATTAGTCGGTATGAAATCCAAGTTCAAACAACAATCCTACTCAACCTAACATCGGTGTCGGGGTGCCCTAAGCTCCCTTTGCCCCATGTTCTGCCCATTCCATTATTTAACTGTCCATTCCATCAATTAACTGCCCATTCCGTCATTTTACTGGCCATTCATTTATTACACTGCTTAAATAATTTTTGAACCTGAATTGCATGATGAAAATACCGCTAAATTTTATTTTTATTACTGTTCATGTTTTACTGCTGTAGTAAAATAACTGCCCATTTTTTTTCAACTGATCATATTAACATCCCTTATGTTTAAATAATAGTAAAAATGATTACTCGTTCTGAAGGTATTCAAAGCTGTGTTTAAGGTTGGGGTTGCTTAAATATTGAGCTACGCTTAGGTATTTTAGGTAGGTAAGTATTTTTTCATTAACACAATCTCACCTGATGGTTAGCGATGATGTAGCACGATTGCCTAGAAGTAACCTGTTCACTCTTGACTGAAATACCCTCAGGTTATAGCTATCATGATACACGGACTCCGGTACAGTTTGTAGGATTTTTTTAGTATTCTTGCCCACGTTACTTAGTAGGCGTTGGTTCAGATATCTTCCTCAGGTACGTATTACCGGGCTGAATTTTGAAAACAGTAGTATAATGTTATTCTTTATTTTTTGCTTATGTACATTAACTGTACGAGGAGCTCGTAGCTAAAGAATAACAGCCGCACGGGTCAAGGATAAGCAACGCTTGCCAAGGTTGGTCTGTGGATGGGTGACCATCTTGACATACAGAGTTTCCTCCGTGCCTCGGAAAGCACGTTAAGCCGTTGGTCCCGGCTGCCATTTGCAGATCTTTGGCAGTCGTTACGGATTGTGATTGTGCAAAGTAGCTCTTCCTCTTCTTCTTCTTCTTCTTTCTTTTCTTTGTTTTTCTCATCTATATTTTCTGTAACTTATATGGTGTACATAATAAAGAGTTCTATTCTATGCTAACATCTTTTATTGCATCTACTTCTACCATACTCGTGGTTACACCTTTTAAATGTAAATCGTATAATTGTTTATACCTCTGTCACTAGGTGTACTATGAAGTCTTAAAACGATCGAGGTTCCGCTCCAAGAGAGACGAAGCTATGCATAGCATTTAGCACTATCCCTTTTACATCGTCGGAATTGGATGACATTAGTACGTCATAGTAGCACCAGGTTGGAATGTTGGATTAGACCAATCATTTTGACCAAAACCATGACACAACGCTAACCATACCAGCACCTACTCCAATTGTTCTCGCCAGGGTTAAACCATGTTCTCCATATTGTACACATAACATAAATCACGCCAGTTTTTCTGGCGCACGGGTGTGCTTATAAAGTTCATGTATATTAAGTTATTTTTGTTTAAACGATGTGACGAATATTTTTCGTAGAAATAGTACTAACTTTAGATAGTTAACCATTAAACAGTCTGAAACATGGACTACATTCTAGATCATTCCCGAGAAAGTTTTAGTCATATCTTCACAATAATAATGGGTCCTTGACAGCCGGATAACCGAACGAGATTGTGTTAAATCCCTAGAGGTCAATATCGTAATAACTTTCAGTAAGCCGTCATACTGGTACATTATTCGATCGTTTGTAAGTTCCAATATGACGAGAAATATTTTAATATTTTCGTAACGAGGGTGGCATAGAAATTGACTCATTTGAATTTGAATCACATTCTAAAGTGATCTTTTTGTAAAGATATGAAATAAGTTATTGTCAGAAAGTCGTTGATCAATTTTGAAGATGACTTTACCAACAACCTTGTAATCGAACATTCTCTTGGAAATCTTCATTTGTACGATAATTTTATATCATAGAGTGGCATTTCTTTCATATTTTATTACCTGGGTTGTATCTGATGATTTGACGAAGGCGGCTGGCAGGATGAATGCGGACTGCGGTTGGAGTTTAGCTTTAGTTAGGGGCGCTATGGCGCGAACAATTAAAAAAATAACGATTAAAAAAAAAAAAAAACCGAAATTTTCCAATTTTATTGCAGTTTCGATTTTTTTTTGTTTTCTTTGCTGCTAATAGTGCCCCTAAGTGTATACTCCAACTCCTAAAGTACCTAAGACGACCCACTGACCCGGACTGCTCAAGACCGGGATGGTTGGGGCTCATTGGGGCAGGCTTTCACATTGAACCAGCTATCTTCATTAGATAGGATTAGTTCCACATGACTGCAGTCACAGCATGTCACATTCAAGCTCTATCAGACGATTTTCCACTTTCACCGAAAATCTTATTTGCTTCTACGACCATCGATTCGACTGTCCGGCGAGAAACATCTCAAGCCAGGGATAAATGCCCAACGAATTCTTCATTCGTCTTGAATCTGGAATTCCCATTGAAAATCGTACAAAAGGTATATAGAATTAATTGAATTCCACAGGCGTTGTCCAAAAGATTGATCGACATTCACTTCCAAAAGACCATTCAATCTTGTAGCTTGTCATTCAAGTTATATTTACCTATGTGCGATCGTGAATGTATGTATTTGTAAACTCACACTTTCTTAAAGATAAAACAAATAGTATGAAGGCAAGGTTAAAATTTACGTTCAATTGTTCCATGTTTTTAAAACATGAGTTTGCTAGACTCACGACTGAAACATAGAACCTTGACGATGACTTGTTACGAATTTAGGGTAGCTACTTCTCATCCGGGATTATTCAGCATTCAACTGCGGTCAGAACCCTGCAGTTCGAGATATCTTATTACCATACAACTAGTAAAATATAGCATAAATTCGCTTTCAAGTCTTCTTCCATGTCGTTCTGCAAACATATTGTTGAAGTTCTCTTTATCTATACAAAGTTATGATGAGCTCATTAGTAAGCGAGCTACGGTTCTCTTAATTAATGTGACGGATCTTGCATCTTTATTGTGGGTCTTTTCAAAGGACCGTACAGTGTTATGTAAAGATGTGTAATGTGCACTCTTGGTAAGTAGCTTCGTTATTGGTTAAAGGAACTGGGCATCCATACATGAATAAATTTAAATAATGGATGCAAGCAAGAAGGTGCGCTCATCAATCATGGTGATTTATTAAAAACTGTTTTTGCTTCCGTACATACACTTCAGGAACTTTGGGGATAAAAAGTTGCCTTCTGATAATCGACGCTAGTGTAGCTTTCTAGCAGTGAAAGAACTGTCATAAACGGATGAGTACTTTCTAGCTAGACAATACACTCCTATAAACAAAAAAAAAACTCTTGATGTTTTTTTGTCTCTTTATTTGTTTTGGGGCTTTTATCTAAACAGATATGCCAACCCCATCGTACCCTTTAACACTTATAATTATCACATAAACTATACTAAACATTTAAACAATATATAGAACACTTAGTGATAAAGATGGAAGTCACAGATGAAGGACTGTTATTAGACGACATAACTTTTTAGCACCTTCTGAAGTTGGTTGAGATAAAATAGATTGGATTATATCCCACGTTAAGCTTGTGTAAAGCTAACTCCCTCAAAAATGACTCCCTCTCGCGCCTGTTCCTGACACAAACCGTCAACAAATGTTGCACATCCTCAATTTGATTACATTCACTGCAATTGGGCGAATCAGCTTTTTTCATAAGGAAACTCTTGATAAATATTAGTTTTTTACGAAAAAAGAACACCCGATCGTGTTAATGTTATTGTATTTTATGCTAGGACCAACGTAAAAAAAACCGTTATAAGTATTTGCCTCGTCTTTTATCGTTCAGGCCTAAAAACTAAAATTACAAATACGTTCCGTAACACAAAGGTTCATTCATGCAGATTTGACAGTGAATACATTCTGATGATGATGAATGTAAGCCCGAGGCTCCAATACCTGCACTATATTTACTTATATGTAGGTACAAAATATGAGTTGTAAATGTTGCTGATATAGTGCGAAAATGATTGATGAAACTGGGAAGACGGTGGGTTGTCTGGTTGAATGACTTTTGATTATTTATTTTAAGGATTGAGAAACGAGCCAAGAGGATCATCGGCAATGATAGGCTCGTTGAGTTCAGCTCCAAATTCTTGAGCATCATCGCAGAGTTGCTAGCCTGTCGGTTTTCTATCGGTTGCATTTTGGGGAGTGTGTGACGGAATTGCATAATTTAATTCCGCCAAGCCCGTTCCATCATCGGATCACAAGACGTACGGCGATGTGCCACCGGTACATGGTGGACATCCCACCCACACGCACAAAACGTTTTGGGAACACATTTATTGTGCGTACAGCTAAGGAGTGGAATTCCCTGCCAGAGTCTGTGTTTCCTGATAGCTACAACTTGGGAGTCTTTAAGTCAGAAGTGAATAGGTTACTTCTAGGGAAGCTTGCTTCATCTTCGACCACATCATCGCTTACCATCAGGTGAGATAGTGGTCAAACGCGTGCCGGTCATGCATCAATAGTAAAAAAAAGGAAAACGAGAAATTGCGAGAATATGCCGCGAGACCATAAAAATGTGCTACGTTATTTTAAAAGTTAAAATTTAAATTATTCACGTATTTTGTACAGAGTTAAAGAGATGATGCAAGAAATAAAATACAGTTTTCACCTTTGACAATGATGTGGACGATTTCTTCGATGTCCAATCATTTCTTCCTGTCGAGAAGTTTTTATGTTAGCTTATGGCTAGATATGTCACCGGAAAATTGCAGACTCCATAAGATTGGAATAAATCTTTATTAGATTACAATTTCTCGAAATATTACAAAAAAAATAGTTTACGATTTCACGCGATATTTAACAATCTTACGGCGTTTGCAATTTTGCGATGACAGATATACTACGTACTTAAATAGTTTGTATTCAACTGAAAATAAACAAAATATAGTTAGATCAAAGATAAGTAATCTACACGTATGTTGTTTATTTGGAGATTGTAGCCCTAGTAGCAAAATCTCAACTTACATTGATATCGCATGATCTTCATAACATAGGTAATTCTAAGGAGCTTCTGCAATGTTGCAATGCCTTACAATTAATTTCATTCACTCAAGACGTGTAAACTCATAATTCCAAACGAGATAACGCTACTTTATAATGCAACATACAACAACATCAAAGACTTTGAATTTCTAGAAAGAACATTAAATTCCAGAATTCCTGTTGTAACAGCAACATGAAAACAATATCGAGTTTCAATTTCACATGACAGTGCTGTTTGTAGCCTGTAGAAAACAAAAAACTCGATACTCGTTGTGTGGGTGACAATACTTTTAAACATAGGTGTCTTTTTACGAATGGAAGGTTTTACGATATTTTATGTCGTGAGGAATGTGATTACGCAAATGTTACAGGATCTATTACACGCAAAAAGCATCAGAAAACCAATTGTCTTGTATATTAAAGCGATGAAGTTCAAACTACGATATTATATGTTTTTTTGTTAAAGATTAGACGCGTTTTGAGATAATTATTGAAACTAAGATTAGGCTGCGAACATTTTTAAACGGTGATTTTTCTGCGTCAATTAGTGTCCATTCTTATCCTTTCATGTACATTATTCAATGCATCGCTTTTGTATCCACTGGTATTCATACTTCAAACATGGCTCAATATCATTTTCATTTTAACGAAAATAAAAATAGATGTAGCAAACATTTCTATAAAATATTCAAAACAAGCACTTGCATAATAAATATCACGCGAGCGAGAACTTTCCAAATCATAAATTCAAAATATTTTGACAGTGAAAAGTTGGGAAATAGGGTGATAATTATTCAAAGCTTCACGGAATCTTAATTCGAGAATAAGGAAAAATATTCGTTTTCAGGCTTCCGTACCCAAAGGGTAAAACGGGACCCTATTACTAAGATTCCGCTGTCCGTCCGCCTGTCTTTCTGTCCGTTTGTCACTAGGCTGTATCTCATGAACCGTGACAGTTAGACAGTTGAAATTTTCACAGATGATGTATTTCTGTTGCTGCCTACAACAACAAATAATACAATTAAATAAAATTAAAAATTAAAGGAACGCCATATAAGAAACATGTTTTTTTCGGCTTATGGTACGGAACCCTTCGTGTGCAAGTCCAATTTGCACCTGGCCTTTTTTTAGTACTGAAACACGATCTACTGAATTTCAGGACTTTTTCAATTCAGCTGTGGCTGAGGCTACATCATCTTCCAGCCCTTGTAACTAGAGGTTGTCGCAACATATTTTCTTTTTGTCTTTCCTGTCATCCGTAAAACTATAATTTAAACCTTTTCTTTCATATGATTACTAGATATCCATTCACTTTTTCTTTCCTTTGTCTCTTTAGCCGTCAGTATGATTCATGTCCCTTCAGTCACATGTGTTTCATCAAGACAAACGATTCCATTAAGACGGTAACATTCAGAGGATTTCAATAAAATTTGTCGACCAAAATTTTTATCATACAGAAAATTAGCCATTCACAAACATTCGAAAATATGTTATTTTTTTCAGATGTATATTCTTGTTTTCATTCTTACACATTTCTACCAGAATATACCCGACGTTGTAAAAGGTAATAAAGTCTGCAATAGCACGGTACAGCTAGCAAACTCCTGTGTTTGTGACTGTGGAGTATAAATCACGTTTACGAAGCACTGTTGCACACACAGCTCCGGGATTTGCATGCTAGTGCAGAATAACCTTTTGGCTACAACAAAATTTTATTAACTGTACGAAGTACCTACAAGATTTTAGATGGCACTCAACGATATATTGGTAGCTAATTTGACAGTTGGTCAAGGGTAGTTACGTTATTGAGACCGGCCGTAAGAGGTGAAAGAATTTTTAAAACCAAATAAGTAATACTTCCAAAGACGACCTCTTTCGTTCTTATTGGTAAGCTCGTGTTGACCACTATCTCACCTGATGGTCGACGATGGAGCATGCTGGCTTACAAATAACCCATTCACTCTTGACATAAAGATCCCCAGGTTGTAACTATCAGGATTCTTGTTGTAACACAGATTTCGGCAGAGAATTCCACTCTATACCTACCTGTTGGCACAATAAAAAGGATTCCCAAAACGATTTTAATACCTGGCTACACCCAGGTATTAAAATCGTTGGGATGCCCACCATGAAACATACAATTTTACCTGTTTACAGTAGATATGATTAGTTTAGGTATTACGTATATATTTACTATACAGGCGTGCCTGAGTGAGAATTTTAGTACCACCTGGAGTTTTGAGGTAGGTGTAAATAAAGTAGGTGAAAAATGTAGAACCTTTTTCAAACGTTCAGCTGCGTACCGGGCTTAGGTGGGATTTAGAGATTGAAACGCTGAACCCTTGGAAAGCTCGCTAGATTGACAAAGTGAGAGCCCTTTGTATTTTATGAAATATAAGATACTGGATTTTCTTAGTTTGAAGGACTGGATTTTCAGTTATAGTCAAAACTAGCCATTCTTGTAATAGCAATACTGATGTAGTCTTATTTTTGGTTTGTTTTTTTTTTTTATGGATGTGTAATCATCAAATGACTTCTTCCGCTCTGGGTGAAGCGGAAGGGCGTGTCAGACTATTACTGTCTGATGCCCATCCGTGTTCCTCCAAATGCCCTTTGTTCCATTCCAGGGCCGCGGATGGAGTCTCGACTATTATTTTTGCTATAAATGAACTAACTTATATATTTATATAAAACTTATTTCTAGAAATTGATTTATTACAAATCTTTTAATATCGCTCTGCACCACCCTAAGGTCGACTGGTAGAAAATGCCTAAGGTATTAAGTCCGCCTTTGTACAGTGATTTTACTTGTGAATAAAGTTTTAATAAATAAATAATTATCACCATTTTCTAAGGTTTAAATAATGCTTCTATCACCACCACCAGATCCACTTGCACAAACCAGAGTTGGTTTGTGCAAGTGGATCTGGTATGACTGACCCGGGGTATGGAATATTTTTTATATCACCTCGTGATAGCAACTAACTTTGAATTAAAAGATAACCTTGGTTTGCAAAAGCGGGCCTAAATAAAACAACGATTTCTAGAATGGGAAAGTCACATTTTTATTTCACAATCAAATTACGATAAAAGTACAAATACGAAACTAAATGGTACCTAACAACTAACAGAGGGCCTAGCCCGAATGTTTTTGACGTATGGTAACGTCACGTTAAATTTTACTATAACTATAATAGGTACTCGTTTACACAATTTCTATCAAACAAATTCAAGTTTTTGTTTGATACAAATTGTGTATGTCACAAAATCAAACCAAAATACTATGTGTTTGTAGTTTTTTATATTCAAAATTTACACACATACTCGTATATTACTGTAAAGGTAAATATTAGAGAGGTACACACATTAATATCGTTCAGCACCTTGAAATACACATTATAAGTACCTTGAATACTATGCATGTTACTTACGTTATTGTTAACGTAAGTAACATACATACTGCGTATAAAAACGTTACAGTATCGTAACTGTAACGTTATTATACGTCAAAACATTCGTGCTAGGTCCTCAGTCGTCGTACAAAATTCTATTAAAAAACAAATGCCAAACGTAATCATTTACAACCGTAACTATAATGGCAACGCTGGCATTGAACCGCTTATAAATAGTGCAGAGTACACATCGTACAGAGTACACAAGGCTATGTATTACCGTAGTGTGTTCAAGGGTTAGGGCGACTCGGGGCATTAGCTTGCCTTGGACTGTCGATGTTTTGGCAGAGTTCTGACTAGCGCCGAGGTCATCGGTCATGACCTGGTAATTGGACTGACGTATGTTTTGAACATAGGTAATTGTCCCTTGACCGAAAGATATTATTGATAGTTTGGTTAACAGACAGAAAAAAATCGCCACCTTCCATACAAAGTCCAGCAAGGGCCTTTAAGACCAATATAATTACAAAGCGTGTAGTTTTTTTTTCGGTATATGTCCGCTGCAGCATTGTCAATCACTGCAATGCTACTTTTCATCCCTAGCACACATCCCTGTCATATATCCCTAGCACACTTCCCTGGCACACATCCCTGGAACCCTTCCCTCGCTTGTTTTGTACGTACAAAAACCTCGCTCCGCTAATCTGTTTCTACAAAAGCTGCACTGAGCGACGCTAGGTAATGAAAATGCGATTCTATTGGATCTTAACAAACACATCCCTCGCTACGCATCCTCGCACATCTCTGGTGGCAACACAGCCTAAGAGGGACCTCCCAGAGAGGTCTAATGGTCGTTAGGACGCCTGCTGAGTCAGGGGTCCTAGATTCTAGCCCTGTCTGGTATAGTATGTATGTACCAAGATATGTCATAAAAGATATGTCAACATGTTGGTTAAGAAATCGACCCAAACTGTCTACAATTCGTTTTTTGCAAACTACGAGTAAATGGGTCGTTCCCATTAAACTTAAATACTAGATTTTCAGTTTCGAGATCAATGTAGATGTAATAATTTTATTTAGAAGCCTTTTTTGGCTCAGTGTTATTAACTGATTTCGTTGCTAGCTAGCCGCCAAGAGTATTGAACAGTTATTTAAGTCTAACGATGAGAATTGTTATAGAAGTTACTAGAATCCAGCTGCGAATTTGACGGTCAATTACGTAGGAATTCAGTAAATTGGGAATAATTATTACTAAGAACTTAATAACCGTATGTTATGTGCTCATATATGTATGTCAAGGCCTTTACATATATACCTAAGGGACTTAAGGCAACATGCCTTTTTGTTAGAATTAGTACCGATATGAAAGTGAATAACACTAATTTACATATTGTAGTTGATGTTATTTATTTCCGAACAGCTCGTTGCTAAATAATAACAGCCGCATGGGTCGATTTTCAAGGTTAAGCACCGTTTGCCAAGGTCGGTCTGTGGATGGGTGACCATCTTAACATATCGAGATTCCTCCGTGCCTCGAAAATCACGTTAAGCCGGCTGTCATTTGTAGATCTTTGGCAGTCGTTACGGATGGTCAGAAGCAAGAAAATCTGACTCCAGTCTTGGCAAGAAGTACCGTGTTACCCAGTACCTACCTACGTAAAATACTGGTCATCATCTTCCTGCTCTTATCCCATTTTACTTGGGGTCGGCGCAACACGTTAAAATACGGGTATTCAGCTGATGTGAAATCATCAAATGACTTCTTCCACTCTGGGTGGAGCGGTAGGGCGTGTCAGACTCTTACTGACTAAAACCCATCCGTGTTCCTTCTAAAGCCCTTTGTCGTTCCAGGGCCGCGGTGATTCTTTCGAACAAATTCCGCAACCCTGGCTGGCTCTGGCCCTAGCGGGCCCCATCTCCTATGCTGACATCTCTTTGAGGCGCGTGGAACACAACGCGCCATCGACCCGGACCTGGTGGTGATCGGACAGCGAGCCACCCAACGCTCGCCGTCCGCTGGCCCGCGCCTACGGTGGCCGGGGATTGCCCTGCGTCTTCTTCTGTAGCGGCGGTCGGGGCGAAGGCTTTGCCTTTCCCAACAAGAAACTCATTGACAAAACTAAATTTCAATTGTCAGAATTTCGTACCTCTGGCTTCCTCATCTCCATCGTAATTGATTTTTTGTTATAGTCTCTTTTCTATTCATCTATTCACACCTCCCAAAAATATTATCACTATAAAACTTTGTGTGTGAGAAAGGTTATCAACCCTTCTCACACACAAAGTTTCGGGTAGTTAACACTACAAGCGGCGCGGTATAACTTTAACCCTTCAGCGCTATTACACAAAAGGAATATTTTTTGAGTACAACAGGTTGGTAGGGTATTCAGTATTATAGAGGTATAGTGAGTCGACATAAATGTTTGAATGAGGGTTAGGAGAAAAATGGCGGTGGTGGTGACTTGGTTTTTCGCTTAATAGGTGAAAGGGTTAATGAAAAATGATGATCGCGTGCCAACAGGTGTACATAATATATTATTAAAGTGTTTGGCATGAAAAATAAATTGGCGTTCTTTGGTTTATAAATGTAGCGTTTGGTAAGTGTCACACTTTTTAATACCTACATTTCGTGACTTCGAAAGTATTCTTAGCGCTATTTAGTTACTTAACTTATCAAAGTATAACAGAACTTTGAATAAAGTCATCCCAATAGACAAAACAACAATTATGTTCATGAACTGGAATCGACGTCGTTCTGTCAACGCCAGTTGTCGCTGAAAACCAGCGCTGTAGCTCTGTCTTGCACACGAGTAGCATTATGCTGAGCGATGACCGTTTTGCGCGAATGTGACGCATATCTCCCAACTTGCATAAGTTTTGTAATTTAGTTTTATCTTTTGGTCTATCTATCTCTTTTTCTTTCTTTCTTTCTTCTTACAAGTATCGGGCATGAAAATTACAAAAAGTTTCATAATTATCCTTACTGGTTGTAATAAAATATTTCGACCACAAAAGGCGCAATGCGCTTCGTCGTTCTCCCGATTGCGATTGCCTTTGGAATTCGAGCAAACGACCGATTGTAAATGAACGGTATCTTCGGACAATCTAAACCAGCTGTAACTACTCGACTTCATGTAACTTACTCTCAGTGGTTAGCCCTTATTCCAGAATGATGACCAGTGTAATATGCATCAGGTGCCCGAATTCGAGTGAATTCTTTCGAACACCCGAATACGGGCTAACGACCCCGTGTTATTGTACCATAAATTGGCATTGGTATTACCGCACCGTACCTATTTTATTTACAACGAACACCCGTATGTTGTAACAATGTTATAAACTATTGCGTAGTTAAAGCCTGAATTATGACGTACTCGCATGAACGTCGCAATTATAACTGTTGTTTATATTTCACCTGCTATTTACCGTATAACAGGAATAACATATACCTACTAAAATATCGTTTTATGTAGTCATTGTGGGAAAAAAAAAACAGTCTCTGGGGACTGCCGATAGAAGTGAAAACTAAGGGAAAGCTAAAGCGATCGGTGACGATGACGCGAGTTCCATGATTTTATGTTCACCCAAAAAGAACACATAAATACACAGTATACATATAGCTCATGGAAAGCGTTCGATGACGATTTCAACTTCACAGTGTCACTTAGTATTTTTGAAAATACACATCAAATTGAAAATACAACATTTGACATTTGCCTCTAGCTTCGGAAAGACTGTAAGTCTCTGATACGTCAATCCCCTGTGAAACGCCATTTTAGGTTTAATTCCTAAAAACATCTGTTGTTTTTTTTTTGTAACATTAATAAAACAAACTCATTTTATGTTTCTTTGCCCACAGTGATGCATTTCGAGTGTTATGGCAACGTTGCAGTAACGCACTGACAGTCGACTAATCCAAGATGGCGGAAGCTGAGGGAGGCGCAAGCGAGCAAGATGATGTTTCATTCTTGCGTACGGTGAGTGACTTGCATTTATTTAAAATTTTTATATAAAATAAAGGAGAGGAAGCTTTTAGGAGATGGGAGGTAACGATCTTTTGATGATAATGCAATTTAGGATGCGAGTGTTGATTTAGTTTGAAATATGGTGTAGAGAACTGGATAAAAGTCAGTCAGAATCTGGTTATTGGGTGAGGAGACTTTAAAATAATATTAAACTACCAAATAAAATAGTTGTGTTATTATGAAAGGGCTACATACACAACAGATGACTAAAGAGATAGCCAGATGAAATACACAGCTTTGAACTTTTCCAGTTTAGATTAATGAGGAAATGGAAGCCTTTAAAATAGTCCAGTAGTTTACAGTAAATATATAATTATGATGATTATATAATTATTTATTAAAAATTGCCACCTCCACCTGCCGAATGTTTTACCTGACTGCGTCAGAAGGAAAGTAATGTATATATTATGTATAATTAGTAGTTAGATAGTTTTCCACCAGTTTTGCAAAATCCGTTCATATTTTGCAAAGAGTAAAAACCAGCCATTCATTCTCATAAACTTTCGCCATTTTTGTAAGTAGGAGAGAATAGAATTTAATCTTACATAAATAGATTTTGAAAGAAAATAAGTTGTTTGAGTAATCAGATTTTAACTAATCAATAAATAACAAAACTGTCAATCTGTAAGCTCTTCAATAACGAGCCTTATCACGAAGACGACGTCAATATAGCGTCGGCCATAGAGCTTCGAGACGCCTCGGCGGCCATTGTTAGAGCATTACTAAAACGTACCATACAAACGTGCCAGTGAGTGTCACCGTTAATTACTCATACAAATTGTCGGACCGTGACAATTTGGGCTGTAGTTTAATAATATTTGTTTTGTAAGTGTAATAAAACTCCGATCACAGCACAACTTTATATATTTTGAAACACTTATTTTGCACACAATACAATATTCAAATCCTAACGTCAACCAACGTCCGAACCGTACGGCTGTCGTGACTAGAATGCCCGCGCTCGCCGAGTGTCGTTATAACATCGATTCCTCATATCGATTATAATTATATTATTTAGTTTTTTTTTAATGTTTTAATAATTTACTTGAAATCATAAACCTTACATAAGCTTCTTGAAAGTTACATTAAAATTTGTACAAGTTACATTTTTTGTGTGTAACATCTTTCCTCTCGCTTTCCTGCAATCTGTGGGAGTGATTTCGTGAAATGGGACGGAATTGTGTAACAGGAAGCCGAGGAAGCGCGCGCTATTTGAGATTACAAAATATCTTGAGATATTGTAAACTCTGAACATTTGGAATAGGTACTTTTTTCGCAAAAAAAATTTGAAAGTTAATTTGAGAGAAGACAGACATTTCGGTTGGCTCGGGACTATACTATGTCAATTAAAACTTATGTTCACAGTACATTGCTCGTAGCAGCATCTATGCGGCCACATCTACAAAATGGACCTTACATCACACAAATCCTACACCGCGATAATAAAGCTCTCTCCGCAATACGGCAGCTCGACATCAACCATCCGGCAGTTGCCCACCAGACACAATACCAGTCTAGGCATAGGATCCCCCCTTTTCAATGAAGGTAGCAAGACTTTACACCCTTCCGTATATCTCTAAAGCGCCTTTCCAGTAACTGGGTTTTTTGGTTAGATAGGCAATCGCTCCATGCAATCGCAACATAGTTGAGAAAAGGACAGGTAGATTGCTGAATTGACTGGCGTCTCTAGATTGCTGACGATTCCTAACTCTGTGATTACGTCAGTATAACGCCGACTAATTTGATTAACGCCCACCATCTCGGTAATAAACTGTCAAAACTGTCGGTCTAGTGACGACGTTGGCGAAAACATTATCGATAAAGCAGTTTAGTATCGATTTACCGTAAAACGGTTAGCATCGGTTAATTTGAAAACGGGTGTAGTGATGGAAGGAGCTCGTAAACTGTTGATGTTATATATTGTATAATGGAACTCAAATAGAGTTAAGCAGGACACATGGTAAGGCGCCGTGGTGACAGGTGGAGTAAGGCAGTGACTGAGTGGCGTCCAAGCACTGGTAGAAGAAGTATGTTGGTCGCCCGGGGGTGAGATGGGAAGAAAACATTGATGCCATTGCGGTTAGACACTGTATTCAATAAGGGTGGTACTGGAGCGTGGGTATTAGCAATCTCTAGGAGTGGGCGAAGTCGTGCTGTGGATGTATGTTACTGTCGCCAGAATATTGCAAACTCCGTAAGATTGTAATAATTTTTTATTAGATTGTACTTTCTCGATATATTATTAAAAATCCGTTTTGTAAACAATAAATCTCATCCAAATTCAATAGTTTCCAATATATCCGTGTCTTATAAGAAATAATAGTTTACAATTTCACGTGTTATTTTACAATCTTACGGTGTTTGCAATTTTCCGGTGACATTACTATTGGATCTGATGAGTAGTGTTCTTGAGAATTAGAGTTCAAATATATTATCTCACAGGCGATAAATTTCCATTAACAGAAACAGCCCATTGGGTACACTTATTAAGGCACTTGTCCCATCGCCGACGAGGAAGCGATTAGTTATCGACTGTTTTCTCGCCGAGGAAACGTACAAAAGATATAGATCCCGTGTGAGTAAAAGAGACACATATATTGATAGTCGATAGCTTGCTGTTCACACTGCCAGCGAGAACTCTCTTACTACTAGTTTGTCTCAGTAACAAGAGCTATCAAAGACAATACTCGCTCAGCGATACTCGCTAAGCGATGCTCGCTTGGTGTCAGGAGACAGAACTTACGCCGAGAGACCAACCAGCAGTAATTTCTACCTATAGTGCGCCTCACGCCGGAACGAGTGGTGCGAGTAATCGCCCGTCGCATAAGAGCACTTGATTATAGTCGAGCGACAGAACTGTCGGAACTACACACTCGCTGCTCGCCAACTAATCTCCAGTTTCTAGCTTTACTCGCTACTCGCTGATCGTGGGCGGTGAGACATGTGCCTAATGCTACAAAACATAATTATTATTACTAGCCCAAACTGTCCCACTGCTGGGCAAAGTTCTGTCTTTATTCCTTCTGTAGTTTATTTAACGTGGGTATAAAGATAGGAAAAATGCATTTAAAAGAGGCTACTAACTTAATTGAGATTTTTAAACTGGCATTATCTCTCTCGGCTCTATAATAAGTACAACTGAAAAAGTAAATAAATTCGGTGGAAAAATAGAGAAGTTTCACGTTTTGAAGTGACACGCAAAAAGTCATTTGTTCAGAATGTCGCAAATTCAGTGTGCCGTTACTTGCAAGGCTACTTAACGTCACATGCAATTAGTGTTTTCTATTTTTTTATCACATTTTTTTTTATTTAAGATTTTGAAACGCTTGAACAACTCCGTTATTTTATGAGATAAAATAAAAATAAGAGCGTCTTATCTATTCCCTAGTTTTTGAGAAAAGTAATAAAAAACCAGTCAAATACCCTATTGCGTGTCAGCAGATTAATTTTTAACCATCCATGACCTCTACCAAGTCCAGTACCTACAAAAAAGTACATCACACCGACAGCCATTCACTTACCTATAACCCGTCTCCATAAACCTCAAGATAATTGATAGCTTGCCACCGTGTTGTCGGTTCGTATGTATCCAGCCGTATATCAGAACACGGCACTGTGTATGCTCTCTCGCGACGAACATAGTCCATCATGTAGCGTGACAGTTAGTGCTACAGATCGTTGTTATATCCGGGGGTGATGTTTTATGAGGAATGGGTTTCATTATTATATTTTGGCGCTGGGAATTGATATATGTAGAAGCTGCATTGTTTTCATATTGATAGCGTGTGCACTGTGTATGTTCTCTTGCGAAGAACATAGTCCATCATGTAGCGTGACAGTTAGTGCTACAGATCGTTGTTATATCCGGGGGTGATGTTTTATGAGGAATGGGTTTCATTATTATATTTTGGCGCTGGGAATTGATATATGTAGAAGCTGCATTGTTTTCATATTGATAGCGTGTGCACTGTGTATGTTCTCTTGCGAAGAACATAGTCCATCATGTAGCGTGACAGTTAGTGCTACAGATCGTTGTTATATCCGGGGGTGATGTTTTATGAGGAATGGGTTTCATTATTATATTTTGGCGCTGGGAATTGATATATGTAGAAGCTGCATTGTTTTCATATTGATATCGTGTGCACTGTATATTTTCCCTCGCGACGAACATAGTCCATCATGTAGCGTGACAGTTCGGGCGCGTTCCCACTATGTCGTAACGACTGATTTATCATTGGACGACTGCCATACATTTTGTATGTAAAAAGTCGTTGACGGCGGTTAATCGTGTCGTCCTATATGTGAACACCTCCATTTAAATACACAAGCCACAAGCTTTAAACGACACGATAATCTGTCGTCGCGACATGGTGGGAACGCGCCCTTAGTGCTACAAATCATTGTTATAATCGGGTTTGATGTTTTATAAGGAATCGATTGCTTTACTACATTTTGGGAATGGTAATTAATGAATTCTTCTTTTCGATGGCAAAAATTCAGCTTCGCGAACTCTGTATTGAGGTATTTTGCATTATATCCAAAAGAAATCGGTGTAGTCGAAATAAACCAATCAATCTGCCCAGTTTATTCACAATCATGTTTGGGTCGGCTTCCAGTTAAACCGGGTGCTACGTGCATCCGGTTCCACCACAGTACCAGTATTTTACATGGGGCGACTGTCTCTCTGAACTCTAGAACCCAGTAACCATATAACACGGTACCCCTTAGCAAGACTGGCTAGTTTCCTGGCTTCTTGACTTCTCGTAACAATTGTCCAATCTCCGCAAATGTTGCTTACCCTTGAAGATTGACCCGAGCTTCTGTCTAACTAATAAAACTAATAAACTCACTAGACTTGTCATTTGAAACCATGTGAAGCCTACCAATGCGCATTAAGCCCAATATTACGGCCCACTCAGAGAGAGGAACAATTCATGTTTCATCTGAATCTCTTCACAAGTTTTAAATCAATGCTCAATTAATATATCTGCTCGAAACAAGGGCCTAAAGGAAGAATTATTAAAAGAGCTTCCAAAATGGAAATGACGTCATTTGAATTTGAAATGTCTCACCGTTCTATTCTAAAATCAGCATAAATCACTTTGAACAAGACTAATTTAACGCGAATCTAAAGACCAATGCAAGAAGAACTTGGGTAGCTGTAAATCTTTAAAACTGCCAAAAATACGACCGTAATTCTAAAATCCGGAGCCCCTATACTAATTAACAGTTTCAGGAGCTGACCTTGTTACCGAAAGAGGGGTTTTAATGGCGGCCGAGCCAAATGTCTTGCAAACTTCAGTTCTTAATTAAATTCTTTAAGGCCTTGAGCCCGTAATCAATGGGTTTTTATTCATTCATAATATTTTCAGCTTGGTTCTTTATTCATTGACTGAAATATAGGGTTATAGCGTTAGTATTTTCTTTCCATTTACTTTTCCCGCCACTTCGCTCCTGTTGACTGTCTCAAAAGACAAAGTTTATCTATTACATCCAGCGATAGTGTAGCTTTCTATTAGTCAAAAATGCTCGGAAGTACACTACAGTAGTGTCAGATCTTCTCACATTTAAATCCATCCAAAGGTACTTTTAAACATTGATTTTAGTGAAAAGGCTGTCCCTTTGTGTCCCAATGAAATGGTTCCTTAAATTGTGTTTTCTAATTTTAAATGGCATATGTGTAATCTAGCAAGTCCAGAGATTACATCCTACTAACAATTTTGTACCTCTTTATGGTATTAAAATATTCCTTGAAATTACCACTAAGCTTCCACTACCACTAACCTAACCCAGGTTAAAAAATAAATGCCCGAAGCCTGTAGCCGAATAACGAAGCAAAATTTTTACGGCAACAAAAAGAACCGCAACGCCATCTATCCCGCCAGCGACGAACTACTAGCGAAATCCTGCATCGCGGTATCAGAATTTTACGTGCGATTTTAACATATACAGCAGTCCGAATATCAACTATCGGGCAGTTGCCCACCGGACACAACAACCGTCCGGTCAGAGGATCCCCTTTTCTATGGAGGTTTTCGGGCGCCCTGTTCCGCCTGTCTCCATACTTGCTCAAACTAGAGTTATGTTTTAACGCGGGGTAACACCTAACAACTACATATATAGATAACAACTAACTTAGTAAAATATCACTCTGGTTTACCAAGTGGGCCTAAGAAAGTATCTTTCCATGACAATGTCCACCCTTTTCTTGTTTCAAGCTTCGCAATAGCACAGTAATTCCTACACAAAGTTATCACTTTCCATAATTAAGGCCATGACATACCGCCCATGGTTATAATTAAAGGTCTGTGACCAGCCCTGGCCAAATTACACAGTTTCATGTAATTTATGGTCTAAATCCCTTTCAAATTAGTTATCTGTGCTGTTATATTATTATGTTTGTGTGTGTGTAATTGATGCGATTCTGTTTATAGGCTCGATTTAATTAATTGTTTTTTTGAATGGGATTTTGCTGTGAAAGCCAGCTTATTATTTCTGTGTTGTATTAGAACTTAAATTAGATAGATTCCTTAGTCAGGCCATCCTAACTAATTATTTTAAATACGAATGTGAGTTTGTACGGTGACCGATAAGGTTCAGAGATAGATGGGAACCTCGAAGCGGATATAGGCTTACTTTAATGCAAGCGAAGCCGCGGGCTAAACCTATTAATAGAAGAAGCAAGTAGACAGAGAGACATGTCTCTCTCTCTCTTTTCCGATAGACCTGTCAACCGTTATATTGTACCCATGTTTTCTTAATATATACCTCTTCAATATAAATACTATCAATATAAATATTATCATCTTCCACTGAGACATGAAATAAACATAAAGTAATCAGACACAATCAAGCACAAGCTATTTAAAAATACAACCTTATAGTCATAGGGGACCAATCGAAGATGAATATTATTCGATAATATATATACTTTGGCATTAAATCCCACAACGGCAGGGTGCATAATGACAGGAACTATCCACGCCTCAGGCTATTTGGATTGTGTAATTGGCATCTTCTCCCAAACACCGCCTTCCAACAGACGAACCAAACTATCTTCCATGTCTTGAAAACTATCATGATTCTGGTGTGGGAGAGAGTGGAACTGTACAAGACACATAGCACTATCTCTTTTCCACAAGAGCATTGGCACGGCATAGAAGCACAACTCCTGAAAACACGGCAATTTTACCGTTTCAATGGCCTTTGTACCCGTGTCAACCTCGAAAGATAACAAAAGCGCCTCGATCGCGATACAGGCATAGAATTAGCTTAGACCCAAACTGTCTGTGATAAGGGTTCGGGTAGACATTACCTGTATCTAGAGACCTTCAGTGATAGCTTATATCTTTTCACCTGTGTACTGCTGAAACACGAATTTAGACTCGAGTTGACGAGGGGTGTTGAGGTCAAGAGGAACATTTTGTTTATAAAATACTGTGATCGATAAAGAAATAGGTGAATTGGAGGAAGTTTGAAAGTGACGCTAGTGACAGATAAATTGAAAGACAATCGTTTGTCTTGCTAAGAGCGTGTGATGAGAAGGGATGAAGTGAAGTGCATGTCACTAAAAGGTGATTCTTCAATGTGGATGAAAGAATATGGAGGTGGTTATCAAATAAAAGATGGAGGGAGTGAATCAAACAGTGACAACGGTATTTAAGAAGATCACAAGTTGAAATGCTTGCACTGTCCGGACAGGTCCACTAAAGTCCGTGTGATGTCTTCCTCAAAAGCCCACCTTCAAAGATTTGACCAGTGCTGATTGTTTAAATTTCAAATGAGACTTAGAATTTTTGTTTTTCCTCATCTAGTTACGTTTTACACGAAAGATTGTCGTATTAAAGTATTATTTTTAACCAATATAAAATTATAAAATTAATATAATTTATCGTTGCGCTGAGTGAGCACAAGTAACATGAGAAAGTGTAGATACTAAACAAACACGAAGGATTACAATATATAATACGTCTGTTGATACGGACAGCCTACACGGAACTGCTTTTGCTCGCGTTTTTGCAGACATGTTTATTGTTTTTTCCACAATAATTATAGCTGTCACCTATTACTGCTTTCTCGTAATGTATTGTAATACATGGTTTCAAAATCATTTACATTTTAAATATTGAATGAGTACACCTCCGCGCATTAAAACAAATACATGCCCCGTCTCTGCAACCAGCGGTTAAGGCTGTACTTTGTCGGTCAGTGAGTCAGCAAGAGCTAAATGCACGTTCGGTTTAATTTGGGTAGCCCCATTGCCACCTCGTGAACTATTATTATAAAGTTTATTGCGCAATTACACTTCGTCGTTAGCCCGTATTCGGGTGTTCGAAAGACTTTACTCGAATTCGGGCATCCCATGCACTAATGACACTGTTCACGACACTGGAATAAGGGTAACCACTACTAGTAGTTTGCTTGAAGGCGAGTAGCTGAAGCTGGTCTAGATTGTCCGAAGACGGGCATACTCGACCCTGTTCGAAGTTTGATCGTTGGCCCGAATTCCATTGGTTATCGAATTTGAGAAAGTCAAAGGCAATTCATTTATTTCAACTGGACCATTAAAAGGCACTTTTGAACATCAAATTTTCAGTTTGTAATTAAAATATAAGTGACTCTAGTTGTCTATTCGCAAAAAGTAGATTCTTATGGAGAAGAACGGACAAGAAACTCCATAGTAACTCTTTTCAAATATAAGTTTTACAATATTTTGTATACATAGGTACATTGATCAATTGATTATATTATGTGAGCACAATGCACCCAACACACACTTATATACTAATAGGTACAACAAAGCAATACCAGCAGAGATAAAATTAAGTTTGCTAGCAAGGGACATGGTACTCACATATTTTCAATATAATTAACAACAATGGATCAGTGTGTGAGTTAACTAACATATTTAAAAAAACAGAAAGTACACCAGTATATTATGTAGTAAATAAATCAATAAGTTTGACTTTTCTACTTTCTACTACACCCTCGATCGTCCTATGGAGCAGGACCAGCATGTTTCCAAGCATTCTTATCTTTAATGTAATCATCTAGTTTGTAATATGTTTGTTTACAAAGTGTGGTTTTAATATAAGTGAACACGGTTAATAGAGGTGAAACGGGAACAAAGCGCGACGCAAGCGTAAATAGAGATGCAGATAACCATCTGTAACATTTACCAGTTGACATGGACCCTAAATCTAATAATACCTATCTTAATGTTACCCAGTGATTCAGTCCGGGACTTGGCAAGCGGCTAGACAAAATGTGTTGTCAAAGCGACAGCTATTTTTAGGGGACAGCAGAGATCTGCCGGAAATCTGACTATGGCTTGACTTGACACGCGGTAAATGGAATGTGCCGAGTGATCGGATGATCAAACCAAAACATAAGAAGCATATACCATAACTTTGACGATTTTATGATCAATTTGTCTACACTTAATCTCGAACTACATATCATTATCCTGACGGAATGCAGATTAAGCTCTAATAAACCTATTCCGCAAATAAACAATTACCATTCTTATATGACAACTCGACAACTTAACCAGAACGATGGGGTGGTTGTATATGTAAAAAGTTCTATAAAGCACAAAGTTGAGGAAATACAGCTCGACCAGGCGTCGTGTCTACTTCTGGATGTTCTGGGTTGTGATGTGTATTGTATATACCGCTCACCTTCCAATTCAAACATTGATAGATTCACTGACTCTCTTAGCACACACCTTAACAAGATATCGTCACATAAAAACACGATTATAGCTGGAGATATAAACATCAACATCAAGGCTAGAGAGACTGAATCATCCCATGATCGCAAGAATAGAGTTAGTTACCTAAATATGCTATCTCATTTCGGGATACTGCCTGGGCATACCCTTGCCACCAGGGAACAAAACTGCCTTGACCACTTCATGTTAAACATAAATAAAAAGAAGTTCTCTGCCTCTATTGCTATTTTACACTCAACTATCTCTGACCATCACACCACATTCCTATCTCTCGCAAAATTAAAAAATACTTATACGTCAAACAAAACTACGACTACACTAAATTACGAACAAGCTCTGAAAGATCTTCAGGAGAAGAATTTATCTGATCTACTATTTTGTGATGACCCAAATTTATTAATTATTAGCTTAATAAATACCTTAACTTCTATTATAAATGACAACACGATCACGAATAAAATTCCAAATAGTAAACGGATCATAAAACCATGGATCACTATGGGTATACTACGCTGTATTAAGAACCGAAATCGCCTACAAAAACAGACTCGCAATGACCCCTACAATGAAATACTAAAAATAACTTACACAAGATACAGGAATTACTGCAATAATCTAATAAAAAAATTAAAAAGGAAACATGAAAGAGACTTACTTGCAAAATCCATTACGAATAATAAAATACTATGGAAAAACATAAAAAATATCACATACTCAAATACAATAAAAAGTCAAAACTTAGAACTATTAAATATAAAACCTACCTCTCATGACTCGATAAATTATATTAATGATTACTTCGCTAACATCGGAAAACAACTAGCTGATCAAATTCACCCAACTTTAAATAATGTCCCTGTTCACTCAGAAATATCTCCACTAAACACCTTCGTACTAATTGACACTGACGAAACTGAAGTGAACGGTATATTAACGAATTTAAAATCTGATAGTGCCCCGGGTTGGGACAACATTTCAACAAAATTCTTAAAGTTTGTAAGAAAGGAAGTCGTTCCCGTGATAACACACCTTACAAATCTCTGTTTCCAGCAAGGCGTCTTCCCGGCTCCCCTAAAGCAGTCTATCATAACCCCAGTACACAAGGGGGGGGACAGAGACGATGTCAACAATTATAGACCTATCTCGGTCTTACCAGCCATATCAAAAATTATCGAAAAGATTATTAATTCTAGACTTACTCAATTCCTTAACAAATTCAATTTACTATCTCCTTCACAATTTGGTTTCAGACAGGCTGTAAGTACCGATGATGCTGTAACTGCATTAACTTCACATATTATCGAGCATCTTGACAAGGGAAACAAGTGCCTATCCATTTTCCTAGACCTCAAAAAAGCTTTTGACACCGTTTCTGTCCCTATCCTTGTGAACAAATTACAAAAATCCGGAATAAGAGGTACTGCACTCAGCTTGCTCAGGGATTACCTCTCTAACAGAAAGCAAAGAGTTAAAATAGGACAATACATGAGCGATGAAGCAGAAGTAACATACGGTGTACCGCAGGGTAGTGTTTTGGGTCCTACCCTGTTTTTGTTATATATTAATGATTTGTGCAATATTAAATTAACAAATGCCAGAGTATTTGCATACGCCGACGATACTGCTGTTGTATTTTCTGGTAATTCTTGGCAAGATGTTAAATTGAGTGCAGAGGTAGGGATTTCCCACATAGCTGAATGGCTGAAAAACAACTTATTAACATTAAACACCACCAAGACTAACTACTTATGTTTTAGTGTTAGTTCCCGGACACAGCCCAATGAAGATCTCAACTTGAGGGTTCATACATGCGGAGACTTAAACAGGATAAGCTGTAACTGTTCATGCCTAAATAGAGTCTCTAAGGTGAAATACTTGGGCGTGATGGTTGACCAGTTTCTGACCTGGTACCCTCACCTTGAGCAGGTGACTGCCAGGGTTAGAAAGCTTACTTGGATCTTCAAAACACTAAGACACGTGGCCCCTACTAAGATGTTGAGGAGTGATAAGCGACCTAGAAACCTCCTTAATGAAATCTATTTTGCTCTTGCACAGTCCGTCCTTCTGTATTGTATTCCCATTTGGGGTGGCGCAGCTAAAACTAGATTTATGGACGTGGAACGTGCACAACGAGCACTTATAAAGGTTATGTATTTTAAAAATAAAAGATTCTCTACTAAAAACCTATACGAAATCAGTAATCTACTCTCAGTCAGGAAACTGTACATAACCCAAACGGTTCTAAAAAAACATAAAGCCCTCCCTTATCAGGCGAATAAGAAACATAAAAGGAGAAGAGATATAATTGCAGTAGTTCCCAAATGTAAAACCAGATTTAGTAGCAGACAATTTTACCATCTCTCAGCTCAAATATACAACAGGATTAATAAAAACATATATGTACACAATAAAAACAATTACGACTGTAAAAAAATTATAACAAACTGGATTAAATCTCTTCCTTATGAGGATACGGAAGCCCTTCTGGTTTATCATGAGTAATATACTCACACACCATAACGATACACACCACACCCTAAACTACTCTGCACCACACCACACACAGTTACATCACACCACACACCACACCACAACACATATCACATCACACACCACACCACACACCACTCCACACACCACACCACACACTTCACATCACATCAGATCACATCAAATCATTCTAAACCACACTACGCTTCTTACCACATGATACATACATAATAATTAGATGTTTCAATTAACAGTAGCATTATGCTGTAATATATTATTATGTAACATATATCTAAGATATGGAAGAGCGGAGTCTCCTAACACAGGCATTGTTTGTCTAAAAGGAGGCTCCAAACACAATTCATTGTTTATGAAGCTTTTTGTTTTAAATAAATATTTTTTTCATTTTTTTCATGATGACGAAAATAATGGGAAAGAAAAATGCCATGATTCTCGATGAGATTGGATAGATCTACCAAGGAAAATAAAAAGTCTCGAATCAATATTATGTCGGATATCATAATATAAATTGCGCAAACAATTATTATTTATGAATTCAAATTCAAGGTGCTTGATATTTTTGTGTGTGGACAGTGTGGAAATATCAAAAATACGAAAGCTCCGTTTGTTGTGTATTTTACGACTAAACCGCTAAAACAATTTCGATGAAATTTAGTATGGAAGTAGATTGAATCTTATAGAAGGATTTATTTTACCAAATTCGAGGAGTAGGTACTTTCCTTTTGGGATAATTTCCACAAGCCACTGGTAGAAGGTACCTAGTTAAAAAAAGAAAATCTCATAAATCGGGTTAGAAACCTCAGAGTAATGGATGTAATACAAAAAAGTTTAAAAAAATTGCGTTCGTGTCGTGGAACACCCGGTTGGAACGAAGTTCCTATCGTAGTTTATTATTATTGATAAACTTATTACATTATTGATTAAAAAATACAAATGAATGAATTACTAGCGTCTAAGAGCAATTAAATGAAACGCAGAAATAACTAATGGTTATTTGTCGGAGATATTTTGTCTGGGGATGAAGAATCGTGTCACCCTATGGATAGCCGCCTACACAAATCATCAGGTCCAACTTTGGTTTACGGCAAACAACTTAGTACTAAATGAAAAAAAGACCAAATGTATTAAATTTACTTTACCAAATGTTAGAAGCACCGAATGTGACATCGTATTGAATGGACAAAAACTGGAATTTATTGATCAGACGGTTTTCCTGGGAATCACTTTAGACGAGAAATTGCAATGGGGACCTCACATAACATCTCTTGCGGGGCGGCTAAGCTCAGCCGCTTATGCTGTTAGAAAGATAAGACAGTTAACAGATGTAGAAACCGCGCGCTTGGTCTATTTTAGTTACTTTCACAGCATTATGTCGTACGGTATTTTGCTGTGGGGTCGTGCTGCTGACATTGAATCTGTATTTATTTTGCAAAAGCGTGCTGTTAGAGCCATTTATAATCTTCGTCGCCGCGATTCTCTTAGGGAAATTTTTAAAAAGATTAATATTATGACAGTACCTTGTCAATTCATTTATGAGAATATTATGTATGTAAGAAAAAATCGACATCTCTTTAACAAAATTAGTGATAGACATCATTTTAATACTAGAAATAAAAATAATTTAGATCAAACATTTTATAGATTAGCCAAAGTACGAACATCTTTCATGGGGTACTGTGTTAAATGTTACAACAAAATACCTTGTGACATATTAGAACTAAATGAAAGAAAATTTAAAACTTACATTAAAACCACACTTTGTAAACAAGCATATTACAAACTAGATGATTATATTAAAGATAAGAATGCTTGGAAACATGCTGGTCCTGCTCCATAGGACAATCGAGGGTATAGTAGAAAAAGTCAAACTTGTTTTATTTACTGGTGTACTTTCAGGTTTTTAATATGTAATTTAACTCACACACTGATCCATTGTTTTTAATTATATTGTAAATATGTGAGTACCATGTCCCTTACTAGCAAACTTAATTTTATCTCTGCTGGTATTGCTTTGTTGTACCTATAGTATATAAGTGTGTGCTGTATATTAGTGTAATGTTGGATGCATTGTGCTCACATAATATAATCAATTGATCAATGTACCTATGTATACAAAATATTGTAAAACTTATATTTGAAAAGAGTAACTATGGAGTTTCTTGTCCGTTCTTCTCCATAAGAATCTACTTTTTGCGAATGGACAACTAGAGTCACTTATATTTTAATTTTAAACTGTAAATTTGACGTTCAAAAGTGCCTTTTAATGGTCTAGTTGAAATAAATGAAGTGACTTTGACTTTGACTTTGAATAAAGTGTCGTGACGGTAAAATCTTACACTTTTTTTCGTCTATCCAAGGCCGTACCATGCGATAAGGAACTTCGTTCCATTACCCACCGAATTGAGAACCTCCTCCTTTTTGGAAGTCGGCTAATAAATAAATACTTTTTGCTTCTATAGACAGTTTATGTGTACCACCACTAAACAATCTCCTCACAAACAATAAACTGATTTCCTGTTTCGTAGTCGCTATTTCCTACACAAATACGTTGAACAAACAAACAAATTCGGGACAAATATGGTTCTGTATATTTTCGTAACACGGCAACGTTTCGGTTCAGATTTTTTAAATTCAACATCGTCAGTTGTATTCACAAATGCTAATGAGCTTATGTCAAAAATCCGAACTTAATATAAAAAAACAAGTGCATGGATGACGTGTGAAGTGTAAGAGCGGTTCCGCACTGCATCCGATCCGTACACCATGTGTCTCAGCTGAATCTCGTTGAGATGCTGTAGCAGGTAGCACATCTATACCTTTGCGCATTCCGCCATTTTCATGTGGAGCAGGCCATTGCGTTTGCGGTGTTCGTCTTTACCGTCTGGGGAATTGAACGTATTATTTATTTTTAACCATAACAAATTACAATAGGAGCTTAAACTTTGATTGTTATAAAGTTCCTTCAAAGGTACAATGTTAAAACTAAGAGTTTGACCTTCACATTAGAAAACAAGCGCATAGTGATGACGTGTGAAGTGCGAGGTGGCAGAACATTACTGCAGTGCTCCATACTCATGCATTATTGAAGTTAGTTGGAAACAAGTGAGGCTCGTTTACTTTTGTGGCTAATGTTGAAAATGAGACATAGGTTTGTAGTTACGGGTTTATCTTGAACATTGAAATTGTATAATATGTGTAGGAAAATTAGTATCAACATAATAAAACTTGGTAGATATCCTTAGAAACAAGGCTGCAAAGTAAAAGAAAATACAAATTTCCATTTCCACTTTCATTCCCTTTTTAACTCCTCTAGGGGATGAATTAAAAAAATGTTTCTAAGTAGGTACTCTCTCTCTTTAATATAAGGAAATCTTAATATGCTTCTAGTACCCAGTGTTTGCTGTGCATATTCTGTCCGTGAATGAACGAATTGATTGATTTATGGAACAGCCTCGCGTTTGATCACTATCTCGTCTGATGGTAAACGATGATGCGGTTGCCGATAGTGTATGCTTGCCTAGTAGCAATCTATTCATGTTCCCAATCCATTTGTCCAATACAACAAGATTATGTATGTATGTGCTATTCTAGACTATAATCTATTTTTATCCAGATTCGTTCAGCCGTTCCAGCGTGATTGAGTAACAAATATTCATTCATCCACCCATCCAAACGTTCGCATTTATAACAGTATTTAGATCTAGGTATATTGTGTATATTCAGGGTATGTTTCCGCTAGTAAGAGAGCATGATAACCTTCCATTCACAAATTAGCCTGCCACTTAATTGACTATGACTTATTACCACATTTATAGCTTCTTGGCATAGCTGTGGTTACGTTGTTAATATCGAATTAAACGCATGCAAGTTGGTCCAAAATAAACCATTAATGGATAGCTGCGAGGCAACTTCGCTAAATGATTTGAGCTAAAAATGGGATCGTAGTGATTCGCTGGCTAACCGAGTTGTCGGTTCCATTTTAAACATCGTGAGAATAGTTTAACCTCAGATTTAGGATTGGCGTTGAGGCCCATATTCTCGATCGACAGCACGGTTGGCGCAGTGGTTGGGCGATTGACTGCTGCGCTGCGTGCCGCGGGTTCGAATCCCGCACGTAACAATTATTTGTATGGCCTACAGATACTTGTTCCGGGTCTGGCTATTTGTGTATGTGACTTTGTATGTTTGTAAACGCACCCACGATACAGAAGAAATTCCAGATGTGGGGCAACGTTTAAAAAAAAAAAACCATAATAAAAAAATAAAACGCTAAGTAGCTCTGAAATGTCCGCAGTTTTCCTAGACAAAGGGCTTGCTCAAGTTAGGGCCTGTTAGCTTTCACTTTCTGACCGACTCCTTGACAATGAGAATTCGAAAGTGCTTATAACATGGTTAAGGTGGTTAAATAATACTGGCCGCATGGGTCGATCTTCAAGGTTGTTAAGCAACGCTTGCCGAGGTTGGTCAGTAGATAGGTGACTCCTCCGTACCACGGAAAGCACATTAAGCCGTTGGTCCCGGCTGTCCTTTGTAGATCTTTGGCAGTCGTTACGCATTGTCAGAAGCTATAAAATATTACACCAGTCTTACTAAGAAGTACCGTGTTACCCAGTTAATTGGTAGGTCTGGTAGGCAGCCGCTCAACGTTAAATACTGGTATTCAGCTTAGTCCGGTTTGACTGGAAGCCGACCCCGATGTAGCTGGGAAAAAGGCTTGGCAGAAAATGAACATGCGTCATTGTGTCTTTTTCTTGAGTTGTCAGTCCAAGGCCTATTTATCTTAATATTAATTGTAAAATTTTATTTAATAATTTAATAAAAAGAAAAAGTCTGTAAGTTTTAAATTTTATCTCGCTCAATATTACTCGTGCGTGATATGTTCCATTAACATTATGTTGTGTTTAAAATGTGGATAACGACACTAGTATTGTAGCTTTTTTGTGTAACTGTTTGTTTTCCGAAGTAAATAAATAAATAAATAATTGTCATGCCAGGGTTGCAGAAGTGCACACAATACATTCAGACACCAATATAACAGAACAGTATAAGTCAAAGTCAATTCATTTATTTCAACTAGACCATTAAAAGGCACTTTTGAACGTCAAATTTACAGTTTTAAATTAAAATATTAGTGACTCTAGTTGTCCATTCGCAAAAAGTAGATTCTTATGGAGAAGAACGGACAAGAAACTCCAAAAACTCCAACTCCATATATGTACAAAGGCGAGCTTTACCCACAATTAGGTAACAAATAGCTTTTCTAAAGACATCGGCACAAAAATCATACACTTAACACTCGCCAACACTAGGGTTGCCAACCGTACTCTAAATTAGAGTATGGTACTCTATTTTGCATAGACGTACTTATAACTTAGAAAAGCAATAGAGTACGCTAAAATACCCTGTTTATTTTGACTCAGTCTTATCATTAAACTTAATAAAATCCACCCATTTCAGTATACCACTGAAGGATTTTTTGTCTTTTCGGTCGTAATTGCAAATTGGTGATAAAAGAATTGGCATGGCTTCATTGGAATTCTCTAGTAACCGTGCAATTTATCAGAAAACAATTAAAAGGTTGGTTTCGCAATAAGTCATATATGATAAAGGGTACGCTTTTTTTCTAAGGTGTAGGTACTCTAAATTTACACTTTCTTAAATCAGAAATACTCTATTTCTTCTAAAAAAAGTTAGCAACCCTAGCCATCACTCGTGCCACAAACACTTTACTCACAACTTCGATAAGATCAATCTAAAACTACATTTTTAGACAATAACTTCGATAAAAAAGAAATAGGTCGCCTGTGTCGCAAGATCTTCCCTCGATGTCATTAGGAATTGATATCACAAAGAAAGGAACTTATTCTTTCCGATCGCTTTACGCCTTTCTTCTGAAAAGGTCAAACGAATTCCTTGATATTGTTGGAAAACGACATTAGATTCTTTAGAAAATCTATGTCTGTACTAATATTATAAATGCGAAAGTTTAGATGGAAGGATGTTTGTTACCCAATCACGTCAAAACGGCTGAACGGATCTTGATGAAATTTGGCACACAGGTAGATTATAGCCTGGAATAACATAAAGGATACTTTTGATCTCGGGAGTATGTTTCCTTGGTATAATTTTGACATCAACTCGGGCGAAGCCGCGGGCGACAGCCAGTACTTCATAAACATTCTTCATGTCTATTTTTCTCGAAGGTTAGTCACCTACGTATGTGGACTCTAGTATTTTACGTAATATATATAAGTCCCATGCTATAGTGTAAGTGAGACAGTTTGTGGTGTATCTTGAAATCTTCTATACACAAATGTACAAAAGGCAAAACTGACTGACTGACATGTCAACGCAGATCTGAGACTACAGGGAATAGGAACGTGAATATTTTTTTATATCATGTAGCTGACGAAATGAAATGTTATATACGCTGATATTTTTTTTGACTTAGTGTATGTGATATGGCAAACTCTTAATAAAGAAATAAAGCGTACAGCATTAAAATACACAAGTGTGTTTCCTGCACATAGGTTTAATTTCAAGTGTCAAGCGATTTTGAACCTTAAGCAACTGTTACTGTCTCCTTGACTTCCTCCTGCGTTAAAAGTCCCGTGATAACAGTTATGGCCGACTCTTCAAACATAGTTTGTGCATTAATTAGACATCAGTAAGTAGATTTCATCTTTCCATTCCAAGACGTACGGCTATGCGCCACTGGTACTTGTTGGACATTCCACCTATACGCAAAAAACCTTTTGAGAATGCTTTCATCGTAAGTAAAGCTAAGTTTTCTAATAGCAACCACCTGGGAGTCTTGACATCAAGAGTGAATCGGTTACTTCTAGGCAAGCGTTCTCCGTCGTCGACCACATCATCGCTTTCCATCAGGTGAGAGTATGGTCAATCGAGAAACTATCCATAATAAAAATTGAAACTCCGAAGAAGAAATAAACAGATACTTAGGTACAGTATACAAGACAGTCAAAATCTTTTACTATTCCCTTCAACGGTTATCTAGTACCTTAAAACGAGCAACTCTTGTATATATGTATACATGTATATAACGTGAATCCCGGAAACGGCTCCAACAATTTTTAATAAATTTACTAAATTTCATGAAAATCATTACAGCCGAAGGGTTTTCGGGGGCGATAAATCGATCTAGCTAGGTTTCATTTTTAGAAAACGTTTACCAAAATAAACCGAGCTAAGCTCAGTAATCCGAGTACTAAGAATAAACAGATACGGAGACGCCGTTTATTCACTTTGAAAAAACTGAAATAATTTTCAATAAAAAGTGCTATTATAATGAAAACGCCATTCCGTGTGAAAAGAACCGGTAATTGGTCGCCGGGCCGGCTGCTGTTAGGGCTGACACGTTTATTTTAATAACTTAGATTTCATAACACCTCGAAATCTTCTTGTTTCGTCTCGAGATATTTAAAATTAGATACATTTCTGCGATCAGTTTCTTATAACCAGCAGTTGTGTTGATAAATGATATGTATTTTGTAAGTAGGTTAAACATAACACTTTTGCACGTCAATCTTTTTGGTCATTTAAACTAGATGAGGCCGGTGTTTCCTAGCTGACTACCCTGAGAGGAAACACCGAAACAAACTCGGAGGTCAAAGTCTCTTTAAAAGTCCATACAATCCTACTGGTCAAATCATATGAGAACCATGTAGGTTAATGTTTGAGGTGGCCTAACAGTGCAAGCATTTGTAAGTTATCGTGTAGCTCAAACTAAGAACTTCAAGGAGTTCAACGATTTGACGAAAATACCAAAGTAAGGACGTTTGGTTACATGGATATGGTTCAACCGCCTTCATGAACTCTACAACTTAGATACTGGGTAACACGAAGTCTTGGGCTGGGCAGTCAGATCAAATAAAAAATAACTCAACATTCTCATAACGTGGTAAAAAAATGTAAAGAGGTCTAGAGACTCGTCAGGAACTTGGGTTTCTTACCCAAAATGTGCCTTCCTCGGAGAGTTTCTCATAATGTTATTATGAATTTAATAAATCTTTTAGCGTCGGTGCTAATTGCTGTGACCTTGGATATAAACTCGACCTTTTAACCATTTTGACGCAGCTAAATAGCAAAATAACTGCATTCATGCTTATCAAGACTAATAAAGTAAAATAAATAACTTCCGCGCGTGTTTGCAGCCATTTTGCATATATTTTTCCAAGTACTGCAACATTTTGCAGTTACATTTGCGCAGTTAATTGAGCGTACTTCATTGAATCTAGGAAATGAATTAAAGGTGGTGTCTGAACCTCACTGCCAACCCCTTTAACTAATTGACGGGTTTAAAGAAATACATTGTAGTCACTTTAAAACGGTTCATATTATTCTTTTCATGTCGATTGACTCCTCAAATATTGTTCCTCTTATAATCTTTCCTTCACTTTACTTATTACCATCCACATTTAAAATGAATATTTAAAATTTAACAATTTGAACCAATTCTGCCAAAGCCAACTTCTAACCCCTCACCTCTGCACTGCACCTCTGCCATATTATACTTGCTACACATAAATCACCTTGGAAAATACCCAGATATTCTCACAGATCAGGTCGTTAATATTGAGAATGGTTAACATAATTTATATCCCGGTCAGTCCCAGGAGTGGGGAGGCAATTTTCCAAACAAAATCCCTTTAGGATTTCAGGTTTTGGATAAAACAATTTGTAAGGGTGACGGATAATAATTAAAGTTGTAGCGACAGTGGCATACTGATTTAAAATAATCTGCTTTACCTTTTCCGACTATTTGGAGGATTAGCTTTCAGTCTAGTCCGATGCAGCTGCATACCAGTATTTTACATGAAACAACTGCAAATCTGACCTTTAGAATATTGTGTAGCTCATAATAGCTTTACATCAGGTGAGATTGTCAAACTCAAGCATTTATTTCAATTAAACCATTACAGACACTTTTGAATAGTTAAGGTCGGTCTATCCAAAGAGATGAAGCTAACACGTTCCAAAGCGTAGATCTCTATGGAGAAGAACGTCCAAGAAACTCCACAGACACTTTTTTTATTGTGGTCAAGCGTCTATATATCTATCAATAAATTGAACAAGTATTGTTGTGTATTTGTTGTGAACAAGGTATTGACCTTTTCTGCACCAATGCAAGCACTCTAAGGATGCTTTTAGCAAAGCCATTTTTGTACAAGGGTCACCTACCTGCACTTGAACCGTTTGTTGTCCAGTTTGGCTTAAAATTTGAACAAATTATAAATAAATAAATTGGTTTTTTTATATACATTAGTTTGTAAGCCTTCCTAAAATAAAGTAAATAAGGAGTTTCTATATCCTGTATTAACATGTATGTACCTACAACATGTCGTATCCTTGTCCTTTTTTACCCACATAAAATTCCGCAACCAACATTTTTAAGCCAAGTTAAAATATTCGCATGACCCAACTTTAGTATAAAATGCCTGATACCAGCAAGCTCACAAAGTAATTAAAATTCTACATAAATTAAATTAATGGCTCTTTTTATGTAACGTTTTCATGTAAAACCTCGTTTATTAGAGTTTTAGAGTGGATAGCTGATAAACGCCATTATTTATTAAAAGATATTGGTATGACATATACATACTACATACATATATGGCATATCTGCTCCGTTGGTCTCGCGGTCGCAAGCGCGACTGACGAGCGTGGAGTCCTGGGTTCGATTCCCAGCTTGGGCTAAAAGTGATATTAGGTATCTCCAATAGGAATTTCCCAGTGACAGCCCGGAGTTTGGAAGTTGGTGGTGTGACACCCCCGTGCCTCGGAAAGCACGTTAAGCCGTTGGTCCTGCGCCAGATCTCTCTCCGGTCGTGTCGGATTACCGTCCCATCGTAATATGAGAGTGATGGAAGAAGGAGTGCACCTGTGCTTGCGCACACACACACTTGTGCACTATAATATGGCGGCGATGGCCAGTCAGGAGGACTATACATATATGGTTTGATTTGCCATACGTATGTTTTATCTCAGAAAATTTCACGGTTCTTGTGAATGTAGGCCAATGAGGCGAAGCCGCGAAAGAAATCTAAATATTCATATTCAAGTCTTGATTTGCGACTACCATTGATTAATCAACTATTTCAGTGAATATTAGAACTATTCGTAATGAATGTTTGCTCTTACTATAAACTAAGCTTCCAATCAATCACGCAGAAGCCAATTTCCGGCCAAGTGTTTTCTGTTTGTTGAAGTTCTCAGTAGCAGCCGGGCCGTTGTTTGTATAGTGATTTGTAAATAGCAGTAGGGTTACCCCTATCAGCCATCACTTGTAACTCATCATTCATTAGGCTCGATTCTGTATATTCGCGCTTCTGTATGTTACTTAAGATCAGCGTAACTCTTCTTTTCTTCCTCTCTCGCCCCTATTAACTGTTATGCTATCATTCAATCCATTTTCTTACGAATAATCCATCTATCTCTTCTTTGGCCTCCCTCGATTTACATTTATATTTATCTCCCTTTTAGTCACATGCATTTTATTACTCTTTTCAACATTCCCTTATCAAGACAAACGATTCCCTTTAATTTTTCCTGTCACTGGCGCCACTTTCAAACTTCCTCTGAAATATATATATTCCTAACTTCATACACCATCCATCTTCAGCAAAACCTGTTTTACAAGATCGAAACTTCTCCCTATGCCCCATTTGCATAACAACCGTGATATATGAAACATGATACCATGTAATGTTCTATATCAGTAAATTGATAATTTGATGACTAATTCGAACCATTAGGCGGTAATGAAGGCAAACGCTATTATTTTGGCAATAAATCCGACACCGATTGTTACTGTGTGGCGACGCTATTATTAGTGTTAATTATGAATCAGTTTGAATTATAATAGATTGTTGTTGGTTCAGACACATTTAGATGAGGGTGGGTACCGTACCTGTGCTTAAATATATGACGTATTTGCTTAGGAAGAGTCTGTTACCATAGATCATTTACCGTAGTAGGTCATCTGCTGACTCCAGGTTGGGTCCGTTGTTTACACTCAAGCGATTGTCGCCTTCGTCTTACAAGCGTCTGTGTCTCTTAATGCAGAACGATAGTCGATTTTGACGAACTAATTAGTCAGACGTTATGTCGCTTACACTCGGTCGATAAACAATTTCTACTTCCCACTGTTGTACCGTCGACCTAGTGCAAGTGAGCCATTATATAAGTTGAAAGAAAGATGATGCTGTACAAAACCGAACTATTCCTAAAACTCCGCAAATCCACACTGTACAACCCATTTTGCAGCACATCCCTGAGGAGAATGTAAAGGGGTCTCCTCTGAGTCTCATTGTGCACGGAAGCACGTAATCACCATGCCACCATCACCCCTGGAATAACTCTGTGGGCGAACTGAGTGTCCACTCTGAGCACCCGTGATACTACAGTCCCGCCTGCACAAAATGATGCAGCTGGAGTTTCAGTTAGGCTTCAAGGCGGACGCCTTGTTCTCCGAGCGAGATTAGCTCTCTCACGATCTCGCTCTGTCATCTTTCATTACCTACTGAATAAATCTGCTACAATTTACAGGCTACTTAAGCTTAACATTTTGCTCTTAAGCTAAATAAGTTATAACCGTAGAGAACCAAATGGTCAATAAACGTTAAAATTACTTCCGTAACGGGGCAGGTCCTGGTTTCATTGCGTATCTTTATTAGGAATCTAAATATCCCATTTATCATGATTTAATATTCAAATCTCTTACTCACAATTGCAGCGTACAAGTACAAAAATTAAAAAAAAGGTTTAACGGTATATATTTTTTTATTATTATTTTATATATTTCCCTTAAACACATTTAATCTGAAATTGACACAGCCCTGGTTTGCTTTCCATCTTAACCCTTGACTTTTTCTTTACATCACGGGCACAACAGTAATTTATATTTGTTTGACCCAAATCTTCCACTACAAATCTTGCCATCTCGTCTGTACTTTTCGTCCGTCAACGCTGAACATTATTCTTCATTCTTCCATTATCACAGCTATACCACGACAGTTATAATTGTTTGCTAACGCCTAAAACATTTCATGTAACCCAATTTACCCATTACTGCCGGTCGATTCTGTAAACATGTCGAGATGAAGGCTTGGGTGACGTGATCACGAGGTGAGCTGTCAATCCATATAATCAAGATGGAATGACAGTTCACTTCGTGATCATGTGATATCTTGATTATATATATTGACAGCTCACCTCGTGATCACTTCACTCAAGCTTTCACTTCGACATGTTTACAGAGTCGACCGACTGGCGTGCCAGCCCTAACCAGAAGAAAATGATTGTTGCAAATAGAATCGCAGAGGCGCGAACTGGCCGACTATTGTGCGGAATTAACGCCTAAATTGAAAGGGAAACGCTTTGCTACGTAGCTAGCTATCCCAGCCGGCAGCGGCGGCCTTACTGTTGCGAGGCCCTGGGCGGCAGATCTTTGGAAGGCCCCGGCCTTTACGAGGACCTTGTTTTTTTTTTCAAAATTATAAGAACCGAAAGTTAGTATTATATGTTTGCGACTTTTACAAAGACTAAAATGAAAAAAAAAACAATGAGCTATATAGGAATTTGATGACACTTATTTTACATAATGACAATAACTTAATTTTATTGCTAAACATCTAAAGCATTTGTAATGTAAGGTTTTCTGAACTCGGCTTGCCCAAGACCCCTGAATGAGCGAGGCTTCGGGCGGTTGCCTTGTTTGCCACCCCTTAAGGCCGCCACTGATCCCAGCCTACTGCTGCCTTGTGCTAATCGCTCCCTTTGTGTGATGAGAGATTAGACTTTGTTTGCTTATCCTGTTAGGTGAAGTGATATTTAGATTTGGGTTGATTGGTGTTTGGTTTCCGGAAAAGAGGAGGCTTGGAGGGGGTCGCGAAAATCTTAATGTGGGAGCTGACTGAGGATATTGTCAACAGAATGTATTGGTACTCTCATTAGTAGGGATGCCCTAAAAACAAAAATGTCAACGTTCTGCAGTGATCCACTTAGTTTGCCAAGGGTGTATTTGTCATGCCAATATGTGGAGACTACTTATTTTTTAAATTAGCATAAAAATACCTTTGTAATATGCTTGCAATACTATGTACTTCTTCCAGCAGCTTCTCCTACTTGAAACTCCGGAATTGTCCCAAGGAAACGTGCCACATGTATGCCGAACATCCCAATCTGTCCAGTCGTTGAGGCATGATTGATTGACAAACATCTGAATATCAAGGCATTCAGTTATAATATTAGTAAATAAAATAGAATCAAAATCGAAATCTATCTCCTTAATAAAACATGAAAACAGTCGACTGTGTTATCTGAAAGAGAACGAACAAGAAATAATGATGTAAAAGGGAAGACAGTTATTGCATTGCGACGAATAAAAACGAAATGATTAAGCGTTTGTAAAATAAAATTAGTGCGTCATAAAAGAAGTTCAAGAAAGCGCTAATAAAAAGCAAAATGAGGTCGAGACAGTAATTAAATAATTAACAGCAACAAGGGCGAAGATTAAACTTTACAAGAGACTTGTAATTTATAACGTGGCAATAATATTATAACGATACCCGTGCCGGTACGGGCCGCACTAAGTTTATTCGAAGTTTGTACTGACTTGTACTTGATTCTAACTTAGAATCGGCCTCTGGAGTACTGTTTTTTGTAACATGACTTCGGTTAGGGTTATTATGGAAGTCGTTATTGTTTTATAATTAACTGTAACTGCTTGACTTTAGTTGGACGTTCTTTACCTATTATTTGAGTTGTAATTGCTTAAACCGACTTTAAAAAAAGAAGTAGGTTCTCAATTCCATTCGATTTTTTTTTGAGACGGTAAATTGTGAATGGAAATTCGTTATTTGAAACCATTACAATCTGAAGAGTAGCACCTTGAACCTTGAACTGTCTTAGCGTAGGTAGGAGTTGCAATAAAAGGTGGTGCCATCTTGTACTCCTTTTGCTACCACTGAGGCACTACTGTACTTACTGTACATACAAGTAAGGCTGAAAGAAAATCTGTCTAGAAAAATTCAACCCTGCAAAATGCATCAAACGAAATACTAATGATTTAGGTACCTATATCATAACTGCAAAGTGGTCTGAAAACCACAAGGCCAAGCATCCTTTAAAATATTAAACCAGCAATATTTTCTCTATTCCCTTTGGCCTTAGCAGCCTATAGCAGAATCTCGTTAATACTAAATCCATCGGAACCCGAAACCGCGAAATTAATTTATCATCCCTTAATCCGCTTATAATACAATATTCAAGAACTTAACACCCTGGCCCATTTGTAGAGTGTGCCTAGTTTTGAGATATTGGGACTAAACCTACGTGTATTTTGCTTTTGTTCATTGTAAAGCACTTTTGACCCTTACTGCGGTTTTTATTGCAAACTACTATATTGTAAGCGTGACAGTCTGTATGGATATTTGTATATCAATCACGCTTCAACAGATGATAAGGAACACAGGTTAGAGCATGATCTGAACTGATATATAGGATACTTCTTATCCGGGTAGTACGCTACCGTGAGATATTTTTTTGACTTTTATGCGTGCGGTGCCACCGGAAAAACTTGTCTACTATAATATCTCTATGTGTCATCCCGCTTATAATACAATATTCAAGAACTTAACACCCTGGCCCGTTTGTAGAGTGTGCCTAGTTTTGAGATATTGGGACTAAACCTACGTGTATTTTGCTTTTGCTCATTGTATAGCGTTTTTGACCCTGAGGTTTTTACTGCATTTACACATATTTTGAGTGTAAAAGTCTGTCTCTATGTTTGTTAATCAATCACGCCTCAACAGATGAAAAAGAACACGGGTTAGACCATGATGACCTGGACTGAGAAATAGGATACTTCTTATCGGGGTAGTACGCTACCGTGGGTTTTTTTTTACTTTTATGCGGGCCGAGCCAGAATAAGTAGTCTACTATATTGTCCATATATTATCCCGCTTATAATACTATATTTAAGAACTTAGCACCCTGACCCGATTGTAGAGTGTAGTGTATATTGTAACTAAGTGTAAACTAGTATATTGGAACTGAGCCTACTTGCCCGCATGAATAATACAGAAGCGTTGAAGGTCAAGCTAGGCTTTCGTTTATTTTCCCGCATTTCTGGTTTTTACTCCAGTCCAGTCAATCTAGATTGTATTTATATGTGTTATATCAAGTTGACCGTTGGGAATGAAAAATATGCCAGTGTATAGCGAAAATCCCCTGATTATCATATCAAAATGTTTAAGCTGCACGTGGATCGGAAAAAATATGATGAATTAAAAACAAATTTGAAAATTTTTAAAATCCACTTTAATTATTAATTCCCGAAAATTTCCGCAATTTTTGGGGATATTTACCGCGGTTTACTCCTCTAGTCCATCCCATAGGAACTGTGCATTATATTTCCGGGCTGATGTAAATCGTGTTGTACTCAGCTTTCAAGCAGTAGGAAATTATGAATACTGTTATGAAGGTTTCTGGAAAACTCATGGCGAGAGGTCCCCCCTTTTTTGAAATTATAATATGATGAAAACAAAACGACATTTTAACTAATGTGGGAAAACATAGGCGATTTACAGGTTGCTGGACTTGCAGTGCGATTCTGTAAACATGTCACGAGGTGAGCTGTCAATTCAAACAATCAAGATGGCACGTGATCGCGGAGTGAGCTGTCATTCCATCTTGATTATATGGATTGACAGCTCACCTCGTCATCACTTCTGCCAAGCCTTAACATCGATATGTTAACAGAATCGACCGGTTTATTACCATTGCTACCGCCCGGTGTACATCATTTCAGACAATGCTCATGAAAATTAATTGCCATACCTATGTATAAACTACATGGTACAGTAAATGAATCTTGTTGAATACTATCCTTCGACTTATCCACTTTAGACGCAACCTCTCCAAAAACACTCCAAATAACAAAACTCGGTTCTGTTTGACTGACATAAAACACGACGAGAACATCTCATCTCAAAGATTACGAATGGGAAATGAAAATACATATTTACGAGTTTACGACGAAACAAATATGAATGTCAGGGAATTTATCAAGTGGGTACAGTCGTAACGTTGGAGTAGTGGGAAGTGACGTCATTAGACGAAAAGTTGTAGGTGTTGAAGAGTTTATTAAGGAGTTATTTCAGGTTAATGAATGGATAACATAATCGAGTAGCTCGTAACTAAATAATAACAACCGCAAGAGATCGGTTCGCAGATGAGTGATCATTCATTAGGTTACCGAGACTCCTGCGTAATCTGCGAGCCTCGATAAGCACGTTTAGCTGTTGGACTTGGCTGTCATTTAAATAAATACGGGTATCAGCAGCATCGAAGGGTATCGTGTTACTCAGTTTTTGGGTTGTGGAGGTCAGTCGCCCCAATATGAATCAAACAAAGTTGGCCAAAAGCTAGGCTGGCAGTTTATGTTCCTACTGTTGGAACACAGGTCTCCTATCTGTGAGAGCGAACGGACCTGTATCCACCACACGGACCTAATGCGGGTTGGTGACATAGTGGATAATGACTGGATATGTGAGTTTTTATTTCTACTATTAATAGACACGCTTTTGACCACTACCTCACCTGATGGTTAGCAATGATGTGGTCAAAGATGAAGCACGCTTGCGTAGAAGTAACCTATTCACTCTTGACTTAAAGACTCCCAGGTTGTAGCTATCAGGAAACACAGACTCCGGCAGGGAATTCCACTCCTTATCTGTTCGCACAATGAATGTGTTCCCTAAACGTTTTGTGCGTGCGGGTGGTATGTCCACCATGTACCGGTGGCGCATCGCCGTACGTCTTGTGGTTCGCTGATGGAAAGGGCTTGGTGGAATTAAACTATGTAATTCCATCGCACCATCCCCAAAATGCAACCGATAGAAAACCAACAGGCTAGCAACAATGCACTAATAAAAATACTGCACAAAGGCGGACATAATTCCTTAGGCATTTTCTACCAATCTACCTCAAATATCTTATTTTTACTCTCAAATCTTTAAATATCAACTCATACGTGAAAATTCACCAGCTGAGTGACCTAATTAATTTGACCTGATGTAAAAATAATAAGCTCACCATTAGTACTAATAAGAAATAAATGAAAGTCACAATGATGTCACGGAAACAATTTAATATTCTGCTGTAAACTAAGGACAATTAAATTGAGTCACGCAACATTATCTACTTCAGAAACACGAAATTGTTGCACGAAAACCTTTTATATACCGGTGTCTGATCAGAACCCGCTAGAATCCGTCTAAAATATTGCATCACGCTTGTATTCTCCGGAGAGATAGGATAGGATTCTCTGGATAGTATAGATAGGATAGTACTCGTATATAAATTTAATGCAAATATGACAAAAAAAGGACTTCACAATCGCTTCTATGTCCTTTTACACATTTCGAAATCCGTTTTGGCGCCAAAGCGGCCAATGGAAACCGTAAAAAGAACGTGCAAGAACTATAGGTGGTACACATAAGTGTCAATGTCAAGTTTTTTTTTTAATTTAAATGTTTCGTATTTGCAAAACTAGATGGCGACGTGCACATCCCCAATGCTAAAGAGAACCAACCATTTAAATTTTTCTTTCAACATTTCTTTAATCACACCTCTTTTATTTCACAGGAAGACATGGTGTGCCTGTCGTGCACAGCCACAGGCGAGAGGGTGTGTCTGGCTGCCGAGGGCTTCGGTAACAGGCACTGTTTTCTGGAGAACATCGCCGACAAGAACATACCACCGGACCTGTCGCAGTGCGTGTTTGTCATTGAACAGGTCAGCTTTTTTATTATTATTATTATTCGTCGTGACTAAAGAATAACGCCGCACGGGTCGATCTTCAAGGTTAAGCGACGCTTGCCAAGGTTGGTCTGTAGATGGGTGACTATCTTAACATACTGAATTACTACCGTGTCTTGAAAAGCACGTTAAGCCGTTGATCCTAGATCTTTGGCAGTCGTTACGGATTAATTCGGCGTTTTTTCTGGTGGTCACCACTATTGATTCTGGCTTTCAGGAGTTGCAGTGGTTGGGAATGTCAGCTTATGCCAAAAAAAAGTCGTTACAGATTGTTAAAGCCAGTAAATCTGTCTCCAAGAACTACCGTGTTACCCAGTTAATGGGTTGTGGAGGTCTGGTAGGCAGCCACACCACGTAAAATACTGGTATTCAGCTGAATCCAGTTTGACTGGTGGACGGAAAGCTTTTTGTACCATAAACCATTCATGTTTTATTTTCTCTTTTCAGGCGCTGTCAGTCAGAGCTTTACAAGAGTTAGTGACGGCCGCAGGATCAGAAACTGTAAGTTTTTGGTCAACAGTTTACTTATATAAATGTACATCAAGTATTCCATAATTATATGTACCTGTAAGATTAACATTTTGAAAACCTTTCCGAAGTATAATAATGCCACCCTATGAATAATTTTCAATTATATTTTTGACTAAACTACACTTTAAATATGTTCTAATAAGGGTTGGTTTCACTATTAACTTTTCGGTTGTGTATATTTTCTTTTTAAGTTGATCATTTTTTTTTTATTATTTATCAACAATTATATTTATTTTTTCTTTCTTTATTCATTGTTTATCATTCTATTGGAACAAGGAAATGGTGAAACGAATTCCTGATGTCCTATAAAGATTTCAAAAGGCAAATCTTTTGTATGATTTTGAACACTCCATATATTTATTATAATCTTGTGTTTTAACAAAATATGAATATTTTTTTTGTCCTCTTGTGAATAATTTCGTTTTACGTATTGCGATCGTGTTTTAAATTTTTCCAGGGAAAAGAAAACTTAGTGAGTATATCTGCCTATCGGTAAAAAATGCATGCTGTATCATTTACATTTTTGGCTAATTGGTAAAAAATCTGGCTAATTTTGACTTTTCAAAATTTTTCTGACAAAATTTTATTGCCTAACATTTTTTTTTTAAATAATACGTGGTTTAACTTTCAAAATTCATAATGTGATCGCTAATATAAAATACTAATTTATTAGTTTGAAAAATGATACCATCTTTAATTTAAAGTTTTGTTTATCAATTATTTCAGAATTTATAAAACAAAAAACATTTTCACGTATTTTTTACACTTTTACCTGAAAGTCCCTTTTCAATAAAAAAATAAAATGAGTACCTCGACCCAAAACTTGTTCGTAAGTGCAAAACACATATGAAACAAAAGTTTACCCTATAAATGTTCTTTATTATTCCGGATTGACCTTGACCTCCCAAGGTCAAGTATTTACAAAGACTAAAATAAGATGGTATAGTTATTATTTTAGACATGTTTTCTATTTCTATCGCTAATCCTTCGCATGTGTATTTTATTAGATTAGAACGAAATTTTGTTGTCTTCCCCTTACTAACAATAATAATTTAGTAAGTATTATTTCAAATATTTTTCTAAAGATACATATTTGGCTTAAAGACGACATTAACAGGATTTTATTAAACTGAGAATAATGCTAAAAGTATCTGTATATAACATATTTTTTCGGTACCTATTTTTATTTTTTTTAACTACAGAATCTTAATTTTTAAAGCCACTTAGGATTTCAAATCTACCTGTTTTATATAAGTTCATTGAATTTACCAACAAACTCCCCTTTTACTCTCAATACGCAATAATACACTTCTGGACACATCTATTGGCCCACCTTAGAGTTTAGGTTTCGATGGCCCCTACCGAAATATGATTGCTAGATTGAACAAAAACTGTTGATGCAGTTTTAAACCTGATACATTTTACCATCTTTTTCGATCGTATTGTTTTAAATTTGAATTCAGAATACCATACGACATGGAGCTACGCCTAACAAGTCGGATATGCGCCTTGTTAAAGGCAATTGATTTTTGAATAAAAAACATGTTTTATCAAATAAAGGTTTAATTTAATAACGCGTGTTGCCTCCATGGGCATCTACCACAGCTCTCATACGATTAGGCATAGAGTTTATCAACCGCTCTATGCAATTTTGAGGGATCATCTCCCATTCCTCTTCTATGGCAGTTTTCAACTCCTGCATCGTCTGGGCAACTGGCTGACGAGCCCTAACACGTCTTTTTAGCTCGTCCCACATGTGCTCAATGGGGTTCATGTCTGGGCTTCTGGCTGGCCAGTCCATAACTGTGATGTTCACATCCCGAAGATATTCCCTGACGATGCCGGCCGCATGGGCTCTTGCATTATCATGCATAAAAAGGAAATTTGGGCCCACATAGTCCGCGTATGGTATCACGTGAGGTTCTAAGCACTCACGAATGTACCTTTCAGCATTTAATGTTGGCAGCCGTGGTCCTGTAACAACCTCAAGTTGAGTTTTGCCGCTCGCGGATATACCGCCCCAGACAGTCCATGAGCCACCGCCATAAGCAACCCTCTCTTCAAAGCAGCATTGTGCGAAACGCTCTCCCTTACGTCGGTAGACCTTCTTCCTTCCATCATTGCCATGTAACACAATTTTAGACTCATCAGAAAAGAGTACACGGCTCCAATCTTGCTGTGTCCAATTTAAATGACTGCGTGCGAAATGAAGGCGCGCTGTTCGGTGGGCTCGCGTTAGTTTGGGCCCATTAGCTGGCTTGTGTGGTACCATATCGCGTTCTTTTAACCTTCTCCGAACAGTTCGAGCGCTCACAGATACTCCGTGGAAGTCGCGAAGTTGGTTTTGTATCTCAATGGAGGTAAGGTGACGATTTCTCAAGCTGGTCGTCACGATGAATCGATCCTGCCTTTCAGTTGTGACCCGAGATCGTGGCCTTCCTTGGCGACGAACAAAGCCGCCAGTCTCTAGGTACCTCCGATAAACATTTCGGACCGCAGATCGACTTAAATTAAGTTGAGCACTCACGTTTCTTTGGCTGTGTCCGGCCTGAATAAGTGCCACAGCTTGGGCGGCGACTTCAGGTGAAGTATCCATAGATTATTGATAGAACCTCACCTTAATGTTAAGAATAAGTAATGTTTGTTGCAAAACCAAAGATATCAATCACTTTTTCAAGAATTAAATCCAAGTAAACCAATAAAACCAAGTTTTCTTAGTATTCGATTGTTTGATATCAACAAACAGGCTCCAAATTGTCTTTTGTTTCTTTAAATTCTGTGTTCGAAATTCAAAAAAAGACTATTGAATGAAATTGTGAATGTGCCAGGTTCAAAACTGCATAAAAACTTTTTGCTCGACCTAATATAAAATTTTAGCTAGGACCAAACGAAACTGAAAATACAAGGTGGGCCAATAGATGTGTCCAGAAGTATATAATAATTCAGGTTTCATTGAATATATTCAAAGTGGGAGGCCTAAGTTCAAAGTCTCGTAATTCCATTACAATAATAAGACTGGCTTAACCCAATTAATAGCTCCCGAGGTGCGAAATAATATCGCCTAGTTAGCATACTAAAGACGCAATTAAAATTACTGCCATATCTCGCCCCAGTTACAACGTTCTATGCCAAATTGATTGTCATTCAACAAAAACGGTTTGACAGTGATGTATGGATGTGTCAGATGTTACCATCATTATTTTTGGATGGTTCATAATTCGATTAAGGTCAAACTGAAAGATTGAAATGACGTTTGATCAATAATTTAGTTAATGTTGTGAGTGAAAAGTTATTTACTTAGTATTTTTTCCTATTCATCATTTTTACAAGCTTTTATTTAACTTGCAATTTAGTTAAGTAAAATTGTTATTGTTTGAATAAAAATTGTACATGTTTGTCTAGTTCCGATGAAAATTTATTATTTTTTATGATTACTATGACTTGATTCTCCATCTAAGGTTGGCTCCAGACGAAAAAAATCTTCAACAGTCAACAGTACAGACAAGAAATTTTGCATACGTATTCAATAGGGTATTTCCCTACGCGTGACGCCACTACGATGGTAAAATTTTTACCAGGGACGTGACGTCCAGCGTTTTTCGACGCAGTGTATCGTTGTTATTCTTGTTTACGTGAAAATAGAAAAAATACGTTTCCAATTTTTTTTTAAAGCCCGAATTTAAGCTTGTTTTCACAAATGTTTTACCATAAACCTTTATCTATTTAAATCCTACCATTATGCGAAGACAGTGTTGTTCTACTTTACGTTTCTCTATTCCAGGGTAAAGGCACCGGGTCTGGGCATCGTACTCTGCTGTACGGCAATGCCATCCTTCTTCGACATCTTAACAGTGATATGGTATGCATACTGGATCATTTTCTCTCTCTTGTCCTCTCCCTTGAATGGACGTTAAGCTAATGTTGAATGTTACCATTGATAAGCTGAAGTAATTTTAAGTGATCTCACTTTATAAAAGCTAATTTATTCGAAATAAATTATCTTTGAACTCCGAGTAAGTTGCTAAACCGGGGCCATTTTGTCTGAAATTAATAACCCAAGTAGACCTTAGTGTTTTTTAAACGTCACATTTATCACATTAGTCATAATACAATACTCACAAAATCCAATAAAATCGCGTGATCTCCTGAAAAAAATCCTTTTTTTCCGACTGCGGTAAAGCCAAAAGGGAGAGTAACGATTTTAGTAATTAATTACGATACTAAATCCGGGCGTATACGTCCAGGATTAAGTGGAGTTAAATTTTTCACTGTATTTTCCAGTACCTGGCCTGTCTGTCGACATCATCTTCTCAGGACAAGCTGGCCTTCGATGTGGGTCTGCAGGAACATTCTCAGGGTGAAGCCTGTTGGTGGACCCTGCATCCTGCCAGCAAGCAGAGGTAACGAATAGTAGTTGTATCATAGCTTTTACTTTTTAGTCCTAGTCAACGCCGGTTGTTGCTGAAAACCAGCGCGGTGGCTATTGCACATGGGATCCAACATAATGCTGAGCGATTGCCGTTTTGCGCAGATGTGACACAAAGAGGAATGCCGATTTTAGGCCTTGCGATGCCCAAGAAATTTAATATAGTAAAAAAAAATATGTAAATTTTACGTAATTAACTCTTCTATTCACGACGCGATACAAGTCAGTAACATTTTTTAATAAATATTGAAACGAAATAAACATACATTTGCTAGGTTGCCAATTTAAAATCCGGGAAAAAATAAAGATTTGTTGCAAAACATTGATTTGACATTTAGACATATTGTACTTTATTTATTTGTGCTTTTGTTCATAGAAGTCCCAATGCATTCGATGTTACTTGTGGGCACTCACTGCACTCAGGGCCTAAATCACTATGGCGGCTTGGCATCCCCCTTTTCCGAACCTGTATAAGTCCCGCATTTTGTTTTGTTTTTTTTATGGTATGCGTCATACTCAGTCTTTATATTATGCTTGAGTAGGTACCTACTTTGCTCGGTACTGTTGGATTACCATGATGAAGGTAGTTAATCTGTTCTGGTGGTTGCTATTGACTTTCAAAAGTAGTATTAGACCTACTAAAAGTTGCAGAATTCCGCGCCCTGATTTATGGATGTGTACTCTGTGTAGGTAAGGTAAGGTTTTAGTCAGTAGACGGCCTAGATTGAAGGAGCAACGAGCAATGAAAACTTTCCCAAAAAAAAAGTCTAACATAGATATTCGACGAAAAATATAGTTCGAAATTATGGAGAAATAAAGTCGTTGTATTTAACATACCATAAGGCTTTGCTTAAATCCCAGCCCTATCAACTTATGGCTACATTTTCGCAAGCAGTTCAATTTTAATCGCTTCATAACTCAAATTAATACTCATCTTTTTTTATATCTCAACAGATCCGAGGGTGAGAAGGTCCGAGTCGGAGATGACTTGATTCTCGTGTCCGTGGCCACTGAGAGATACTTGGTAAGTTCAATCGTAACTTAATGTTCTGTGCTGATCAGCAACCAGTCATATATCTCTTAATGCTAAGCTTTGCCTAAAAAACTGTTTATAACTCCCAACTTATTAAAACTCTGGCTATTGCAGAACTTGTGCCCATTGATTTTATTGGACAAAATCAAATGAGAAATACAATAGGTCTAATTAAAAAAATATATATGCATGACCCAGTTATGCCTGCGGTATTAAACTTATTCAAAAACATGGTACCTACTCTCCTTTTAATATGATTTTCATTGAGATGGGTTATCTTGTATGATACCTAAATAAAGTAGCCAGTTCTTGTAGGGAGGTATATAAGTGCTCATCTAACTTCTATATAAATAATAATATTAATCACCGAAATGTATGTACGCGCATAACTTGGGTACGACTTGAACGATTTAAATGATTATTTTGTTGTTGTGTTCGTAATTGTAAGGGCGAGGTTTGTATGAAATAAAATTTCGAATAAAAAAACATCCGGGCGAAGCCGGGGCGGGCCACTAGTTTATTATACATTTTCTGGACATGTCTAGTTTTTAGAAAGTAAGTTTCGACTTGTGTTAAGTTGTCATAAGGTTTTTAAATATACATTTAGTAATTATCTAACCTCAGGGCAAGGTCATATTATCGCCGGCAGAATGTGCTCCGCGCATCATCACGAAAGGATTAAGATTTATATTATCGGTGAGGCCACACGCCTGAATGTTCTAGTTGTCTCTATGTTCCATTTTGTAATCATTCCGTCTCGAAATTCACTGTTGAAGCATTCATCGAAGTTGGTATCATTAAATGGATTATTTCTTGACTTAGGTCGTTAAATATCTTATTTATTTATATGAGCTTTATACTCATTGTATTGCACAATCATTTTTATGTGTAAACACATTTCGTCTTATGTATCGATAAGTATTTAGTAGGTCACACAGTCATAAATGTTTATGTTATACTTCCAACATTTGTATCGCATTATTGCACCAAAAGTCATTTAAATGTTTAAAGCCCTTTGTGGCTTAAAGGCTTGAAACACAATCTCCAAATGCATTTACTGCTGAATTAACTTAAAACACAATTCCATCTGTCAAGTTTGAAAACGACTGACGGAAATAGAACCATGATTTAAAATAATTAAGCACTAAATGTATTTACTAACTTGTGGTACAATTTGGTCTTCCCACAATCACTTAAATGTTTAAAGTCCTCTATGGCTTTAAATGTTGTACTTGCATTGGTACTTTAAATTTTGTTGTATTCCATTGATACTTTAATGTTGTCGTATTTATAGTAATAAATGTATATCAGACACAGACTATACACCTATACACCTAAGGATGTGCTATTCATATAATTTTTGTTTTTATTTTGTATGACAAATCATACAAAATTGTTTTTATATAAACACATTTTGTGCACTTAATTTTCACATTTTACCGTATAGTTTTCATTTTGTAAACGTAAATCATGACTCTTTATGTTGTTGTCCACTTCAAATAAGTGTTGTCCAAAATGTGTTTTTGTTTTATAATACTTCTCATTCAAAATTAAGGTTCATCGAATTTTTGGATCCAATTGAAGTTGCTTACTTCAAAAAATGTTTTAAATATTACTTTGCCGTTATGCCAAAAGTTTTACGCTGAGCATTGATTGAAGCCCAAAAAGAGGGTCAACCACGAAATTTAAGAGCTGACCCTTTATTTTGGCATTCTAAAAGTTGTCTCAAAGGTCTCATAAAATGTAATGTCTATATTCTTAGTGGCAATATCTTGATATCTATTTCACGAGGAACTCCCTTACTTGACTGGAAAAACCGAACGTATTCCTCCACTAAAATATTACCGACACAAAAATGGTCAACGCATGTGGTCAACAAAGATAACAAACTGAGACCAAACCCAGTATCTGCCAAATAAACGGCACTTATTTGATTTCCCTGGATTTTTCCATGGAGTCAGCCTAACCACCATCATAATATTATTCCTCCCTATTAAACCATCATCCTCAAATTCCAGCACACGACAAAAGAGAACGAAGTATCGATAGTGAACGCGTCATTCCACGTGACGCACTGGTCGGTGCAGCCCTACGGCACCGGCATATCGCGCATGAAGTACGTGGGCTACGTGTTCGGAGGCGACGTGCTGCGGTTCTTCCACGGGGGGGACGAGTGCCTCACCATACCCAGTACTTGGACCAAGGATGGGGGGCAGAAGTGAGTATTATTTCTTTAATTAAACTTTTCTGAACAAATAAAAATAAACTAGGTTACTTCGGGGCCAGTTTCACATTTCTTCGGCTAAGTCTTCCAGCGACTTATTTAGCAGATGATTTGAATTGTTTTAAGCGCCATGTTACAATTTTGGCATCATCAATGCCGCCAGTAACGGGCTTGATTTGGCTAAATTTTCATTTTATTGTTGTCTCAATATCTAGGATTAACATCCTAGATATTGAGTGACATACTGATAATTTGCTCGTAAGCAATATTATCCATTAAAGCAATATCGTGCAGGCTAGTATTTGTTTCTCATAATTTCTATATTCACTCAAAACTCTCATTTTAATCGTTTATTACCTATAGGATGAAAAGTTAAAATAAATGGCATTTTTTAAATCCTATCAAAATTCAAAAATTCAAAATTCAAAAGTCATTTATTCAAATTAGGCTGAGTGCCAGCACTTTTTGAACGTCAAAGTTCTACATAAAGACAGTCCCCCAAAACGCCCGCCCGTCACCACTTCCTAGTGGTGTCTTTTTTAGGTTTCCGTACCCAAAGGGTAAAAACGGGTCCCTGTTACTAAGACTCCACTGTCCGTCTGTCTGTCTTGCACCAGGCTGTATCTTATGAAGCGTTATAGCTAGACAGTTCAAATTTCACAGATGATGTATTACTATTGCCGCCATAACAACAAATAATAAAAATGAAATAAAATTACAAATAATAAAAATTAAATTAAATTTAAAATAAAAGGGGGCCCCCTTTTATTTTAAATTTTATTTAATTTTTACTATTTGTTGTTATAGCGGCAATAGAAATACATCATACAAGAAACATGTTTTTTTCGGCTTATGGTACGGAACCCTTCGTGTGCAAGTCCAACTTGCACTTAGCCAGTTTTTTAAAACTTGGCCAATCACGACTTTGACCAATTATTTATTCATAAATATTTTTGTTTCTTCCAGTATCGTGGTCTACGAAGGCGGCTCGGTGATGTCGCAGGCGCGCTCTCTATGGCGGCTGGAGCTGGCGCGCACCAAGTGGGCGGGAGGGTTCATCAACTGGTACCACCCCATGCGGATCCGCCACATCACCACCGGCCGGTATCTGGGGGTCAATGACCAGAATGAGCTGTATTTAGTAAGCAGGTATGTGCGACTACCCATATTCAGCCAAATCATATTTACTCAGGCCAAGCGTCGTAGTAATTGTAGAAATCGTTATCGGAGGATTCTCTGCTATTCATTTCTTAAACCTTCAAGACAACTGCATGCCATTCAAGTCTTTATAACTAGGTGTTCTGCCGTATTTAAGTAATCAAGTATTAATCATCGTAGAGCTAGACAAAATTTAAAAAAAAACTTTTACCCACACTAGGAACTTCTCCTGTATCGTGGGTGAGTTTACAAACATACAAACTCACATACACAAACAGCCAGACCCGGAACAACTATCTGTAGGCCATAGAAATATTTGTTACATGCGGTAATCGAACCCGCGACACGCAGCGCAGTAGCCAAATTTCTCAATCACTGCGCCAATCGTGTCACAATGCGTCTTCTTATTCGTTAAATAACTGTCGTCTTATCTGAGTCTAAACTTAGAAAGTAATTTGATTAAAAAAAAATAAAGACACATTTATTCATAATTCTGCTTAAGCTTTTATATCAGATCTTTCTCAATTGCTGTCTTTATATTAATAATATTTCTCTCCAGAGAGGAAGCCACAACAGCATCCTGCGCGTTCTGCCTCCGCCAAGAGAAGGACGATCAGAAGCAGGTGCTGGAAGACAAAGACTTGGAGGTGATCGGCGCGCCCATCATCAAGTATGGTGACTCTACTGTCATCGTGCAGCACTCGGAGACTGGCTTGTGGCTCTCTTATAAGGTGAAATAGACTAACTGTCTCAATCAAAAGTCAATCTTACAGATTAAACGATCTTAGCTTTGCAATTTGTAGTTTAATACCAATAAAAAAATTATCAGAGCTCAATTAGGCATTACCATAATGCTTATTTTTTATTTTTTAGTACACAAACGTATAAAATATAGTTTATCGAATAACGTAGTATGTACTTACATAAATTGTTTAAAATATACATGTTTATGCGGGATAAAAAGAGGAGGGGAAGAACTCATTGGGCAACGAAAAACTTGTCTCCATCGCTCTTAATGGTAAATTTGGATGGCAACGTTGGTTCTTTGGCCGAAAGGCTAGCTCTCTGGTCGAATGAAGAGTCGACCAACAACTTGCTGATTTCACGAAAAACTCGATGAGTTCTCGAACCTATTCCAATCCTCTTTATCTTGGGTGATCTCTGGCCAAATTTGCTCCACAAACATGATCAGGTTGTCACAATACCTTCGCCATGGCATAATAGTAATATAATGTGTGTGTTGTATAATGTGTGTTGGTTACTTCCGTACCTACACATCAACGTAAGGTTCAGTTGAAAACCAGCGTCAGGCAGCTCTTAGTTGTCTGGCATTTTGCTGAACTGTACCTTTTGAGCGCAACCGTGGGACACAATGTTATTGTTTTGTTTGAATGCAGCTACGATTTTTTTTATAAGTACCTTTCTACAGTGTATTTAACAATGTGTGCAAAATAAAAAGTTTCTTTCTTTCTTTTCTTTCCACTATGGAAAACTTCGTGTGTGAGAGTAGAAAGGGAAAATAAAACAATTCACTTTACAGGTTGGCCTGCAGTTATGGCGTCAATGACATACATTAACGTGCTTTGTTTATTTTTCCAGTCATACGAAACAAAGAAGAAAGGCGTGGGCAAGGTAGAGGAGAAGCAAGCGATCCTGCACGAGGAAGGCAAGATGGATGACGGGCTTGACTTCTCGCGCTCGCAGGAGGAGGAGTCCCGTACCGCCAGGGTCATCAGGAAGTGCTCCTCGCTCTTCACCAAGTTTATCAAGTAAGTCGTCGGCCTAGGCAGATCGTCATCGTCATCTGCCTATGCCTAGTTTTTTACATGGTGCGACTAATTATCACACCCTGTCAGACATTCGGGGTTCTGATTGAGTACTCATGATTGTCAAACTTGACGATCGACAGCCGGGACCGATGGCAAAATCTTTTACAGTATCGGTACACAAAAATTGATTCTCAGACAGACATCTACCACTATTCTGACTTTCTTCAGAAAACATAATACAAAATATTTAGTTTTTAAAATCTATCCCCAGTGGCCTTGAAACTCTACAAGAGAACCGTCGTCACTCCATGTTCTTTGCGTCAGTCAACCTCGGCGAGATGGTGATGTGCCTCGAGGATCTGATCAACTACTTCGCACAGCCTGATGAGGACATGGGTAAGTTGGATTTTAAATGGGACTTTATTGGGAGAAAATGGCTCAAGAGAATAAAGGGTGGTATTACTTTTTATACGACTCAAATCACTGCCCCCGGGGGTTAATGCCACATAATTATCTGGTTTAAGACGACGTTCGACTTCATATTTAGCCGATTCTTAAAGACCAAGTATTGTTAATATCGTATTCACTAGTTTGTAACGTGATTGAAGGTAGTGACAGAAAAATATTTCACGAAACTGGTCCGAGTCAGTCGGTAGCTAATTGAAAATTAGGAGCAGTTGCAGGCAGGAGTAAAAAATCTACTAAGTGCATGCCCGTTCAATCAACAATATTATTTCTACAGCCACTTCTCCTTTCCTATTTCAGAACACGAAGAAAAACAGAACCGCTTCCGTGCCCTCCGCAACCGTCAGGACCTGTTCCAAGAGGAAGGCATCCTCAATCTGATCCTCGAAGCCATCGACAAAATCAACGTCATCACGTCGCAAGGCTTCCTGGCTGGGTTCCTTGCAGGTGACGAGTCCGGCCAGAGCTGGGAGATGATCTCGGGATATCTGTATCAGTTGCTGGGTGAGTAATGAGATACTTGTATACCCAGGTTCGGACAGGCTGGGTTCCTCGCGGGTGACATGTACCAGCCGTGCCCTGGACTACACGGCTTCTTCAGTCCTGTCCGTACTATGTACATATAAAGTAGATAGTTCATTCAGAATGGAATCATTTTCGAGCTTATTTCGCTTGCTCTTTCATTCTACACTATCTAAGTTAATCTTTCCTAATGGGTAAAAGATAATCAAACCTATCTGAGGTAGAGTGCAAATATTAAGGAGCTCGCTTCGCTCGCTCTTGCATTCTACACTCTTTAAGCTTTCCTGCATTAATCAAAGAAGTTTTAGCACTTATCGAGTGACGTAAAAATCACCAAAATCAGCCTACACATTAGGTCCGTGGAGCGCTACAAAGGAACGAACATACATATTATGTATACATATATTATGTATGTTCGTTGATAAACACAGTACCTTCCTCTGCGTCGCGCAATCGGGTAATAATATCTTATGTTCTATCCACAGCCGCCATAATCAAAGGCAACCACACGAACTGTGCTCAGTTCGCCAACTCCAACCGTCTGAACTGGCTGTTCTCCCGGCTCGGGTCACAAGCGTCGGGGGAGGGCACCGGAATGTTGGACGTACTGCACTGCGTGCTGATTGACTCGCCCGAAGCGCTGAATATGATGAGAGTGAGTAATGGATTTAAAATCTTTTTTTAATAGGAAAATAGCTCGATCTAAGAACTACAGCCATACATGTTTCTAGATATGATAGACACCACATAAATGTGCAATAACGGTCATTGACCCACATATGTACATTTATTGACTTTCTTAATATCAAAAACATAAATAAAGACAACAGCTTCCATTGTGATCCTTTACGTACTCTAGTAATGAAAAACGTTTCATAATCTATTGTTCGGGTATCTACGAAATGGTCGGTGAATGTACTTAATTGCAAGTTTATTTAGCGCCTACCATAGCGTTCCGCGTTCGTTGCTGTAATCCAGTTAGATATTTTGTAGTTGTAGTACCAAGGAAATAAATAGTTTGTCAGAATCGTAGTAAAATTCATAAATGGTGAGTTACTGGTGTGCCGTAATTCATCATTTATGAATTTTACGATACCTACTCGATGTTAAAAAATCTTAAGACCAATTCTTTTACTCAAAAACCGTTCAAAATCAAGTCTCAATCTCGTCTCATATCTGTCACCAGTCAAAGATCTCGTGGCAATCAATATCAACAACTTTCCAAAAATAATGTCAAAAAGGTTTAAATAGGTACCTACATAGTAGGTTTTTTTGACAGATTGAAACTAGAATGCAAACGTTTATTAAAATACAGAAATTACCCCACTGAACATAATCCAATTTAGTTGGTAATCTATTGAAACTGTTGTTAAAAATATTTTTGTTTTCCCACAGGACGAACACATAAAAGTGATAATCTCACTCTTAGAAAAACACGGCCGAGATCCCAAAGTACTGGACGTCCTCTGTTCTCTCTGCGTCGGTAATGGCGTCGCGGTGAGATCATCACAGAACAATATCTGTGACTATCTACTGCCAGGGAAGAACCTGCTGCTGCAAACTGCACTGGTTGACCATGTGTCTAGGTGAGTTTCAACCTTATTTTATAAGAAATAGAGTCTGCTTTAGCTTGACATGGATGTCGGTAGAGGTGGTGCCGTGAAATCCTCTCAGAACTACTTCTGTGACTATCTACTGCCAGGGAAGACCCTGCTACTACAAACTGCACTGGTGGACCATGTGTCTAGGTTGAGTTTCAACCTTATTTTATTAGAAGTAGAGTCTGATTTAGCTTGACATGGACGTCGGTAGAGGTGGTGCCGTGAAATCCTCTCAGACCTACATCTGTGACTGTCTGCTGCTAGGGAAGAACCTACTGCTGCAAATTGCTCTAGATCACCTGCCCAAGTGAGTTCGACTTAAAGGTTCTCAATGTGCCTATTTTAATTTGGCAACGTACCGTATGCCGCTTACGACGTTCAGCAAACTAAGATCTGATTTAGCGTTAGGTTATTTTTCAAAAAGAAGACTTCAAGTAATGAAAAGTCTTCGCATACTGGCTTTTCGACTGCCGTCTCACCCTTAACAGTGGTTGGGGCGAGATGACAATTAAATTTGGTGAAATAAGTGATTGATTCCGTGTGATTCAGACACTTGAAAATTTAAAAATAACTTTTTATCTTTAACAGCGTTCGTCCAAACATATTCGTGGGCCGCGTGGAAGGCTCGGCAGTATACCGCAAGTGGTACTTCGAAGTAACCATGGACCACATCGAGAAGACCACGCATATGATGCCGCATCTGCGCATCGGATGGGCCAACACTACTGGGTGAGATAATATTAATACACACAAACATATTCGTGGCAGCGTGGAAAGCTCAGCAGTGTACCGCAAGTGGTACTTCGAGGTCACCGTGGACCACATCGAGAAGACACATAATTATGTATGATGCCATTTCTGCGCAAAATATGAACAGGCTAAAAGCCGTGGTCGGACACGTCCCGGGCACGGTCCGGACACGGACGTGTGTGAACGAGTTCCTATAAAATGTACACACCGATATTTTTTGAGCTATTCAATAACCATACCATAATTTTCCAGCTACGTCCCATACCCGGGTGGCGGAGAGAAGTGGGGCGGTAATGGCGTGGGCGACGATCTGTACTCGTATGGGTTCGATGGAGCGTACCTCTGGTCTGGAGGAAGGAAGACCATGGTGAACAGGACGCATCACGAGGAGCCTTACATTAGGAAAGGTAAATATTCCAGCTACGTCCCTACCCGGGAAGCGGAAGGAGCGGAGAGTAGTAAAAGGTAACGGCGTGGGAGACGATCTGTACTCGTATGGGTTCGATGAAACATACCTCTGGTCTGGAGAAAGGAATACCGTGGTAAAAAGGACGCATCACGAGGAACCTTATATTAGGAAAGGTATCTGCAGTTCTGTGTTATAGAGAGTAAATATAAAATTACCTGTTTTTATATTAAAATTTACTAAGTACGAGAAGGGTGCTTGAAAGGGACGAAGAATTTTTAACTCCCAGTGCCCCAGCATAATATACCGTAGCATGGCCTTAAGTTTCGAAATTATTCGGAATAGTTACCGCGGCCCAGGAACGCAAAAGACATTTTGAAGGAACACAGGTGGGTTTTAGCCAGTAAGAGCCTGACACTCCTTCCCGTTCCGCCCAGAGCAGGAGAAGTCATTTGATAATTTCCGAACCAAAAAAAAACCAGCTTGGCCCCAAAACTACAGGATAGTTATCTTTTGTACGTTCCTATAAACTTAATATTGCCCCAAGCCCATGAATTGATATCTTTAGACACAAAGCTGATATGTCTGATATGCCATAGCTATTTCATAGACACTTTATCAATCTGAAATACAGCAAACCTCTTGGTTGCAGAATCAGTGACACTTCTTTGTCATCCTTATCCAAAAGCTATTCGTCTTTTAAGACCCCTCTGTCAATTTTATAGACAAACTAAATATTCCTGATATCACAGGTGACGTGATCGGCTGCGCGTTGGACCTGACGGTGCCCATCATCAACTTCATGTTCAACGGGGTGAGAGTCACCGGCTCCTTCACCAACTTCAACCTGGAAGGCATGTTCTTTCCGGTTATCAGCTGTTCAAGCAAATTGAGGTAAGTAGATTTGATACTACATATTTTTTTTTATTAGCTTATGTTAGGTTACAGTTTAGGTTTATATCGAATTCTTTTATGTGACATCAGTACGCACAGTTCGGAAATATATTGTTATACAATAAATTGATTGCAATAAAATTGTTTCATACCAAGATGTTAAACTGACAACGCTATTTATACTTTGCTTACTCATAAGATTCAAAGCAGTCTAGTTATGATCGCTTTTTAAATTAAGATCACTTCGTACTTATTCACCTATTTCTCATGGGATTCAGTTGCAATGAAAATACTTCAATTGCTAATGGTAAAACCGCCTTTCTATGATATAAAGGCATCCTCAAAGTAAAATTGTCACAAAGACGTGCGGTTGTCTGTACAATAGAAGGTAGTCCATGTTTAATCAGCCTATATCTCCTGCACGTGTACATTATCTTAACCTACTTCATCCTCCAGTTGTCGCTTCCTCCTGGGCGGAGAACATGGTCGCCTCCGCTACGCAGCTCCCGAAGGATACTCCCCATTAGTGGAGTCCCTTCTGCCTCAGCAGATTCTGAGCTTAGAGCCCTGCTTCTACTTCGGAAACCTGTCAAAGAGGGCGTTAGCTGGACCACCGCTGGTTCAAGATGATACTGCATTCGTACCGACACCAGTTGATACTCTGCAGGTGAGTTTATATGGAGGCTTACCCCGGCCTTTTCAAGGTTGCTCAGTATCAGAGAGATTGGAGGTGATCCGGCAACCAAGATATTCGATATAGCCAAAAGAATAATGCGCTGGTTGACTGAATCGGTTTTGTAACAGCCGCAGAACTTTTAAAATTAGTCCATTTAAAGTCGTAAAATAAAGACAATTTTTTTACAGATCACGCTGCCGTCCTATGTCGAACAAATTAGGGATAAACTAGCTGAAAACATTCACGAAATGTGGGCTATGAACAAGGTAAGATATGATGAATTTATTTCGTTTACTTAAAGTTAAGAAAAGTACATCTGTTTATTGATATCATAACTGGGCTGTCCAGGTTCATTATGTTTAAGTCCCGCTCCTTTAAATATTATATTAGGAAAGTACGTTTAATGAATCATTAGTTCATCATTACTTACAAAAAATAATTCATCATTTATTTGTTTCGCAACAAACCTGAGATACAGCCTTCATTATATTTTTGTTCGTCTTTAGTTAGGACCAAAGACGGACGAAAATCATAGGTTTTAGTAGGCTAAAACATATTATTATGGGTAAGAAATAAGTATTTCCCACTACATCCATCTTCGCTTGGATGGCGGGACGCCCTACGATATGATTGGTCCACAATTGCGCAAAGCTGGGAAAAGTGGAAGGAAAAAAGGGAGGCCTTCGGCCTGCAGTGATTTAGAATAGGCTAAAAATAAATATTACTTTATCCAGATCGAAGCGGGCTGGATGTACGGCGACCAACGTGAAGACCTGCACAAGATTCATCCGTGCCTCGTGCCCTTCGAGCGCCTTCCGCCGGCTGAGAAGCGATACGACATACAACTTGCTGTGCAAACACTCAAGTAATTAATAGACACTATTAGCTAATTTAATTAGAGGAGCTCGTGGCTAAAGAGTAACACCCACATGGGTCGATCAAGGTTAAGCAACGCTTGCCTAGGTTGGTCTTTGGATGGGTTTCCTCCATGCCTCGTGAAAGCACACTAAGCCGTTGGTCCTGGCTGTCATTTGTAGATCTTTGGCAATCGTTACGGATTGTCAGAAGCCAGTTAATCTGACGTCAGTGTTGCCAAGAACTACCGTGTTACCCAGTTCATGGTTGAGGAGGTCTGGTAGGCAGCCGCTCGACGTAATTACTGGTATTCAGCTGAACCCGGTTGCACTGGAAGCCGACCCGAATATAGTTGGGAAAAGGCTAGGATGATGATTAACTAATTTAATTAAAAGACACCTGTCTTTTTGGCTCACGACTTTATGACAAACATTTGTGAATGACAGACGATGGTAAACTTTTTGACGTCGAGCAAGATAAACTTTTTCTAAACTCAAGATTGCTGTAGGTACAGTCAACAAAGCCATTTGATATACAGGCAAAAATGTAAATTTTTCCAGTGCACTTCCAATATTTATTTCTAATGTGTGCATTATAACTTTTTAAACTTATGACATACTTACGAGTGTGGTGTACAATAATTGTCTACTCAGCACACTCACAACATTGTTCAAAGTAGTTGCCAGTTAGCCCCCTGCATACCAAATAGCTTTGTTGACTGTACATTAGTTGGACCATAACCAGTATAAGGCTGTGTTTCCACCAGAGATGTGCGAGGATATACGTAGCGAGGGATGTGTTTGTTAAGAAGCACTAGAATCGCTTGCGATTCTACTGTCTCACATTTCTGGTGGGAGTGCACCCTTAAACTGGCCTCCGAACAAGCCAGCGTAAGGTCCAAATTCTACCACGTCGCGACGTGCGGTTGGTTTTGTGGATACTATTAATTGATTCTCTCTCTTTCCATCGTACCAATTTCTTGTTGGATCACACCCCTTCTACCTATGATCTTAATTTTTACCCATCATATTCTTAGAATAATCAGATGAAAAACTGTTGTATTGCAGACAAAATCACACTATTGTCTTTTCTAAATTGTGTGTATACTACCCTATTAACCACAACTTATAAACCTGTGTTAGTACTTATATCTACCAGAAAATATAACAATTACTTTTTATTTATACGCCATTTATACGCCATGCCCAATGCCCCAGTATGGGGTCCACCTGTCCGCTAGTTTTCATGTAATAACATTTAATTTGATAGGACTATCCTGGCTCTGGGCTACTACATCAGCCTGGACAAGCCGCCGGCGCGCATTCGTAACGTTCGTCTGCCCAACGAACCGTTCATGCAGGTAATTACTTGTTTGTTCTTAACACACTTCATTTATATTATGGAGTAAATGAATAATTCCATAATAATGGTACAAAGGTCTGGGCACCTCTCATATTTTGAACTAAATGACCAAATCAAATATGTTTATTTGTCAGAATGACCCGTTGAACTTGATAGATGTTCATCTATAATATCGATAAATATCTATAATATAGATAAATTTATGAAACCCTTATATTCAATTTTAAGGCGGTTTGGTTTAGTTGTTTGCGCTCTCGAAGATTCTTACTTGCTCAAGATGGCAGTTATTCTGGATCTGACGGATTTTTCTATGTGCGATTTGTCCTTGAGATAGTAAAACTTGCATAGTTTGAGGGCCACTTTTTTAAAATCCTGGTAAACTTTCCAGTCAAACGGCTACAAGCCAGCACCTTTGGACCTGAGTGCTGTCACCCTGACACCCAAGATGGACGAACTAGTTGATCAGCTAGCCGAGAATACACACAACCTATGGGCCAGGGAGAGAATACAGCAAGGATGGACCTACGGACTTAACGAGGTGAGTGAACCATCTTTGATATAACATGACTAGTGGACCAACTAGCAGAAAATACACAAAACTTAAGAGCCACGTAGATAATACAGCAACGATGGACCTGCGGACTTAATGAGGTGAGTACATCCGAAGTATAACATGACTAGTGGGCCAAATAGTGGAGAATACACACAACCTATGGGCTAGGGAGAGAGACAGTAAAGATGGACCAACGGGCTTAATGAGTTGATCTGAGTTGATCTCCTTTAGTGTACGTAATTTAGAATCATTGCACATGGCAGGTTAATTGTCGGCAGCAGTTGGCTTTGTAGAAATGCTGATTTGTATTTTTTTTTTTAATCATGGTTAAATAAGTAACTCACCTATTCTACACTCACTTTTTTAGGTCACTGATCAAGTCTGTCGGACTGTCTTCATATTTCTCTAAATTAAATATATGTATGTATCTCAGCTGTGTATATTCGCTTTATTTTTTTATTACTTATCATTGTTTTATTATTTTATTTAGGTACTTTATTTAAATATTCTGTTTTTTTTTTTCAAATTGTATGTTTATGTAATTTAAATAGATATTCTATTTAGATATTAAGCAACGCTTGCCGAGGTTGGTCTGTGGATGGGTGACCATCTTAACATACCGAGACTCCTCCGTGCCTCGGAAAGCACGTTAAGCCGTTGGTCCCGGCTGTCATTTGTAGATCTTTGGCAGTTGTTACGGATAGTCAGCAGCCAGATAATCTGACACCAAGTCTTGCCAAGGAGTACCGTGTTACCCAGTTAATGGGTTGTGGAGGTCTGGTAGGCAGCCGCTCCACGTAAAATACTGGTATTCAGCTGCAACCGGTTTGACTGGAAGCCGACCCCAATATAATTGGGAAAAGGCTAAGCAGATGATGATTCGTTGGAGCGTCTTCATATCATCAGGATACTGCCAGTGCCGTCTGCTGTGACTCTCACACTTAGTATGGTCTCGTTCTATTAGGTGTGAGGGTCACAGCAAGATGTTACTGAGTGCTGTTTCATCTCGCATCTTTATCATCATTCAAAATGATCATCATTTAGAACTAATTCTACAATGTAATTATAGTTTTGTTTGTGTGCATGACATATCGGATGACATATGTATCTATCTATCTATTGGGGTATGGTTCCCGCACTTAGTCCTGATATTGGACCATTGTGCGTAACACATGTGTACCTATGCTGAAAAGTAAACAACTGTACCTAAATACGTAAATTAGAATAATTGGAAGAACTAGCAATCAGCTCCAAGAGCTTTTTTAAAGTCCACGTTACCATGAAGCCTCTCATTTTGTATTCTTTGCGCAGATTTTTCACAAGTTTATTTATTTAAGATCCATGTTTATTTATACGTCCTTTAAACCTGTTCTAAGCCTAAGTTTACTAAAGAACCCCGCATTCTACGCGGTGTAGATGCTTTTGTTGAAAGTTAAGCCGCAACTGTGCTACCCGGAAAATGCAAACGCCGTAAGATTGTAAAGTATCGCGTGAAATTGTAAACAATTTTTCTTAATAAAAGACACGGATATATTGGAAACTACTGAATTTGGATTGGATTTATTGTATGCAAAAGGATTTTTTCATATATACATATATCCAATCTCAAGTCTGCAATTTTCTGGTGACAGTTCCGCGTAGACTGTGCCATCTAGCGTTGCAAAATCGAAACTTTATAAATCGCACCTTATAAACACTTGACATTTACACTTCTGTGCTGCCACTTATAGTTTCTGTAGCCCCCTATTGGGGCCAAGTGCACGATTTGCAATCGGTTAAAAAAAATTAATTCAAAACCGCACATGATTGGTCGGTGGGAACATTGGCCGTGGTCGTAGTAGCTTAGTGCTTTAGGTGCTAAAAGTTTCTCTTCGTTACCCACTCTAGAATGCTAAAATAAAGTGTTTCTATGCCTATCGCCTGCCTCAACACAATACCAGTGCCATTTGCTGTGACTCTCACACTTAGTATGGTCTCGTTCTATTAGGTGTGAGGGTCACAGCAAGATGTTACTGAGTGCCTCTTCAATGAAGAAAGAAGAACTCTTCGCGAAATATTCGTATTATGTATTTTTGTGTAATATATGTCTGTATATTATGTGCTTTTGGTTATTTATTTTATGCTTCTGTATTTATTGCATTTTTTTTGTGAGTACGATCCGATTTAAAGTATGTTCATATTTAGCGGTAGATCTGATTAATGTATCAGACTAGAATAACTCAATGTGTAAAAAAGATATCAGAGATTTATTTACGTGCATTTTGTTATAATTTTCAATACTTCAGATTAGTTGTAATCTTCTTTCTATTCAGTAATTTCGTTATAGAAAACTCTCGCAAAGATATATGCTCATCCCCTTTTTCCACTTAGCTAGGACCAGCTGCTGATCAGAGGACCAGTTTTCAACTTTATTCTGTATCCTGTCCATACTCTTTTAAAAATTGTTAAGATTTTACCTTAGTACAGGAAAGCCAAAATAAAGCTTTCCTTGTTGAATAAACTACCAAAAAACCCATAAAAAAATTCCAAATCACTTCGACTAACGTATGCAAACTTGGTAGGACCCCGATATGCACCGCTCTCCACATTTGGTGCCGTACCCGAAGGTTGACGACGCCATCAAGAAGGCGAACAGGGATACTGCATCGGAGACCGTCAGGACGCTGTTAGTGTACGGGTACAACCTGGACCCGCCTACTGGGGAGCAGCATGAAGGTAGGAAGAATTTGGCAAAGAGATTTTATTAGGACTTTGTATTATATTTTTTGCCCTTAGATCGCCCAAAGCAGAGAGGTTTGGCAAAAGAAAGGAGAGGCCTTTTCCCAGCAGTGAGACACCACTATAAGCTAACAAAAATAAATTATTTTATGTCGATGAATTTACCAGCGCCTTGAGACTTGTAACTGCTAAGAAAAATGCTCACTACCTGGGTGTTAATATAAAGATCACCACGCAGTGTGGGTGACAGAGAAGACGCGCTATCAAACCGTATCTACTGGATTATTGTTTAGTCGGTTAATGAATGATCTATTCCGTATTAGCTTTGTAAATCAGACTGTTAGGAATAACAAAAAAAGCTCTTCAAGAAACGGACACTGTAATAAACTCTCGAAAAGTATCAATCACTTTGTTACATCTTAAACTGACAGCATTTAACTTAAAGATACCTTGAAATTGTTGCTTTTAAGTGTTGATCCTCTCAAATGAAACAAAACTTGGGAAACATGTATGTATGTACACTGTAACGTCGCCAACAACCGAGAACGAATATCATAGGTATTGTTATTTAGATACACTTTGTATCTTCATTTATATTAGCTGCACTTTGTATCTCATTTTATTGAACTGTTGTTAAAGTTTTTACGAAAAGCTATTGCTGTACTGTTCAAACCCATTTGGGTTTCAATCAAACCCAAATGGGTAATGGGTACTATACAGCAACAAGCAACAACTTAAACAAAAGTTAATGCAATATAAATTATATTTTCCACAGCACTCTTGCTGGAAGCATCGAAACAGAAACAAGCGGACTTCAGAACGTACCGAGCTGAGAAGAACTATGCCGTGAGCTCCGGGAAGTGGTACTTCGAGTTTGAGATACTTACTGCTGGACCCATGAGGGTATGTATTTCTGATATTATGGTATTTAGCTTTTTCTTGTTTTTGAGTCGATGGTTAACTCCTTAGATTGTTGGAGTCCAGTAAGTGGCTACAATTATGACTACTCAATTTATGTTTGACCTAAGAAGTATCTAATTATACAACGACTTCAAAAAAAAAAAGGTGTGTTAATTCATAACTCTGTCATTTATGTACCGATTTGAAAAAATATTTTATTATGTGAAAGGATTGGTCCCATAGAAATATACAAAATCGGTAGAGTAGTTTGGTGTTTTAATCGAAATAGCTGGAAAACATATGTTATCCAAGTAAACGAAATTGCGTATTTTGCTTTCCTGTGACTTTCCAGTGATGTTGTTAGGTGTGGGGTACCACTAAAAAGTGAAAAATAAAAATCTTTTTGACAAAAAGAAAATACAACCGACTTCCCAATAAGAAAACCCTACAAAATATAAAATAACTGTAATTTCGGAAGTCCATGATTTTGGTTATTTCTTCGTTTTAACGGGTTCGCTACCACGCCTGCCACCCGCGCACCGGCGCGGAGCGTGGAACGCTGCCCAAGTGTGGGGCCAACCACGCACCGGTGCGTTTTGGCGCCTAGTAAAGTTTATAGAATCAAATAAATATATCATTGAACGGGCAGTAGTCTCATGTTTTATTATTACTATGTTGTGATGTTTTTAAATCATGATACTTACAACTATTTTCAGTCTATCGTCTATCAAAGCGCAAAAACTAGACCTAAGGCCGGTTTATTAATTGAGACCTTTCTTTGCAGGTTGGTTGGGCTCACGCTGATATGGCACCAGGAATGATGCTCGGACAAGATGAGAACTCTTGGGCATTCGACGGATACAATGTAAGTTTAAGCTCACTTTTCGTAACAAATAATATTAATTTTATTTTAATTGTCTTATCCCTCATAGTGGCAGTAGCTGAGCGTTTCAAAAGCACAATCGCAGCAAAAATAAAAAAGAAATACTATACTATGCGCGATTTAGCGTGGCAATAGTGGTCACTGACCCAGTCAGAAAACAGAAATATAGGCATAAATCCGTCCTGAATCAACATTTATCACAATTCTTATCATATTTTAACGAATGAACTATACGTGCCTACTTTATTGTTCTTATAAAGGGAGATTAGGCACAGAACAATAACCGCAATTGCCATGCTAAAACGAAACAGCTATAGTCTCAACAAATGACTAGACTGTATTGTGTCATACATGGTCTTTTGATCCATAAGTCTAGATATATAAGAAAAAAAAAAGCTGCAATTCAGAGAGTCGAAATACACTTTATTTCTATCAAAAATAAATCTTAAGCCTCTCACAACAGAACACAAATAAAACCTATTATTACTACAGTCGATTAAAGTGCACGGCGCCGCGTCCGATACTTTCGGGCTGCAGCTCAAAGTGGGCGATATTGTCGGCTGCTTCCTCGATGTCACAGACCAGACCATTAGTGAGTTACCACAGATAGGGACAAAAGGGTGCTACTCTGATTTTTGGTATTTAGTTCCCTGGTTAATTGTAATTATATTTTTTGCTAAGCTAAAAAATAACGGTTTTTCGAATAATGAAATTGTTAACTCATTGTAATATAAGATCAAACTTATGTAAAAAGCTAGCGAACTCCACTGATTTCGTCTACACAAACAAAAAAAAAATGTTAAAATTTAATTTGACGTTGTGTTGTTATGAATGTAACTAGATTAGATCAAAGCTATTAAGAATAAGAAAACCTTTGTTAAAAAATAAAAGAAGGTTGTATACTTATATCGCTTAAATTGCTTTTTCAATTTAGCCCTCATTTTCAATGAAATAAAGCTTTTCTTTTCAAATCAGGGTAACACCTTTTCTACCAGGTCTTTTCCTTCTGTAACTATATTGTGGTTAACTCGTGGTAACGTTTCCGTAAACACCTCTCCCACTGCTGTCCTCTGTTGAATGTTCTCCCCATCTCTATTAAAATGAAACCTTTCATTAGATGTTGTTTAATTGTTAAGACTTATATGTAGATCATATTGTTCAGTAGTGACTATTTTATTTGTTTCATTGGCCATTCTAAATTTCTATGTGTATACAGAGTGTGGTTTTATTAAAATAATTATATTTTTAGCATTCTAAAAGTCCATATAGTGATCATAAACTGGGGCTGATATTGAACCTTGAGGTATTTCTTTAACAAATCCATTTGGGCAACAATTTAGTTCAATTAAAAACAACATTTTGCAAATACATTTGGCATGTTTGGCCATGACCAAAAACCACTTTCTGTGTGCAATGAAAAATCTGTGTCATTTAGGTATTTTCACGGGTGTTTGATAACGTATAAGACACCAAATGCTTTACAGAAAGCAAAAGGTATAAGCAGAACATAAAACTCAACAAAAAACCATCTCTATGCCATTCGAAATAAGGTAAAAAACTATTTTTTTCCGACTTTCAAGGAGGAAAAAGTGTACAGCGGTAGCACAGAGTCTTTCGGCAAGCAATGGGCTGTTGGTGACGTAGTGGGAGTGTTCCTAGATCTCATTGATAAGACGATAAGTAAATATCAGAGTGAACTGGCTTGCGTAGTGGCAGGAATATTTTTCTGTGAACACTTTAAATTATTGACTTTCCTTCTCCTTTTTATTGATAGTTTTCTCTCCCTGATCTATTAGTTATAATGTGCCTTCGGGTGTTACTTTAGTAGCTTTGAACATTTTGTCTTTGTCTTTCTTTTTATTTTTATTTTAAGCTGTGCTATCTTTCAGTCTATAGTTTTTCTTAGCGATTGCTATTTAATATCATTTATTATTTACCAGTCCCAATTTATCGAGATTATTTTCAACCGCATGATTTACTGTTTAAATATTTTATTAATACATCTAAGTATTATTTATTTATGTATTCATAATTTCCTTTGTAAATATTTTACTTTCTATATCTAAAAATATTCCTGCCACTATAAAAAAGCCACAACAATTACTTTGAATGCTTAATCGCAAAACGCTTAAATGAAATTGGCATTAGTTTCCACCGCATCGCTTCGCTTGCTATGAATGATAGAGTCGCACTATTGAACGATCGATAGATTGATAATAATGATTGATATTATAAGTTGATTGATTGCACACTCACCCCTTTACTGGGATCATTGTTAAACACGTTTGTTGTTTTAACAGAAGATAAGCAGATGCTACAAGTATGAAAAATATTGAAGCACCGTGGTCTCTTGTGCATTGTTTGTTCTTAACTCACAGCTAATCTCTTTATCATGGGCTCGGAAAAAAATATTTCAAATAGTAACACGACTTGGTCCTTATCTCCGTTATCTGGTCCTTATTCCAATTAGGTTAAAAGCTTAATTTTCTTGAACTTCATTATTTGATGCCCTACATCTGATCTAATCTTTCCTTTAGCATAACTAAATTCACCTCATATATCAATTTCGAATTTAAAAAAATTCACAGATTAAAATAAATGACTAATTAAAATGATCCTCAGTATTGAGGGTGAGTTCAAAGCAGTTATATTCTAGCTGTATGACCACTTCATCATCATAACCCTTAGCAACAGTCGGGTAAAAGTAGTGTTGTCATGAAAGAATTGTAGCATAGATATTAGTAGTCAAAATATATCTCCTAACTAAAGTTCATCTCTTAACTGTGTGACTAACATTTCCTGAAATGCTTATGTAATGTAAATAAAATACTACCTTTGACTTTGCATAATTTTGTTGAAGTTGAAAGACAAATTTATAACAAAGTTTTTTTCTAGTTTGATTAATAATTTTGTCTTTCATCTTCTTAATGCATACATAATCTTCAGTGTATTAACAGCTAATGAGCACCAGTGGATGGAACTGACTACATTTAAAAAAAGTTTTTTTGAGCTGTCCGAAATAATTTTACCATTCCTGCCTGCCCCGTTATAATTAATTTTTGGATAACAATAACAACTTGTATCTTATTTCCCCACGTTAGATATTGCCTTAAAACAAAGCAATCATCACGTGAATATGAGCGATCGTTGTTTTCATTTGGACATCAAACCCGATCAGACTCGACAGAGGGGGAACAAATTACGCGATGAACGCGTATTCGTGCGATGATCGCTTTTTATTAGGACAACACCTTATACTCTGAGTTATATGATAGTTCTTTTAATTCAATATGCTGCTTTTTGGCTGAAACAAAGTTTTCTTCAATTTATTTATCAAGCCACCTCCTCAGTAATTTAGTGTCTGCATTTAATATCATTTTCTGAAGTAATATTTTTAGAGAATTTCGTCACAGTTTATCAATAAAATGTTGTTAATTAAAAAGAAACGTGTCATTGCAAATGCTTGCCGCACTTAGATCAGAAATCGTATCAACATAGATTGGTCCTTAGGGCCGCAAACTAAGAATTTTTCAGAACATTTTAATAACACATACAAAATGGACCAGGTTTCTCTCTAAACGGGGAGTTATTGATGGATGCTCTCGGAGGAGAGACCACGTTCGCTGATGTTCAGGGCGACAACTTTGTGCCGGCTTGTACTCTGGGAGTGGGGCAGAAAGCTAGGTAAGTGTTTAAATGACCTTTATAAAGCTTTAAAATTCCCTATTGGAAACTTTTATTAATTTGAATACTTCAACTCCCATTTGTTCTACTCGGAGATTTGATTTGTTAAATGACACCGATTGTATCATACTTCATACTTTGAGGATAATTTTGATTTACTCAGTTTCATTTTCTGTACTGTAAACAGGTACGTAAGAAACACTCTTAGATAAACTTAAACTCATAATGTTTCTTACATTCGCAGGTTGACATATGGCCAAGATGTGAACACATTGAAGTACTTCACAACATGTGGTCTACAGGAGGGATACGAACCGTTCTGTGTGTAAGTATTAAAACTATTATGATACTAATATTAGTTGTTTTGACGCAAGGTTACATCTTTGTCATGTCATATCGATAAATAATAATCTATCGCTATTACGATAAAATAAACAGAAAAATAATCATAAGGACCAAAGTGGCACAAAATAGAATACTGGAGACTTGTAAACATGTGTAAGATTCTTGAGCTGTTGGTTACCAAGTAATCTGTATTGCCTTACAGTAATATGAAACGAGACGTCACTCACTGGTACACGAAGGACCAGCCCATCTTCGAGAACACGGATGAAATGATGGATACCAGGATCGATGTCACTAGGATACCAGCTGGATCAGGTAACACTCAACACAATATCAATAAATCCGTTACTTTCAACGAACGATACACGGTAGTAAAAAAACTTTTGAACAAAAAAATACAACCGATTTCCAAATAAAAACACTACAAAGTCTAAATTTATTTCTTCGTTTTTTACTCCGACTTCCGAAATTAAATTTATTTGAGACTTTGTAGTGTTTTTATTCGGAAGTTTTTTTTTCACTTTTTAGTTGTAATACCCGACGTCGTTTTGCTTACTTGGACGACGTAATTACATCATCCAAGTAAGCAACAAGTAAGCAAAATGCTCATAAAATAAAAACTGCTTTAGGGCACCAAATGGCAAGTATCGCGCATCGAACGAAAAAATAATCACATAAATCGGATCTGAAATCCCGGAGTAATCGGTGTACATACATAAAAAAAACCCACCAAATTGTTACGGAGTTCAGTCAAAAATATTCAGCAGCAGTGGGAAAACTGCAAAGTTTGCCAGATGATGGAACCACTCAACGCGTCCCAAAGGGTCATGGCCATCCGGCTGGCCCGGGGATACCGCACGGTCTCCGGCGAGGCGGCGAGCCTCCTTGCCGGATTAACGCCATGGGATCTGGAGGCGAGAGCCCTCGCGCACGTTTACGCGTGGCGCGTGGAGGCGCTTCGCCGGGGCGAAACTCCGCTGCCGCGGCAAATTGCATCGCGGCGGACGGAGCTCCGGCAGGATACCATGGCGGTATGGCAACGGCGACTGTCGCAACCCAGCGCTGGGCACGCCACAATTGCGGCGATAAGACCCCTCTTTGAGTAGTGGCTGGAGAGGCGCTACGGCGTCCTCACCTTCCACCTGACGCAGGTACTCACCGGACACGGCTGTTTCCGAAACAGCCGTGTCCGTGTCCTCGTCGAGGCGATCGGCGGCGGCAACCTCTCGCGTCCGGCCCTGGTTGAATCCATGGTCCGGAGCGAGGAGGCTTGGGAAGCGGTCACCTCCTTCTGCGAAGCAGTAATGCTAGCGAAGGAGGAGGCGGGCCGCGCGAGGGAAAGGCAAGGCCTTCGCCCCAACCGCGCAACAGAAGAAGACGCCCCGGGCGTCGGGAGTCGCAGGGCGATCCCCGGCCACCGTAAGCGCGGGCCTGCAGACGGCGAGCATTGGGTGGCTCACCGTCCGATCACCACCAGGCCCCGGGTCGATGGCGCGTTGTGTTTCACGCGTGCCTCAAAGAGATGTCAGCATAAAAGACGGGGCCCGCTAGGGCCAGAGCCTGCCAGGGTTGCGGAATTTGTTCGAAAGACCGCGGGCCTGGAACGCAAAGGGCTTTAGAAGGAACACGGATGGGTTTTAGTCAGTAAGAGTCTGACACGCCCTTCCGCTCCACCCAGAGCGGTAGAAGTCATTTGATGATTTCCCATCCCAAAAGAAAAAAAGTTTGTCGGCTCTACTACTATTATATATCTACTACCATTCAACCTACGCTTTGATCCAATGTCTGTTTTGGAAACAACACTCCGCACTGATTCTAGTTTTCTTATGACTGAAAACGAATCTATCCATACCAGTCTTATTTTTTGCCTAAAAGAACCACTTGTGAAATATTTCGTTATCACTTAAAAGTTTTTTGACAATATTGTATATGTTTGTTTAGATACACCACCGTGCTTGAAGATATCCCACAACACATTCGAGACTATGGAGAAGGCTAACTGGGAGTTCCTTCGCCTGTCTCTCCCCGTCATCTGTCACCTCGAGTTTATTGAGTAAGTTTACTCACATAGTTGAGTACTAATCTATTGTATAATGCACTGTAATATATGGTACATAAGGCATTCTCTATCAGCCAACCTTTGGATGTAAAAGCGATTCTTGCAAAGAGGTACACTTTAATATTAAACATAGAAATCAATTTTTCCAAAGCACTTGCATGTTTTTGTAACACCTTCTTAAATAGTTTAACTGGATGCTGTTATATTTCTCATCCTCATCGTAAAATTGATAGGGTATTTTCCTGAAAAATAAACTTATTTGTCCGTCAGTTAGTTTGCCAAAAAATATTAACAAGAATTTTTTATTTGTCACGTACACACAAAATTAAGACGATACAGGCATACAATGCGTTAAAAGACATTACGTCACGCGTTGTTACTCTCCTTATCAACAAGTGACGTCACCAGCCTCCTGAAATTGATTGGATTATAAGATTGTCAATTTATATAAATTTGAAAATGCAAAAAATACGTTTCCAATATTTTTTTAACTGACGGAACTAATAGAATTATTATCGTTCTATAGTTACAGGAAACATCCCTAATTTGAACGACATTTTCTAAAATCACATTATTTTCCTCTAACTTTAACTCTCTTACCGTTTTTTAACTATTTTTCTATCATTCTTCCGCTAAGCTTGCCTTTTTGTTTGAGCCTACTGCTTCATTTATTATTAGGAAGCACCTCCTTAAACATCATACTTCTGTTCTGCATTGATACATCCAAAACATACATTATATTTGCATGACTATTCTAATTAAACAGCCCATTGCAAGCAATAAAATTTAAATTAAGGAACAGTTTTTGGTAAGTATGTCGCGCAACAATTATCAAAACCAAACCTTTGGCACGTTGCCAGCAAATTTGTTTCTCACAACACAAATATTTGCTAAAGCAATACAGTGGAATTTTTGTTTATTATAAATATGCACCTTAGGGTCAACTCACACCGAGACGCTATGCGACACGATGTTTTATTAAGTGAATATGTCACCCTAATAGAGAATGCGTGTGACCGATGAGGGTTATGTTTGCAATTTTGATGTCACACCGGAAAGGACCAATTGAAGACCTGTACACCGATTGGTCGCCAGTTCATATCAGTTTATTATCTCTCCGTGACGTTCCGAGAAATATCTTGGAACGTCATGGAGAGATAATAAACTATAGAATTTTAATACGTATCACTGTAGCATTTATTTTCAGTTCACAATTTATCGAGAGTTTATAACATCTCAAGATATTTTAGATCCTTGCGGTATTTGAGGTAATCCGGTGACATACATATATGCACCGTTATTTTAAAACTACGCGAAGCATTGCGTCGCGTCTCAGTGTAGGCTGATCCTTATACTGCTCAATTTAAAATATTTAATAACCGCACTTACTACAGTGAGGCAGAAAAAGCAAGACGCTGGATAGAAATAAAGGAACGCCAGCAAATCCTGATGAAGGAAGCCGTGGAAGCACAGATGCCTGCCCACATAGACCAGATAATGCGGAGTGGCTTCACTATGACTGATATCAAAGGTATGTTTAATTCTGAAGGTTGAGGCAACTGGATATATTTTCTCTTTGTTTCCACTTGATGTTTCCATGAAGTTTTGTTTATGTTGCCCTGAGAAGATTCAATGAGCCAGATTTTTCGAACGCGTTTACACCCAGTTTCGGATAGGAATATATCGACGAGCTCCAAATTAAACACAAGTCGAGTGGTGCGTTGAGCTGTTTATACATTCAACCAATAACAGCAGCTAACGCACGTTTCTCAATTTGTCACATTATTTTCGTTCTATTAACGGGGCAATACCTAGCATACGAAATAATTCTTGATACCTAAGGCTTCAGCTTATTGTTTATAAAAAATTGATTAAACTTCTTAATTTCTGGCTTTTTGAATTTAAAGAAACTAAATATTAGAATAGTGTCCCGCAGTTATTTTAAAGATTGGCTTGTTCTCTCCATTTGTATTTTAATATTATGTTTTGCACTGGTGTCCTTGTCTGTAAGGTGTATGCAATATGTAAATACACGAACTTGATTGGCAAAAATATGCTTAAATGTCACAGATTGCACGGAAAAAATAATCACTTTAGATGTACCTACTAAATTCAGCAATAAATTAACTAAATTACACTTTCAAATAATGTGACTTTCTACGAGTCGTTTAACCTGAAAACTAAATAAGGCGGTTAGATGCATTTTCTATACAAAAGATGTCAAAATGCTCCTTTCATTCCACTGTTTTTTTCTGAATATTGAAATATCGGACCCAAACAAAAACCTAAACACTTTAAATCGACTTCATGATGATGTTTTACATTATATTCTTTACACTAACGTTTCAAATAAATTGTATTTGTGATCTGAATAATACGAAGGAACACTATATAATATCTAGCAAAAACAGTGACCTTTTAACACCACGAATTAAATAAAAAATCTGATAACACATTGCAAACACCTCCCTAAACGTTTGCTTTTCACCTTTCTCTCCCACCACCCAAGGTCTGCACTACGAAGACAATCAAGAAGAGATGCCGTCCACCTCCAAGGTCAAGCGACAACCTTCCCGACCACCACGTAAGGGCTCCATGACCAGAGGTGTCTCGATACAAAATTACAATAATTTGCAACCAGGTTAATACTAGGCTTTTTTGTATATTGGGCTGGCTTGGTGTTGTGAGCTTATTGACGTCGTTTCTGTCATCTTAAGTCATGATTTCCATGTAAATTTTGATCTGCTTCAGAGGTAAGTGCAACAAAAATACTGTCATTTTTTTCTTAAACAAATATAGGGTCATGGAACGCTGTTGAAGAAACCCAGTATATTATTATTTACAATATTCGTCTAGCAACGCGAGCAGCAAAAATAGTACTTAAAAGATGAAACTTAAAAGTTATTGCCTGTATAGAACAGATTGAAATCATAATAAAATTATCTTAACTTCATACTTACTTAATCTTGGTAGCTTGTGTCGATAAGTTTAGATTTTTAAAACTGTGTAGTAAGTTTTCAACGTGATAGGTTTACTCAAAATACAATTACATAACTAACATATCATTATACATAACTGGAATTATAATATTGAAAGCTAAATACTAAGATTTGATTTTTAGACATAACTAAAACATTAAAACAATCCAAGTTTTAAATTATCACGTCACTTCTTCACTTGAGCACTGTGTTGGTATTTCAAAATCTGTCGCTTTGTCTATCTTTTTCAGCTTATAGAAGGTCTACTTCGCTAAACAGGATGCCGGATGTTTGTAGTCTCACTAATAACTAGCTTCTTAGGAAACTAAGTTTCTGTATCTGGTACATGTTCTAATTATGATCGCTTGTAAAGATTGGGTTACTAAAGGCTAAATTTTCAAGGTTGTACGGTAGATATTCGAGGCGCTTTGAATTAATTTATTGAGTATAAATTGGTGCTGTATTATACTTGAGTTAACCCACAAAAGTTGAAAGCTAATCCACATTTGACAAACATTTGATTCACAGCAGATTACTTTTAATCTCAAAACTTAACAAAAAATTGGTCCTTTGGTCCCCATTCGTTCCCTTTTTCTAAAGTGTCTTTGTCGATACAGGTCAAGTAAACGGCATGCACCGGTCAACCAGTGAGGCAGAGATGGCCAAGTATGAGCTGGGAGGGGCACAGAGCCTGACACCTGATGATAAAAAGGACAAGAGAGGACGGTCGCCTTTCAAGTAAGTTGGACTTTTTTAAAAAAAACCTCTTCATGCAAATTTAAGCTTTGCATGACAATCAGTCTTTCTTAACTCTTTTTCGAAAAAAAATCGTAGTATTTTTGGTGTTCCGTACCCGAAGGGTTACCAACGGGACTCTATCACTAAGCCTCCGCTGTCCGTCCGTATATCTATCAGCGGGTATCTCAAGAACTGTTATAGGTAGACAGTTGACATTTTCACAGAATGTGTATTTCTAGTGCCGTTATAACTACAAATAATAAAAATTTAATTTAATTAAATATTAAAGGGGGCTCCCATTAAAAAAACGTGTTTTTTTTTTCGATTTATGGTACGGAACCCTTCGTGTGAAATTCCGACTCGCACTTGGCCGGTTTTTTAGATCTAATTTTAAGATGCGTATGCGCAAGATAAGAGAACCCGAAAGATTGTATGACTTGCTTGGGCGGAGTTAACGCTCAAGCAAGTTTGAATACAAACTTTTGGAATTATGAGATGAAAAATATGCCGAAAGCAACTCCCTTTGTTATATGTATTTCGGTACTAGAAGCAATGTACGTATTTTAAACAAAGTGAAAAAAAACATGGCAACTCGAATGTATATGTAGGTACAGACCATACCTACATCAGCGGTAACAAGCATTGACGAGTGTTGACTACCTATGCCATAACAATTTGTGAATAATACTAACTTTTAATTTCCAAAATCCAGGTTCTTCAGAAGCAAACGCGGAGAAAGTAACGACCGGGCAAAGTCTCGTAAATCCAAGACCCCAGATCCCTTCAGTGATACCGAGGTATCGCCTGAACGAGGACCTTCTTCTCGAAGACCCAACCCACAGATCAAAGTGTCACAGGTAATTTCTGAACTATATCGCAAGGATTTTAAGTTCATTTTGCATTGTGTTTTAATCAGATTTGGAATTATAGATCTCCAGAGAGTAAGGTAAATTTGCATTGTGGATATGAATTTAACTGTAAAAAGTTTTACAAATATTGATGTCGTGATTAAGTCAATAATCCGAGCATTTGGTTTCAAAATTATTAACTATATCGGTACAATTTTTTTTTAACTACGCAATTTTCTAATGTTTTAACGAGGACATGCAGATCTTGTTAATTTGACATTATTTTTCTTTTTATTGTGTTACTTACATTATTTTGTTTTACGATGACCAAACGTTATATAAACTCATAATTTACAATGTGTTATCACATTGTAAATTATGAGTTAATATGGTATAACACTACATAACCTTAGTGCATATAAAAGGACCAGCCATTTGACACACCGTCCTTTTATTTGTTGGTCCTTCCGTCCTCTCATATTACTTCAACATTTTGTTTGATTTTGTTTCGTTTCATGATGTTTTTGTTAATTTCTCACAAGGCCAATCAAAGATATAACGGCATGAACGCGCGTCCTAGCAGGTCCAACTTGTATGGAAGCCAAGTTGGTCTGAACGTAAGTCCTCTCATAAACCCTGGTTTAAAACTAACATTGCATTTCTTTCTTTGGTTTTCGGACTAACAATTTACCACTTTCATTTATTATTTTACTATTTATTTATGATGTCTTTACTTAAAGACTGCTTATTTGTTTAATAATTTGTCAGTACGTAGGTAATTTTGTGATATTGTAGATATTTAACAAAAGACCCAAAAATAATTTTATAGCCGTCTTTTAAAAAAACGTTTTTCAACGTTTTTTCAGCCTTTCACGTAGGAACTCTTTTAGTATTTACCAGCATCACTGCTGTACAAATAGAAATAGAATAAAAATTAAAGATTAAAAAGTATTTTAAACAAAATGCCTATTGCTATTTATTGTGAACTATCAGTGATACTCTCCAAACAAATCAAAATGTAAAAGATTGAACACGTGTCATTTTGGTAGCGTATAACAATCCTAGATATTTTGAAATCCACAACAACGGTGTATTTGATTGTTTTTTTTTAATAAAATTTCTCAACCGTAGCGAAAATACAAAAGGATAGAGGAATAACTTCGAAAGCGTGTAACTTCTCTATTTTTCTTAACTTTCAAATAAGTATTTATTCATGTAGATAGTAGTCAATTACCCTATTGTTATCAACTGATAGACAGACTGACAATTTATTTATCTAGAACCTCTTTCCACTCTGAGCTTACCCACCGTAGAATCACAGACTTAGAAGCCCGACTTTCAACCAATACTTTTTCTGTCTTTCTCATCTCGCTCTTTCTTCTCTCCTCTTCACTCCACCGGACGTGACGTCACAGTCAAACGCGCAGATGGCGACGCCGACGCAGGACCGAAAGCAAATGACGACCAGCACGCTTGCGCAGTCAGCCACCGAGACTGTGGGCAATGAGATCTTCGACTCCGAGTGCTTGAAGCTTATCAATGAATACTTTTATGGAGTCAGGTTAGTAGTTTTTTGTATATTGAAAAACTTATATTTTCATCAGGATTTGATAAGGTTTGGTAGGTATTGGCCTAGATGTAAGTAAAGTAAAAGAAAATAAATTATGAATAATTCAGTTTCACTTTTGTGTACGCAAATACTTTTTTCAAAGTTAATGTTGATCTATAAACAATGTCTTTCAACCGTCGGACTCTGTTGGTTTCTTGAACATGACCAAGCATTGAACTCTTGATTGGAATGCATACCGCAGCGTTTAGGGTTCCGATAAGCTTTTTGGGATTTACACAAATCATACTTTGAACTTTGCCATATTAATACCGATATATGTATGTATGTAGTTTTTAAATATGTCTTATGCGTCATTTTCAATGTCATTATTTTCTAGAAATATGGGTAGGTCATCCATACCTATTTCGCTTCCAGAATCTACCCAGGTCAGGACCCAACCCACGTGTACATCGGCTGGGTGACGACGCAGTACCACCTTCACTCCAAGGACTTCAACCAGAGCAAGGTCACCAAGTCCTCCGTCATCATCACCGATGACTACGACAGGGTCGTTGAGAAGTAAGTTCCTTACTTTCAATCTGTTGCAGTCATAATTGGACAGCAGCATCTGTTATGCTGAGCATCAATCTCACAAATATTATTGTTGCGTACGCACCGTGTCTGTGTGCGTAGCGCACGCCTACCTGCCTAAACTGCCTAGTAGTCATGTTGATAAAGTTTATTCTCCAAAGGGAGTGGAAAGTATAAGAGGATTTTTCTTTAAATGAAAAGTAATCAGAAATAAAATCCAAGTCTTAACTCTTTCTGATAGTCTTGATGATAGTCTTGATGATAGTCTTGTTATCAAATCTTATATTCGTTATTGCGATTAGTGGTTCATAATAGCATACAACACAAAATCAAATACCATTAAAATTATTTTTTCTAGTTGCCCTTACAAAAAGTTTACAAAATGCCGTTTCTTTTTCAGCGTAAATCGCCAGTCCTGCTACATGGTTCGCGCCGACGAACTCTACAACGAGGTGATGGCTGAAGCCACAGCTAAGGGCGCCTCACAGGGCATGTTCATAGGATGCTCCGTGGATACGTCCACTGGAACTGTGTCCTTTACTTGCGAGGGGAAAGATACTAGCTTTAAGTTTAAGGTGAGTGTTTGAATTTTTTTATTTGTGTATTCTCTGATTTGGTCTTTCGATACGCATTTTCTTTTGGAATGTTATGTATTTGTTGACTGGCTTTCGTCTAAGCAAATTCAAGTCTAAAAACTTAGCTTAACTTAAGGATAATATTAATTGTAAATTCGGGTTCAAATTACTGTGTTGCGTTGAATTGTAGAGCCGCCTGACGCATCGATTGGCTACAAAACTCGTTGGCCACAACAGGTTCGTTAGATTGTTTCATACCGCGAGACTAGACAACTCGACACAGTAATGTGCACGTAGCTTACGGTTTTTCAGTTCATGGTTTTAGAATACCTAAACGAAAAATGGTGAGCCGCGTGATCTGATATTTATAAAAGCATTAAATCATTCCCTTCTATCTCTTCCAATGCATAAAGATTTAAACGGCTATTTTCATCCTAAGATGGAGCCAGAAACAAAACTCTTCCCCGCGATCTTCGTCGAAGCCACATCCAAGGAGATCCTGCAGATAGAACTGGGCAGGTCTACCACCAGCCTGCCACTATCTGCCGCAGTACTGCCGACCAGCGACAAGCACGTTATACCACAGTTCCCGCCCAGGCTGAAGGTGCAGTGCTTGAAGCCGCACCAGTGGGCCAGGGTGAGTATCTTCAGACACAACTGGCAGGTCTACCACAAGTTGATTATTCTATGAAGAATAAGCAACGCTAGGGCGATTCCATAAATATTTTTAAAAAAAGACAGAAATATTGTTACATGGAAATCTCAATGTTCTAGAACACATGCTTCAATCATAAGTATTTTGGGAGGTGTTCTGAGAATCTTTTGACTCAAAGAAAACCACCCCGTTTGCCACGAAATAAAGACCGTTTCAACTATAAACTGTTACTGGTTGAATAATACGTACCAAAGGCTTCAATTAGAATTTTTTATTGCATGTTTTTGATTTCATGTTACTTTTAAGAGTAGTTATTTATAATGCTGATAAAGTAAATAACCAAATTGTAAGGAATCAACACGTAGCATATTATTATAATATAGTACACGTATGTAGGGAGGCAACTGTTTCTCCATAGTACAGGTTGCTCAGCAATCTAGCAAGGAGAACAGCAGCTCACCCAATAATTTGTAACATCTATGCACATTTTCTTAAATACCAATATTGTTTACTACAAATACAATTTTTAGCAATAAGATTTTATTATTATGTAATTTTATTTTGGTCCTTTGGTACATTATTACTATTTTCGTCTATATTCTCATCAAATAGATTGTCAACCTCAAAAGTGGCTTTCGTCTCAGTGAAAAATATTTTAAAACTGTTTTTTTCACTTTCAGGTACCAAATCAATCTCTCCAAGTTCACGCACTCAAGTTGTCTGACATCCGAGGTTGGTCCATGTTGTGCGAAGATGCAGTGTCCATGCTGGCATTACATATACCAGGTAAGTTTACTTATTCTTGTTTTAAAGAATCTTACTATTATTATATATTTTTTTATGTTTTACCAAAGAACTTTAAATAAAAACACACGTTTAGCGGGTGAGGAGTTGGTAATCTGTAAGACATGACTTCATAGTGGCATTCTCTCACAAAGGAATAATTAAGTACTTATGTATTGATATTATGTTAGTTAGTAAGGAACTTTTGTTTTATTTTATAATATAATGTTATGTTATTCTACTATGTACTACATAGTTATGAAAGTTAAGTTATTAGATATCAGCACCTCAAGATTCAAATTCAATTTATTCCTTATTATTTTTCCGAATACGTAATGCCAAAATTTTGAATATAAAAGTCGGTTTCACAAAGGTGCCAAAAAATTCCTTTACTTTTTCGCTCTTTGGTCGTTCTTTAGATGCCATTATCTTGTGATATGTGCCATTTTATTGTGTTCTTGATGTTTAAAATGTTTTTTTTGTTTACAGAGGAAGATCGTTGTATAGACATTTTGGAACTGATAGAAATGGACAAGCTGCTAAGTTTCCACTCTCATACGCTGACGTTGTATGCTGCGTTATGTTACCAGAGTAACTATAGGTACGGCATTATTTCAATTCAAAGAAATTGTTCGTTTTAAGAGCCAGTTTTAAAAATACCAAAAAATAACTTTTTCTTTTTTTTTTTCATTTTTTACTGCAGAATTTAGATAAAAGAACATTAAACCTGTCATTCAGTCCTTTAACAAGGGGTCTTATATTTTTTTTTTCTTAATTCTCAATAGATTCTATCTTTCTCTCAATCTTATCATTTTCAAACCAATAAATTTCAGTAAGAGTTGTTATTTGAAACAAAAATTTTCATAATATTTTCAGGGCCGCCCACGCTCTATGTACCCACGTGGATCAGAAACAGCTTCTCTACGCGATCCAGTCCCAGTACATGTCGGGTCCTCTACGACAAGGCTTCTACGATCTGCTTATAGCCTTGCATCTGGAGTCGCACGCAACTACAATGTGAGTATACTACGTACAATAGCAGTCCCAATAAAGTTGTGTGCCTCGGCAATCTTCGGGTTTCCGAAGACAAGTGATTATTTTTCTGATGCATAACTTAAACGGTCGTCCTATATAAACGTAAGGCAATGCTTCCGTGGATGGTATACAATATTTTATATTGAGACCTCTTCGTGTCCCGGAACGTCCCTAGTCAATTCAGTCATAGCGGGTATTCATAACACCGCAATTCTGTGACAACCATGTCTTACTAAGGTTACTCTCTCTCAGATATTCGATCGATCCTTGTAAAAACACCAGTATTTAACTCCATCCGGTTAGCCTGAAAACCGAGGTCAATATAGCTGGAGAAAGACTAGGCAGATTGATTCAATTTTTGTTAGTTATGAGTGACTACGTATCTGACCCTACGTCAGATATGGAGTCACTCTATGTAAGATATCCACTATAATTCAGATAGTCTGCAAGCCGATCACAACATACGAGTAAGCAGCGTAAGCAGTCGATGGGATAATCAAACTATTGTTTCACAGGGAGGCGTGTAAGAACGAATTTGTGATACCCCTAGGACCAGAACTTAAGAGCCTATATGAAGACCCCGACATGGGACACAGTCTGCGCTCCTTGCAGACGGAGAGTGTGCGGCCACAGATGAAGATGACTGATATTGCGTGAGTATATCCTTTAATCATTCAAATTGACGATATTATGATTTAATGTCTTACAGATGTTTCCTTACAATCTAAAAGCTTGAGCACGTATCAAATCTTAAATAAATCTGTCGTGATGAGTTTACCTAGAACAGTATACACATTTATCAAGTCAATAAGTAATTTAAGAGGACCCTCACACTTCCTGCAATGCTCTGAATTAATCCGTTTTCTTTCTTTTTTCTTTTCAGTGAAAGCATAACAGAGATCAGCAACTTATACTCGCCGTACTTCCCCTTGGAAGTGGTCCGCGAGTTTGTGATGCAAGCTTTAGCCGAGGCCGTGGAGACCAACCAGGTGCACAACCGAGACCCTGTGGGTGGCAGCAATGAGAACCTTTTCCTGTAAGTTTTAACAATTTTAGTTTCGCCATTTTCATATATTTGATCCTTATTAACTATGTTACGGTTCGCTACACGATCTTGCCGGTTCTAAGTGAGTGTCTAAAGAGCCTCGGTCGATTTGATGCGATAATTAACGTAGCCTAGCCGTAGCTGAACCGATTGTGGAGCCAGTTGGGCCTCTGTAAAAATAATCTGGCCAAATGCTCCATCCATATAAAACGTAGTGCCTAAGTGGACTCCACACAGGCACTATACAGGACATGCGTCACCTCTTTAGCTGGCTGGTCACAAAAACCTGCACCTTTCACGATTTAAATGAGGCCAATGATAGAGTTGTATACAGGTTGCCAAATACTGTGTTGGAAGGGCAGTGGGTGCTTTGCACAGGCTGCTGCCCAATCTCGGGGGTCCACGAGAAGAAGTTCGCCGCCTATACGCAGGCGTTGTGCGATCAATGGTCCTTTATGGTGCGCCTGTTTGGTCAAATAGACTGTCAGGCGTCCGACGCTGTAGAACTAAAATTAACAGCCTGCAGCGTAAAATGGCCATTCGCATCGCACGTGGATACCGAACGGTATCCTTTGAGGCGGCAACACTCCTGGCACGCTTTCCACCGTTAGACATCCTGGCGGATATGGACGCGAGGGTTTATAACCGGATTCGCACCATACGCCAAAGTGGCAATAGCGTGCCAGGAATTGCTTTAGTAAGGCTAAGGCGGCAGGAACGGCGACACGCGCTCGAGCGGTGGCGCGAGCGGCTACAGCAACCGCAATTTTTGCGCAAGCGTGTTGTCGAAGCCGTCCTGCCGCACTTCGAAGCCTGGCTGAAAAGAGGGGAGCGCATCTCCTACAGAGTCACTCAGGTGCTGACCGGACATGGTTGCTTCGGTGAGTACCTGAATAGGATTGGGCGAGAGGCCACGGCAAATTGCCACCATTGCGGAAGCGACCTGGATTCTGCGCAGCACACGCTCGAGGAGTGCCCTGCGTGGGCCTCTGAGCGGCGAATCCTGGTCGCTAAGATTGGGCAAGACCTGACTCTGCCAGCGGTAGTGAGGGCTATACTGGCAGATAAGGAAAATTGGAGGGAAATGGCCGCTTTCTGTGAAGCCGTGATGGTCCAGAAGGAGGCCGCCGAGCGAGATCGTGAGAGGGCTGATCCCGCTCGGAGAAGGAGGCGTCGGTGAGGCAACCGCCTCGACGCCTAAACGCCGAAACCCCGCCTGCATCATTAACGGCAGGTGGGTCTCCAGGGTCGCGGGCGCTCAGAGTGGGGTCTCTGTCCGCCAACCTAGTGATCCTAGGAAAGGCGGTGGCACAGTGATCACGTGCTGCCGTGCACAGCGAGGCTAAGGGGAGACCCCTTTACAGTCTCCCTAGGGATGCCCTAACAGGCGTTGCACAGAAGGGGTTCCGGAGTGGTCTTTTAAGAGGTAACGGATCCCCTTCTATGTGCAGATGGTGATCACCGGGGTGGTTTTAGTGAGGTAAAAATCCCACACTCCCTGGTCTTTACCCCAAAAGTCCAGGCGCCTTTTGAAGGTTTCCCCCCGAAAACAAAAAAAAAAAA
>NDFZ01005321.1:289489-350513 GCA_002192655.3 Mamestra configurata
AAAAAAAAAAAAAAAAAAAAAAAGGTTGCTTAATACTGGTCGGACAAAACTAAATTTGAATCATTCGACACGAAAAGAAGCAGATTTATTTGGGATAGTTCGGTATGGCTACTATCCCTGTCTGGGTCTTGACTGATACGACGTTTACGTTGAAACTTTCTGGTTCAGACTCGCAAGTCCGGTCAATAAACTTATTCAATTTTGCCATTTTGCCGACTTAAACTATTATGAAAACCTATTTCCATATTACAGGCCACTGATCAAGCTGGTGGACCGTCTGTTACTGGTCGGTATGATGCGCGACGAAGATGTGGAGAAACTACTCATCATGACCAACCCTGAGACATGGGACCCTTCCTTTGACAAAGGTAACTAATTATACTAGAACCATCATTGGTATATCAATATTATGATATAATCGAATTTAATAGCTATCCCTAAATATAATTTTCTTCTTACTGGTGTATCAGATTCAAACCTATTCTGGTCCTTTGAGCCATTAATTTCCTTTGTTTTATTTTGAGTAACATACTGTTTTTAATATTATTATTTGATCCAGAATGCAAACGAGCAATCTAAATTAAAATAATAATAAAATAACAGTCTTTTAACAGTCACCTATCACTATTTAAAGGTAAAAAAGATATATCCTCCCAAAGAATTTTATTTTTATTGAAATATATTGTCATTAGGCTGAATTAAGCATGCACCATACAAATTATTTAACTTGAAAACGTGGATACTTACCTCGGTCCAACAACTGTACATAATTCTACAACATTTTCTTACTAATATTTTCATTTCTCTAGAGGGTAAAGACGAACACCGCAAAGGCCTGCTCCACATGAAGATGGCGGAGGGCGCCAAGCTACAGATGTGCTACCTGCTGCAGCATCTCAACGACATTCAGCTGCGGCACCGCGTGGAGGCCATCATCGCCTTCGCGCATGACTTCGTTGGGGACCTACAGAGTGATCAGTTGAGGTAAAGAAGACAAATAAAAATGTAAGGTTAAGCAACACTTGCCGAGGCCAGTACGTGAATGGGGGATCATTCATAACATACCGGCGCGTGAGCCCTCTGTGTCTCGGAAATCACGTTAAACTGTTGGTCCCGGCTATCATATGTAGATCTTTGTCAGTCGGTACGGGTAGTCAGAAGCCAGAAAGTCTTAGCAAGGCTCATAGCGTTACTGTCAGTTACTGGGTTGTGGAGATCAGTTAGGCAGTCGCTCCATTTATAACTCTTATACGCAGCTTCATCCTGCACTTTGACATAAAACTCGATACTTGACGATTGAGCTGTTTCCTAAGTTCAGAATGTCGATTTTTGTCGACAATATTTTCTCTGTAAAATATGGCAATATTTTATCTAAATATGGGGTTTCTATAGGTCGTCATGTACATAAGTCAATAATTTCATTATCACTTTTTAGACGTTACACGGAGATCAAGCAGTCTGACTTACCGAGTGCTGTTGCGGCTAAAAAGACCAGGGAGTTCCGTTGTCCGCCCCGAGAACAGATGAATGCTATACTCAGTGAGTAATTTGTTATTGTATTTTTTAAATCAGAAGTTATATTTATATACATATAAATAATCAGAAAATATATAAGCACATAATTTGTTATAGTGTTCAAATTCATCGTTAGGTACCATTATTTTACACTATTTATTACTTTATTACTCAAAAAAAAAATTAAGACGAAATAGTGCGTTAAATTTCGCTTCACGCGTCACGCCGTATACTTTTTAAATTACAGCTCCTGAACTTTTTTTTTTGATAAAACAAAAAATACTTAGTAATTATTTTTATAATAGCTGATGTAGGTACTAAATGTAGGTTGTATTTTTTATCAAACATACCCCATTGTAATAAACATAATTATTATGTCAGTCTACTGTTTTTCAATAAAAAACTGTGTCCATAGCTAATATACCATCGCCTTTTTTAGCAAACAAATTGTTTTAAGTGCGTTATTTCACAACAAACCAAACTCAAAGCCTGTTTCTTTAGGTTTCAAGCACTTAGAAGAATCAGAAGATAAGGATAACTGTCCGTGCGGTGAAGAGCTGATCCAGCGCATGAACGAGTTCCACGAGAGCCTCATGGCGCATGTGTCGCTACACGCGCTGCAGGAACCCGATGGAGAGGTAACTGTGTTCTTACAACCCTTTTTCATGAGCCATGAATCAGAAGACAACTGTCCGTGAAGAGACGAGCTGATCGCGCGCATTAATGAGTTCCACGAGAGCCTCATGGCGCTCTGTCGCAGCATGCGCTGCAAGAGCCCGATGCAGAGGTAACTCCCTTTTTGAAGGAATCTTACTCCACTCTACTCGACTCAGTTACCATGACATCGAAAAAAATACTACATACGTCCAAGCGGGTATTTTGCGTACGGTAGACGTCAGAATACATGTTGTTGCGACCACAAATAGGTTGGTATTAGAGCAAGAGTCATGGTGATCAGTAAATAATTGTTAATTGTTGTTGCAGGACAATCAAGAGCCAGAGGTGAAAACGGGTGCGTTTGGCAAGCTATACAACATTATTAACACTGTCAAGGAGCTGGAAGAAGAAGCTAAGGTAATTTAATTGAGTAACGGTTTTGATTTAGGTATAACTCCATAACGATCGATTAAACAAACGAAAAATAACGATTGTATATAGAGTTGAAAGACTATCGTCCAAATATACGAATTGATTTCCTATCAAACGCCTGTTTGTAGTCTATTTATATAATGGTTGCATGCTTTGCAGTCGATAAAAAATCAAAATAAGATTGCCAGCAGGTTATAGTACCAGTAGACTAAAGGTCCACATTGCTTCAATCAATCACAGATGTTGAGCATTTGTTTATTTTTCACCAAACATCTACAAAAAGATGCTAAACATCAATTTTTTTTTTTTGTTGTGAACATCACTGCGGGAAACATAATGTTGCTGGCAACATGAAAAATTGCAGTTTTTAACGTAACGTAACCGCAATTGTATTTTCCACTATCATTTATCTATACTATAATATTATAAAGCTGAAGATGATAAATAGCTGATGGTTGTTTGGTTGACCGCGCTAATCTCAGGAACTACTGGTTAGAATAAAAAAAATAGTGTTGGATAGCCCATTTATCAAGAAAGGCTATACCATCACGCTTCGAGCTATAGAAGTGGAGCATTAATAAAAACTGTGACGCAAACGAAGTTGCGCGAGTCAGCGTTGCATTACTAATAAAATTGCGGTGATGTTAAGTAAAACAATGTTTCGTTTCAGTGGCCTCCAATAAATACAGTTATTTTTATAGTGTTGATTGTGTTTTTAAGGCGATAGAAGAACCTATAAAGAAGACTCCTGAGGAGAAGTTCCGCAAGGTCCTGATCCAAACCATCGTCAACTGGGCCGAGGAGTCGCAGATAGAAACACCCAAACTTGTCAGAGAAATGTTCAGGTACCTAATCAGTCATCAATTCAACAATCTAAGATAAGACTATTATTTTTCATTATATCTTTAACTGCATCTAACTGATATTCTTAGGTTTTTTCAGAGGAAACACGACCGAAATGTATATTTTTACCGCGGAAAAATATTTAGTAGTTTCAAGGGTCCGAGAGGACTGACCTACATTAACCAAAAATAGAGTTTTGCGAAAAAGGGAAAAGTAGGCAGTAGCCCAGCAGTGGAACAAAATAGACTAGTTAGATACATAGGAAGGTATGACTAACAATTCAGTATGAAAAGATGTGTAGTCCATTTCTAAACATTTGGGAGAAACCACCTTTCGATAAAAAATTAAATAGCAAACATAGTTTAACCTCATTTTTAAGATTCATGGACACTACTACTAAAAAAGGAAATACTTTTTCATTCTCACTTTTTATGAGCCCGCTCTTAACTTCAATATCGCTTGATAGTAAGCGATGTATCAGCCGGTTGGTTCTGTAAACATGTCGAATTGAAAGCTTGGGTGAAGTGATCACGAGGTGAGCTGTCAATCCATATAATTAAGATGTCACGTGATCACGGAGTGAGCTGTCATTTCATCTTGATTATATGGATTGACAGCTCACCTCGTCATCACTTCACCCAAGCCTTCACTTCGATATGTTTACAGAATCGACCGGCCGGTCTATGATGGAGTGACAAAAGCCCAAAAGTCTCTTCTTTCTATGACTCCTTTTAAAACCTGTCATATAAATCATGTACAGTGTATCAAGTTAAAAATATGTCGTACAAAATTCTGAGGTTGTAATTTTTTTTTTCAGTCTTCTAGTTCGTCAATACGACGCAGTAGGCGAGCTGATCCGAGCCCTAGAGAAGACATACGTCATCAATGCCAAGACCAAGTTGGACGTGGCAGAGATGTGGGTGGGACTCAGTCAGATCCGAGCGCTGCTGCCTGTGCAGATGAGTCAGGAGGAAGAAGAGCTCATGAGGAAGAGGCTCTGGTGAGTGTTGTAAATATATATAGACGTGGCAGAGAAGTGGGTGGGACTCAGTCAGATCCGAGCGCTGTTGCCTGTGCAGATAAGTCAGGAGGAAGAGGAACTAATGAAGAAGAGGCTCTGGTGAGTGTTGTAAATATATATAGACATGGCAGAGAAGTGGGTGGGACTCAGTCAGATCCGAGCGCTGCTGCCTGTGCAGATGAGTCAGGAGGAAGAAGAGCTCATGAGGAAGAGGCTCTGGTAAGTGTTGTAGATATATATAAACGTGGCAGAGATGTGGGTGGGACTCAGTCAGATCCGAGCGCTACTGCCTGTGCGAATAAGTCAGGAGGAAGAGGAGCTTATGAGACAGAGGCTCTGGTAAGAACACGGTCATTTTAAGTCCACTGGATTGATTAGGGGTTACCTGCCACGGCTCTTTAAGTCCCCACCTGATAAAATACGCAGTAATCATTCAATCGTACCACAATGGGGTTGTTTAAGTCTATCTTATAAACTCATCGTTCAGATCCAGTTTATAATGTAATCTCTTGTTACAGGAAACTCGTCAATAACCACACGTTCTTCCAGCATCCAGACCTAATAAGGTAAAAACTATATTTTTATTTACAAAAAATGCTATTGATTCCATGATGCTTCAGGAAAATGGAAAAGTTTATTTCGGAATATCACTAGTATATCTAAATCGAATCGAAACGAATGACGTATGTGGAACGGAACTGGCATACAATGACAGAGTAAACGCAATACTTGAAAGTGCGCTGAAAAGCTGTTTTTGTATGATTTCGTTTTTGATCCCATCGTAAAAGTTTTTGGTAATGCTGAGTACAATGACCCCTTTTCAGGTATTGCGTTTATTCTGTTACACGTCGTATAGGAAACGAACAGAAGTAAAATAAACCGAATTTTGTTAGTATTTCGCTTTCATTGAAGACGGTTGCAGGGGTGAGGAGTGATGACTCCTCACGAAGACGCTGGTCTTCCTAACCTTATCCCACATTACTTGGGTTCAACGCAACACGTACCTAGTCTTTCTCCATTCTGTCCTATCTATCACCCATCATGTTATTTCTGACTCCCTTCTCTTTCATATCAATCCACACGTAAGAAATATCAAATATTTTTCCTCGCGAACTCGGCAGAGTGCTGCGCGTGCACGAGAACGTGATGGCGGTGATGATGAACACGCTGGGGCGGCGCGCGCAGGCGCAGTCCGACGCGCAGCCCGCCAGCCCACCCGTCGCTGAGGACAAGCAGGAGAAGGTAAACAGCTTACTATATGTTTACAGTCATATAATGAAGTGAGACGTGGCTAGGTAAGGTAGTAAAAGTTTTCCTGGAAGGATTTTGGGGAGGCCTTTCAGCAGAGAGCTTGTAAAAATATAATGATGTAGCAGTTGTGAACAAATATAACGCTAATTTAATCTCAAGATCTACACAGCTATGACTACTAGAGTGACTCGCAAAGACTCACCCGTAGTGCATTTTTTCCCCAATTTACTTTATCACTTTGATGTCATAGTGTCAAATATAATTTATGGCACGCCTTGAAATGCTTTTCCATATGCCCTAAACCGAAAGCTATGAAGCTTCTCCTTCCTTCTACGCATTTCTGTGTTATGTAGTTCTTGCTCGACTCTTTTCCGTAGCCCAAGGTTTTGCTATCGTTGAATAAAACTAGTCTTTCAGCTGTTTTGTAGTTCTTGCCTTTGATTTTTAGTGTCATTATTGGATGACACAGAACTCCTGTTAATGTACGTCTTTTATTTCATACAACGTCATTGAAACCGAAAGTCACTCAGCGATATTAAAATTTTCAAAACATTTTCTTCATTTATTTGCGTTGACCTAGGTTACTGCTATCTAAATAGGAGCACAAGCTTCATAGTCCACCAATACACACTAACCTCCTTCCCCAGGACACATCCCACGAGATGGTAGTAGCGTGCTGCCGCTTCCTCTGCTACTTCTGCCGCACGGGCCGACAGAACCAGAAGGCCATGTTCGACCACTTCGACTTCCTGCTGGAGAACTCCAACATCCTGCTGTCGAGGCCGTCGCTGAGAGGCTCCACGCCGCTCGATGTGGCATACTCCAGTCTTATGGAGAACACGGAGCTCGCACTGGCTTTGAGGTGATAGTAATAAACTTTTATTGGTTAAGCAAGTAATAGAATGGGTAACAAAATAAATGCAATACCTGAAAGAAAAGAGGTAATTGTACTGATCATTATGAACAACTATTACGATGGCACCAAAGTCGAAATTGCGAAAGGAAAACGACTGTCCCATACATTTATGCGCGCATAACTCGACAAAATATCTCTTCTTACGAGTAAGTCACCTATATCATATAAAGTGTTCCAGAAGTGCGTGGTCTGATTTAAGGGTGGTATTCTGTATCTGCTTTACTCAATAAAGAAACAATACAAAAAAAAAACTCTTTTCACATGAAAACCGATTTCAAACGGACAACTAAAAAGTTAAATAATCCGTTTATTTAACTTTTTAGTTGTCCGTTTGAGGTCTGATGCAGTTAGTGGCATTGAATCTGTGATTAAACTAAAGTTTACGCCACCAACTGCATCAGGCTGCGCAAAAAACGTTTTTTTTTTTTACATTTTAGTAATTTTTTGCGATCGAGTTTTTGGAAAACATTTTTTTTTCTTTACTCTCTATCAGATACAACACAACCTTTGAATATGACCACACCATGCTTGTCGCAAATCAACTCTTTTTCTTTCTTTCACTCACCTCTGGAACACCTTGTATAAGGAAGCCTTCTGTAAAATTTCATGTTCCCAGATCCAGTAGTTTTGACTGTTCATTGATACGTCAGTCAGTTTCTTCTTTATATAATAACTAGCTTTTGCACGTGACTTCGTACGCGCATATCCCCTTTTTTCCCGTTCCCATGAGTGTGGCTATCTCATACAAAAAGAATTTTCAAAATCCGACAGGTAGTTCCAGAGATAAGCGCGTTTAATCAAACAAACAAATAAATACAACAAACAAACTATATAGATAGAGACCCGACCTTTTTCTAAAAGAAATTCTTAAATATTTCTGTATTCTCTTATCAGAGAACACTACCTAGAGAAGATAGCAGTGTACCTATCTCGCTGTGGTCTGCAAAGCAACTCGGAGCTGGTGGAGAAGGGATACCCCGACCTCGGGTGGGACCCAGTCGAGGGAGAGCGTTATCTTGACTTCCTCCGGTTCTGTGTCTGGGTAAGTGAAAACCTGTGTTTATGAATTAAGTTTTTAATAAGTTTTATTAAAAATAATACTTAGGTAAATAATAAATACAATTTCGGCTCAAATCTATGTCAAGTCCACAGATGTTATGTGCCTGAACTAGATAATTCTGTGTTCCAGGCGAGAAGAGACTTTTTTTTAATATTAAATATAAATCGGCAATCTTATCAACATATTATTTATTATTGTAGTATTTTTCTAATATGGTTTTTGGCCGCACGGGTCGATCTCCAAGTTGAAGCAATACTTACCGAGGTCGGTCCGTGGATAGGTGATCATTTTTATACATCGAGATTCCTTCCAAGGTTGAACAGCTTAACGTGCTTCCGGAAGTACGTAATGCTGTTAGTCCCGGCTGTCATTGGTAGATCTTAGACTGCCTTTAACCAAGGAACTGGACACCAGTTTTACCAAGGGGTTTCGTTAACCAGTTACTCAATTCAAAACTCAAAAAACTCAAAGCATTTATTTAAATTAAACCATTACAGGCACATTTGAATTGTCAAGGTCTTTCTGTCCAAAGAGATGAAACTATCCACGGACACTCTTTTTAATCAATGTTTATACAATGATATGGTTACATCATTCGTGTAAAAATTTAACAAACATACATATATATGAGAACGATTAGAAAGACTTGCAGAAAAAAAGCAACAATTCAAAGAACAAATAATTAAAAACCTGGTGGTACTACCTGGTGGAGGTTAGATATGCAGGCGCTCCATGTAAACTGCTGGGATTCAGCTGCATCCGATTAGACTGGAACCCGACCTCAATATAGTTGGGCTACGCAAATTGATTGTGACTGTAACGACCTGTTTGTGCCAAGGTTAAGGGCTTACCTAAGTGTTCTCATTTCAATCAAAGAAGGAACAAGCCTACAACACTACACTTTCTTGACTATTCTGTAATGACAACAAATTCCCTTCCTCACAGGTCAACGGCGAAAGCGTAGAAGAGAACGCGAACCTAGTAATCCGCCTTCTGATCCGTCGACCGGAGTGCCTGGGTCCCGCGCTCAGGGGAGAGGGCGAGGGTCTGCTGAAGGCCATCGTGGACGCCAACAAGATGAGTGAGAGGATCGCTGATAGACGGAAGCTGAGGGAGATGGAGCAGGAGGGAGATGTTAACGTGAGTACTTCGAAGTAGGATACACGTTCTGGGAATACTTTTACTGTGCGCACAGCTAAGGAGTGGAATCCTCTGTCGGATACGACACCATCCTTGTCAAAGGGTATTTATTTTGTTACCCAGTTACTTGTTTGCTATGGTAATGCAGATTAAAAGAATATCTCAGTGACTCAAGGGTGTTTCGGAATGTTTTTTTTTCTGCACCGAACTGCCAGACAGTAAAACTTTAGTTGTGTGCTGGATGAAAAAGTTTTTTTTATGAATATTTGTTGTCCACAGTTCAGCCACCCTCTGCCGGAATCGGATGAGGATGAAGACTACATCGACACGGGCGCCGCGATACTGAACTTCTACTGCACGTTAGTGGACCTGCTTGGCAGGTGTGCGCCCGATGCGGGCGTAATAGCTCTTGTGAGTATCCAATACGGCATTATGATACTTATTTATATCTTTTATTTTCATAAACCTGTGAAGAAATCATGAGGAAAGCGGCCTTGGAACTTCCAATTGCAAAGTTAGATATTATGACATACTAAGCCCTCATGTTTGTCTATGGCAGGTCCCTTACACAAGAAGTTTTGTGACTCAAGTACTTTTGGAAATACGAAAACTTCAATGTGTCACCGCACCATAGATATTGATTGCTCAAATTTGGCTCAGAGGTCTTTATATTTTAGGAACTCATAATAATCAAAAACCAGGTTTACTCGGACAAGTATCATCAAAATATGGAAGGATAGACTGCGCGTTCAATTCCTAATTCCTACAATGTCTACGTCTGCTACCATTTTATAAACTTTCAAACAATGTTCAGGGCAAGAACGAGTCCCTCCGAGCCCGCGCTATCCTTCGTTCGCTAGTGCCGCTGGAGGACCTGCAAGGAGTGCTCAGTCTAAGGTTCACGCTCAACAACCCCGCCGCCGGAGAGGAACGACCGAAGTCAGGTTAGTATTACAACACATTATAACATTAACCATATTCATTCTAAAGGTACCATATTCCGTGGGTTAAAAGCGTTTGCTCCTGATGATATTATGTTATACATGTCACCGGAAAATTGTAGACTCCGTAAGACTGTAATAAATCTTTATTAGATTATAATTTCTCGATTTATTATGAACAAATAGTTTTGTATACAATAAATCCCATCCAAATTTAATAGTTTTCAATATATCCGTGTCTTATTAAGAAATAATAGATTACAATTTCACGCGATGTTTTAAAATCTTACGGTGTTTGCAATTTTCCGGTGACATATGTATATGTTATGTTCATACAAACTGGGAAGTTCTTCTTTTTAGAAATTAATTAATCGATTTTAGTGAAACTTGGTGCCCATCAAAACAAACAGCTGTAAAATGTTAGTTTGGTAGTAAACATTTTTTGACTGGCCTGTTGGTCGAGTGGTTAGTGACTCTGACTGCTTAACCGGAGGTCGTGGGTTCGATTCCCACCCAGGACAAATCTTTGTGTGATGAGCATGATCATTTGTTCTGTGTCTGGGTGTAATTTGTCTATAATATGTATGTATTTAGAAATATATAAGTATGTTTATCAGTTGTCTGGTTGCCATAGTACAGGCTCTGCCTAGTTTGGGATCGGATGACCGTGTGTGAGTTGTCCCAGGATATATTATTATTATTATTATTATTAAACATGCTGAGTTTTTTGTATAAAAAACGCATGGGGACTTCCATGTGTTTTATACATTTTTAATATAGCCTCCTTTAGTCAACTTCAAAGAGGGAAACCCTGGGTCTTGTCACTGTTTTACTTTTCTGAGCGCCCCGATGAATTCAGATGTGACTTAACATTGAATTGTCTTTGCTGTACAACCATGAAAATATTAATACGGGGGCTATTTTATACTGAAATCTCAAAACGGCATTAATTTTTAACCGACTTCCAAAAGTAGGAGGTTCTCAATTCGTCTATATGTTTTTTTTTGTGTTTGTATAAAGCAACTTTGTTTTCCAACAGATATGCCATCGGGCCTGATCCCTGGTCACAAGCAGAGCGTGGGCCTCTTCTTAGAACGAGTGTACGGTATTGAAACCCAGGAGCTGTTTTACAAGTTACTAGAGGAAGCCTTCCTGCCGGATCTGAGGGCCGCCACGATGTTAGACAGAGTAAGTGGATACTCAAATCATTATTTATATCAGACGTTAGAATAAAAAAGGCACGTCGTATATTACAGACAAGAAATGAAACTGTAAAAGTAGATACTGCCGGTCGATTCTGTAAACATGTCGAAGTGAAGGCTTGGGTGAAGTGATCAGGAGGGGAGCTATCAATCCATATAATCAAGATGTCACGTGATCACGAAATGAGCTGTCATTCTATCTTGATTATAGGGATTGACAGCTCACCTCGTGATCACTTCACCCAAGTCTTCACTTCGACATGTTTACAGAATCCACCGGCTGATATAATTTACCAAAATGACGCCTCCTCCCCGTATTTATTTCTGTTCTATTGCATTCAAAGAAACTGCGTAATATTACATATTGCTAAGACCTGAAGAAGGCCCTGAACAATTTGTTTTTGGAGTTCACTCCTTAAGGAACGATTTTCATATTTAGCCCGCGGTATGAAAATTTTATGAGGAGTAAAATCGAACGTTAACTAAAAGTGAGGCGTTACGTTCCTTTGCGCACCTTTCACTTCGAGATTATGTATGGGTTTATTTACAAAGTACACTCAGCTTATTTAAGATGCTTTCATTTACCCTCTTTTTACATAATCTACACAATAATAGTTCTTAAGGAGTAAACTCCAGTCGTGCGTCGGGGCTGACACACACAATTTTTTTTTTCTTCTGTTTGACGTCATAATTTTTTATTTCAAAAAAGGAAGTCCATAAGGTATATTAGTATCTAATGTATGCTTTTTGTACAACAGTAGTTAACATACAATAATTTATACTAATAAATAATGTACAACCGCGTATAAAAGGGGACAGGACAAAAATATTTTAGTTGTTTTTTTCCAGTGCCTATTATAACAACCTGCCATTGCCTCTTTCAGAACGACGGCTGCGAATCCGACATGGCGCTCTCAATGAACCGCTACATCGGCAACTCGATCCTCCCTCTTCTCATCAAACACGCCTACTTCTACAACGAAGCGGAGAATTACGCGTCTCTTCTAGACGCCACGCTGCATACTGTGTATAGGTATGCAACCATTTTATTTTAAAGTAGAATTGCCCGTAACTTCGTCCGCGTAAAACAGCCTAAATGACAATTTCTGTTTTTATTGCGGGGAACCCTAAGCCCTTCTTTTTCCAGACGGATAGACAAACACCATAACAGTGATTTTTTTGTTTTTTTAATTTACTTTCTTATGCATCAAGTAAAAAGCTGTTATTTTGCAGAAACTTCAATTTCTTTTATCTGTATATGTCACCGGTAAATTGTAAACGCCGTCAGATTGTAAAATATCACGTGAAACTGTAAACTATTTTTTCTTAATAAGCCACAGATATATTGGAAACTATTGAATTTGGATGGGAAGTATTGTATACAAAACGATTTTTTCATAATTTTATCGAGAAATGAAACTCTAATAAAGATTTATTTAAGTTTTTTTTTTTTTTTTTATACGGAGTCTGCAATTTTCCGGTGACATATATATTTAATGAGTTGACTCGTTCACCTAGCTTGACTCGTGATTGGGCTCGCTTCACTCACTCAGCTCCTGGTTGAACTCCATTGGCTCATTTTAAGTTACCAATTTTCTATTTCAGGTTATCGAAGAACCGCATGTTAACCAAGGGCCAACGTGAAGCAGTCTCAGACTTCTTAGTGGCTCTCACATCAGCCATGCAGCCGTCCATGTTGTTGAAACTACTGAGGAAACTTACCGTCGATGTCTCCAAGCTATCCGAGTACACCACTGTCGCTCTTAGGGTGAGTGTCATAAAGCATAATATTGATCATCAACTCAACGGGACACGCGCCGCCACCTCGGGTCCAGATGAATGAAGGGGGGTGACGGATATCCCCAAGTCCGCGGCCCCTGGACCCAGTTAGGCGCCTGATACCGTATCATCCTGTGGCAACCCGCGGCATGCCGCAGGATTCTGTGCAATGCCACTCACTCGCCCAGTTCAGTACTGTGCCAATGTAAAATTGATTGTGTATTTTGTTAAAATGATGACAGTTCTAAACTAATTGAAATAAAGTCGAAAATTATTTGTCCACAAAAAAAACCTTTGCCATGCTTTGCCATGCCGTGCCGTCACAGGGCCGGGCTTTTAGAATGAGTTTGATATGACATATTTTGACGTAGCAACAAACGCGGTCTTCTAATGCTCGTACCTGATGCGTCTACGCCACGCTACGCGTCAATAAATGTTAAGTCTGATCTGCTATCAATGTTATCTAAACCATAATTTTAGCTTAGAGCCTCTAAAGAGACATTGTTAATGTTTATGCTTTCCAAAACTTGAGTTTCCTTTATGGTACTTGGAAAAGTCACAAAGTGATTCGATGTCTGGATGTGAGAACCAAAATATCAGTCGATGTGTCCAATAGTAGATGCCTTATTGAATACAGGGTGGAGACGACGATACAACAATAATTCAATACACTAGCAATACTATTTCATACGAATATGTTGTCTTTTATCACAGATTTGATGTCACTAACTGCAATTTTGCTTGGAATATTTCGTTAGAATAGTAGTCACAATCCTCGATTAGTTTGTGTTTATTTGACGTTTTATGCAATTATTTTTAAATTTTTATGACAGGATTTATAATAGTTACAAAATATTCCTATATGTCAGTATTGACAGCGTTTTCATTTACTGTCGTATCGATGTCTCCACATTGTATACAAAACATAGCGTGAAAAAACCATCTAGTGGCTGGAAATAAACTTCCGTCTCTATCTAGCATGTCAAATAATTGACTAAACTCTGTCCCGAAATAAATAAATCCCCTTTACATTCTTCACACAGCTTTTAACCCTCCACTACGAACGCTGCGCCAAGTACTACGGTAGCACGGGCGCCGGCCAAGGAGTGTACGGAGCATCCTCTGACGAAGAGAAGAGGCTCACCATGATGCTGTTCAGCAACATCTTCGACTCGCTCTCCAAGATGGACTACGAGCCCGAGCTCTTCGGCAAGGCGCTGCCCTGCCTTATCGCTATAGGTATAAGGTTCATTTTACTCTAGCAAGAATGTAAAGCAGACCCACTATGATGTTGTTAAGTAACATCTTCGACTCGCTCTCCAAGATAGACTGCGAGCCCGCGGTCTTCAGCAAGCCGCTGCCCTACCTTATCGCTACGGGTATAAGGTTAATTTTACAATAGCAAGAATGGAGTTGAGAAACTGTTTTATAACTTAGTTGATCAAGAAACAACGCTTAGATAAATGATAGATAATGTATATTTTACATTTTTATAGTTTGGTATCAAATTAAAATACTGACTGACATATTGTATTACTAAGCGAAATAATTTTACTGCTGAATGGCGGTCACAACAAAAATTCAAAATGACTTGATATTTTAATTCGTCGTTATAGAAACTAAATAAATATGTGAAATAAAATATGTTTGTGTTGTTGACAGGTTGTGCTCTGCCGCCCGACTACTCGCTGTCGAAGAACTATGATGACGAGTTCTACGGCAAGGAACAAGTCACAGGTGCGTTATTTATTTCAACTTGTAGGGCCGGCGCCCACTGACGGCATGGTATGTCACGGCATAGCAAGGCGCGGCACGGCGCGCTTCGGCATACCGCATCCCGCACAGGATCCTGTAGCATGCCACTCACTCGTTCAGTTAAGTACTGTGCTAATGTAAAATTGGTTGTGTATTTTGTTAAAATGATTACCGCGGCGTTCCGTGGCATCTTGTAGGAAGACACGACGTGCCATAGCATCCCGGGGGAATGACGTAGCATTCCGTGGCATGCCGCGGTAAGTCGCGTCATCACGTCATCATGCTTCTACCAATTCGTATTAAAACAAAATAATTACAGATCTAAACTCATTGAAATAAGGTCGAAAATTATTTGCCTACGAAAATATTACTTTGCCACGCCTTGCAATGCCGTGCCGTCACTGGGCGCCGGCCCTTAAAAGCCAGCGAAGGGCGAGTCTGTCTTGCGCGCCACATTTTTCTTTATCCTATCACTATTTCTTATATATTAGGTAATTTTCTCAATATTTTCAAAGATAAGGGAGAGAGTGGTAAATTTTCATCTATTTTATTTAATAAATTCAGAATTGGCTAAATTAAAATAATGACTTCTCAATCCCTTACGACGGGTACTTTAATTTAAGTTGCCACAAGACACAATTATTAAAGCTTTTTTCTTATTTTTGCCTCCCAACAGTGACCCCATATTCGTCACTACTTTGTCCCATTTACACATACAAATAAATTAATATTCTCTGTTTACCCAATATCTATACTATACGATATAATATATATTATTAGAATAAAGCTGAAGAGTTTGTTTGTTTAAACGCGCTAATCTCTGGAACTACCAGTTGGATTTGGAAAATTCTTTTCGTATATGATAGCCACATTTATGCGGAATGCTTTAGGCTATACGGGAACGGGAAATTCCTACGGGAACAAGAAAAAAAGAAATATTATAAAACAACGTATGAGATGTTTAACTTGTAAATAAGATCTGATCGAATTCTAATTTTATTTCCTTGTAACTTGGATAATTGGAAGTCAGGCCAATTCATTGGGTATCACTTTAACTTTAAAGATCTAATGTTTCATTAACATTATTTCAACTAATAATAATAAATAATAATATATCCTGGGACAACTCACACACGGTCATCCGATCCCAAACTAGGCAGAGCCTGTGCTATGGCAACCAGACAACTGATAAACATACTTGTATATTTCTAAATACATACATATTATAGACAAATTACACCCAGACACAGAACAAATCATCATGCTCATCACACAAAGATTTGTAACTTGTTGTTGTTGTTTGTTGTTGTTTGTATTTGTTTTGATTTGAAACTTTTGTAAAGATAGATAAATAATAGTCTTTTCAACACATTTGCTCAAAAAATGCATTTATGAAGCCTGTATGTATACCTACATTGTTCGTAAGTTAAAAATTACGAACCATACAATGGAGCGTGCGATAAAATAGGTACTCTCATCTAAGTACGTACTTTACCGCACTCCTCTTTGTACAGCGCCGTGCGTATCCTTTACGGTTTTTTTTTTTTTTATTACAAATAAAAAAAATATAAGAATTCTACCAAGAATTACTGGAAAAAATAAGCTGAATGATCAAACCTCCTTGAAAGCGCTTTTGCTCAATACGTTTGTCTCATTTTAATACCAAAGAGAACATGAGGCGAAAGATATAGTTCTAATTTTCACCACGCGCCTGTGGCGCCATTTGCAAATTCGCGCTATTTTCATATAAGGAACTTCAAAGATTGTTGCGACTTTCCGACTGATAGATATATTAGTTTTTAGATAAAAACTAAATGTTTGTCTCATTATCTATAATGTACTGTTTTCTCGAAAATGTGTTGAAAAACGTTGTATGGCGAACGTGCGAAAATTGGTTTTTACAAACGAGTAGACGAATGTAGGCCCGAGACGAAGTCGAGGGCTTACCATAGTCACGAGTTTCATATATAACTATTATAGCATATTACCAGCATACCGTAACAAATTACCATAAGCACTTAAAAATAAAAGGAGGTAACAATGGGCGGTCTTATCGCTGAAAGCGCATCGAAGTTTCACATTACTAAGAATTCTGGACTAAAGTGGTTAATAGTTCCCGTTCCCGTATAGCCTATAGCATTTCTCATGAATGTGGCTATCATAAACAATTAATAAATATTTTTCAAAATCAGTTCAGTAGATCCAGAGATTCTAACCTCACAAACTCACAAACTTTACTTCTTTATAATATTGCTCATTGATCTACCCGTTGGGCTAACACTATCACAGATAAAAGTTTTTTTCAGAATTAGAGACTAAATACAATTATAAATTATAATCAACTCGTTAAAAAACACACATTAAAATAATTAAACCATTTGTTTAAATAATTCATAATAAGGCTAGTTCTTGAGGAAAAAAAATAAGATCACACTAGGACCTTTAGGAGCCTAAAAAAATCAGAAAGAACGCTAAACATTACGAAGTGAAAGCACGGCTGGGCGAAACGGCGTCACGTCACTGGTAAAACGGTATACCCAATTGTACCATCATAGTGACGTCACGCATGTTTTCAACGCGCTGTAAGTATCGTCTGCATTTTTTAACCGACTTCAAAAAAGGTTCTCTATTACCTCATGACTCCGTCATTTGCGAACCCATTTGAAAAATTATTTCATGTGGAAGGATATACGTTCCGATTGTTCCCATAGAAATTTTATCAAAATCGGTTCAGTAGTTTGGTTTTGAAATCAAAATAGCTGAAGGAAATATAAAATATATCACCTAAGTAAACGAAATTGCGTGTTTTGATTTCCTGTGGTCGTGTTAGGTGTGGGTGTGTACCAGTATGAAATAAAAACTTTTTTACAAAAAAATACAAGAGACTTCCAAATAAAAAAAAACTACAAAGTATAACTTTAATTTAGGAAGTCGGTGTTAAAATACGAAGAAACAACCAAAAAAACCGAGACTTCCGAAATTAAAGTTGAAATAGAATGTTTACAGTTGACCTCTAAGCGTGTTTCGCAAGAAGCAAGGTCTTCTTATGCTACGGAACTCTTGCTATGCCAGTCCAAGTCGTACTTGACCGGTTTTTTATTCATAAATTCACGTTTGACCACTATTTCTTCTGATGGAAAGCAATGGTGTTGCCGAATATGGATAAAAATTATAAATTATTGTCATATAAATTATCTTCATAAAAATTCTTAAAATCACAGAATAAATGACTTATTAGATAGGTAATATAGAATTTAATGTCGGCCAGGGTACCTACAGTAAAAAATAAAATAATGTAAAACTTAAATAATTTAATTATTCTAACAAATAAAGCATGACGATCAGTCAGAAAAAGTGTCTAGTACGGTCAAGACATTTATACCTTCGTCAGTTTTCAAAATCTTTCGTTTTACATAATATCTCATGAAGTCTGGGCACTAAGCATAATACTGCATATAAAACTATATTTTAATCACTTGAAAACAAAGGTATAATAATTATAATAAATATTTTGCCTTATAATATGTCTCATTAACCTCAATCTAAAAAAAATTTAATGGACAGGCTAGTTTTTTTTGTAACATTAATTTATTCTGTTTTATTTTTTACATAATTTGTTGACTGGCTGTGTGTTATTCTGTGACATTGTCATTAATAGATTCACTGTCCGCACAACAGACACATAGTTAAACAATCAGCGAAGATGACATGTCGTTCATGGGACTATGAACCGGTTTAGACTAACTAACTACGGTACTACGGTTAAGACAGCTAAAATACTAGGAAGTGGTGACGGGTGGGCGTTTTGGGGACTGTCTTTATGTCGAACTTTGACGTTCAAAAAGTGCTGGCACTCAGCCTAATTTGAATAAATGACTTTTGATTTTGATTTTGACTACCTAAGTAAGAACTGAAAAGCAGGTTCTATCGTGAATGGAGCAAAACAAAAAAAAACCTTAAGATGACGAACCTATTTTTACCCTGACCTTACTTCGATACAATCTTTTTCATTTATTGCATCTACAATAACATTGGTTTGGTTGCTAACCGTTTCCTTAAATTGATCCTTAACAAGGATAGCTCCGAGTATCCTATCACTAGGCAAATCTTCAAACATTCTTGTCACTGACTTAAACAAAGATTTATATTTCGCCGCGTATTCTGGATTTAGTTTCTCTGCTTCGTTTGTATCGTGCTGGAAAACAGATTGAATGCACACAGGGCTTCTTATATTCAAATCCTCTTTTATACGAAGCTGTAGTTCGTGCTTCAACGTGCTGTCATATAAAGTATATTCCCTAGGGAATTTGGTGATATCTATAAAAGCATTCCTCGGTATAGGGCGCCCAGTAAAAGGCGATACGACATATTCTTCAAAGTTAAATTCACTGTAGTATTTGAAGAATCCACCTATCAATTGATGTAGAGTCTCTGTGTTCTCCGAACGGTAGGGTAACTCGTTGAAGCCTACGTTCCAGTTTTCGAACAATAGGCTTTTCGAATCTACCTGTAACTCATATCCTGGAGGCGCCAAGTTCTTTTGTTGGAAATAAAATATTATCATCAAGGACAACCCATAACTTTGTAGCTTGACGGACGCATTTTCAATCAACCCATGGATCTTGAACCAGTATTTCAGAAAGCGTCCCAAAGCCAAGTTCCTCTCATTTAAATTGAAGTAATACTTGTGTAGCTGGCTGGTATACACAGCGTAGTTGGACCGGAATACAAGGTCGACTCCTCTATGTGAGGGTATGTGGAAGACCTCCAAATGTGAAAATCTAGGCTTACCTATGATATTTACATCTGAATACAGTTCAGGTTGTTTCATAAACAACTTTTTGCCTTCCTGCAACACGCATGCTTCCTTTGAAGAGTTCCAATTTTGTAGTTCAATGCTCAAATCTATGTCACTTGATTTAGTAGCTAAACCGATGATGATAGAACCAAAGGGGGCCACCTTTGAACCTGCGAACAAAAACAATATTTAGCTCGATTTTCAAGCTTAATGGGGAGGCCGTTTTAAAGCACTGCACTTTAACACACATACTCACACAAAGCATACAAAGTGATATTTTAACAGCGACTACGACGGTCGAAATGTCAAATATATGTATCATTATCATCTTCCTGCCCTTTTTTTTAAGGATGGGAAATCATCAAATGACTTCTTCCGTTCTGGGTGGAGCGGAAGGGCGTGTCAGACTCTTACTGAATAAAACCCATCCGTGTCCTTCTAAAGCCCTTTGCATTCTAGGACCGCGATGACTCTTTCGAACAAATTCCGCAACCCTGGCAGTTCCTGCCCTTACCTATTACTTGGGGTAGGTGCAACACGTTTTTAGGGTTCCAAACCTCAATATGGAAAAATATAACCCTTATAGGATCACTCAGTCCATCACTGTCTGTTTGACTGTCCGTCAAAGCCGATTTTCTCCGAATCTACTTGACCGATTCAGTTGAAATTTGGTACACATATAATGTTCTGTGATCCGATTTTCTCGAAAACTTCTAATGTACCAATTTTGTTATTCGAGTACTAATTAGTACTAACTGAGTACTAATTATTTACCAAAAATGGAAGCCATTGGCGTTCGTGGTACGGTGTTAGTCACGAACATCACTAAAATAAATAGATTGTCATGTACTGTGGTAAAATCAAAGATTGCCATCCTCTAGTCCGCACTGGACTCGCGTGTTCGATTACGGCTTATTCTCTGATCCCTCTCCCCTCCCTCTCCCTCTCAAGAGAGCGGGCCTGTGTCCCAGCATGACGTGACGAGTAACAAAAATAAATTAATTTTAGGGTTACTTTTTTGGGGGAAAAACTAGAAAACTTAAAATTAAGTTTTTCTAGCTGTACCGTGTGTTTTTTCCAGCTGTATCAATGAAAGTATTGTGAGGGTCTAGAATATATATTTTTTAATTAAATCGATTTGAAGTTATTCAAGAGCTTAAATGAAGAATAACCAAACCCCTTATCTCCAAAAGTACTGAGTCCACAATTTTGAAAAAAATACGGGTATAATTCTTTCCCTATAGAATACAGGAAAACCTATATGAATTCTATGGCTTGAAAGTTACAAAAATGAGATTCGTTCGGAACCCCTTGCATGCGAGTCCGTCTCACACTTGGCCTGTTTTTTCCTACATGAATGTAGTGAATTGTCGTCATAATGCTATAACTGACTCCGTTTGCTATCATATCACTCCACACACAATCCCTCAATCATTTCTTTGGCCCCTCTCTCCATACATGTCAAAAACGCATGTTAGTTACGCAGACATGACACGTGACAACCCAAACCTTTTGGTATTTTCACAATCGCTTTCGTCGATAACAGTCACTTTATCTGAAGCCCACGGTCCAGTCAAGATTTACCTTGCCATCGTTGGTTCAGCGTAGACCGCACATCTGCCAACAGTGAGGATATGTTGTGAGAGTACTTCTGCTGGTCCAGAATGGACCACAGCTGGGTGTCGAAGTGTCCCGACAGACAGAGTGGCTCGCAATGGACCCCACGCAGCGCGAATACCCACACTGCGGCCGTTAGGCTGTTGAAAAATAAAACGAGCATGCAAAGTTACAATTACTATCACTACGTATTATAAAATAAAGTCCCCCACCGCGTCTGTCTGTCTGTCTGTCTGTTCGCGGTTATTCATAGGGTTACCAACCTTTTTTCTATTAAATATAGTATTTTTGAAATTATTACCTTAAAAAATATAGTAGATGGCAAAAAAATTTAAAAAAATATAGTATGTGGTTAAAATATGTACCTACTTTATTTTTAAACCGCAAAACAAGCAGGCAAAAGATGACTTTGACAGTTGACAACTTGACATGACAGATGAATGTTTTGTTTTCGCGCGCGATCCACGCCACGCCACGGCACGCACACAACCGAAAGAGGCCCTACCACGAAATGTTTCGTAAAGCGTTGGAATAAGATTCATTTTAGCTTGGAATATTTCGCCGTAGATCCACAGAGAGGGCTTTAGTTAAGGTTGCGTTCCGCTTTACGCAAAATATAGTAGTTTCGCCTACTATATTTATTTTTTAGAAATATAGTATTTGATCCCTTAACATAGTAGGATACTATATTATACAGTAGGGTTGGCAACCCTAGTTATTCATGAGGATGATTTAGGTGTATAATTCGTCCTGAAATTCCTACGGGAACGGGAAAAAATGGGACATGCGCGTACGAAGTCGCGGGCAAAAGCTAGTATATTATAAATGCAAAAGATTGTATGGATAGATGGATGGATATTCGTTCACGCCGGAACAGCTGAATGGATCTGATTGAAATTTAGCACAGATATAGATTATAGCACATGGGCTATTCCAGCCTATTTATCCCTTTTAATCCCGTGGTATGTTCCCTTGAGATAGTTTTCGACATTCACGCGGGCAAAGCCGGTGACAGAAGCTAGTGTATCAAACTGGTAAAAACAGAATTAAGTGAACACCAGTAGATTTAATCTCAAAGATTTAATATAAAAGTTTTTCAAAGTAGTTTTTTTTTGTTTTTTTTTTTATTTGAGGTGAGTTTGACATTACTTTAATCCAATTCTTATAGAATTAAAAAATAAAAACATCATCAATATAATGTGTTATATTCTTTTATTTTTTGTTAGCCTATGCTGTCTCACTGCTTATGTGATAACGATAATGTAAAGGCGCAAGTAAAGAATTTATTGGGCATCTAATAATCGTCATCATCGCTTTCGCTATAATAAGGAAAGGGCCCAAAACACTGTCAGAATTGCCACGTTGAATGGCAATATATCAAACTACAATTTCATACTGATGAGAGAAAAATAAAAGCCAGATTTGAAAGTCCATACTTGATTTTGTCGCGATGGGTTAAAATTATCTCTAATTTAGGATTCAAAAATAGGTGTTACAGAAAATATACAGAATTACTTCGAAGACAATGCGTAAATTTCAATTAAAGCTGATTATTAAAGATGATTAATAATAAATAGACACGTATTTTTTTTACCATTATTTCAAGAAAACAAAAGTAAAGAAGTCATAGTCATTTTTTTCGATACTTAACAACGTTGTTTTTTCTTGAAAAATAATTAAATAACAAAAAAAAAAAAAAAAAATTTTTCATGAAATATTACCGATATTGATTGCATGGATGAAAAATTCACACTATATCCGAAGTAACCATAATTATATAATAGTACTGTTAAAGCCCTTACCTAGTATATAACACAGATTTATTGCTGAACCCAATCATATTTGCACAACTGCCATGTGGAACGTAAAAACAGAAAATGAAGGAAGGTGCCGTTATCCGAAAAACGTTCTTAGTAGAAAATTAAATACTGGTCACTATTTATTAAAATTAATGTGACCATACGTCACGTTTAAAACAGGACTGTCTCGCAACAAAAGTTTCGGAACTCTGGATGTTCTCGAATTTAGTTATTTATTTACTTAATTCGTGCGATTAATAAAAAACAGGTGGTTTCGATGCCAATGTATACTTTTTATAATAAACTTCCTAGATACATTCAGGAACCAAGGATTTATAAATTCAAATTATTTATAAAACGTAAGCTATGCCAGAAAGCTTTTAACACAGTTAAACTACGACTAGCTTGAGGACAAAATGACTTGGGATAGAGCTGCTTCAATGATGTTCATGGCCCAATATTTATATTTACGTTTATCTATTATTTGATTAGTTTTACACATTGACTTTTTTGTATTCTCAGTTTTGTAAACTTTTGACATAAATATTTACTTTGTAAAGTATTATAGATTTTACTAGCTTTTGCCCGTGACTTCGTAAGCGCATAACTCGTTCCCGGAGGATTTTCCGCAATTCCTAATTTCGGGAAATCTTCTCTTAAAGCTCCCCCACAATTTCCAAGGAACTTACATGCCAAATTTCAGCTTTCTTCGACCCGTAGCTGTGCGTTGTCTGTCATTCACTAAGTAACGCTAGAGTTTAATATTGATTTATTTAATTATTGTGAATACGAGGACTTTATGGGTTTTTGTTTTTTTTTTCTCTTCAAGTATTTTTAACGATGTCTGGCAGTTGTGATGCTTTTGTGGTCCACCCAAATGTCCTTTCATTGGCATTGTTGGTCGAGTCGTTGAGCTCCTAATTGGTTCTAAGTTAGTCGACTACTGACCAATGCTTGCATTGACTGGACAGGTCCACAAATCTGTGTTGTTCTTTCCTCAAAAGACTATTTCAGGCACTGATCTGCATGGTCCTCATATAACGTATTGTAAATGTGAGAACCATGTGGATTAGGGGTTCATTTTATGTTAGTCTGGCAGTTTGAGTTCTTTACGCGACCTACCCAAATGTCTTTATTGGTATTGTTCGTCAAATTGTTAAGCTTCTTAAAGTTCTAAGGTTGAACTACACGATAACTGACAAATGCTTGCACTGTCTGGACAGGTCCACTCAAATCTGTGTGGTACTTTCCTAAAAAGACCACTTCAGACATTAACCATTGTGTGGACTTTAAAAGAGACTGAACACTGAGTTTGTTTCGATGTTTCTTCTTAGGGTAATCAGCTAGGAAACACCGGCCTCATAAAGTTTAAAACTACCAAAAAAGATTGACGTGTAAAAGTGTTATTTTCAACCAACTTACAAAATAAATACCATTTATCAAGTATGATAAAAACTCAAAATCATCTCTTTAAGAAAACATGTGTCAGTGACGTCAAAATGTCGTAAAATATTTTATTTCATAATAGAATGTGTCGTTTAAATTGTTTCGAAAAAATAACTACTCTTCTTGAGTAATGTGTCAATGTCACCTATATGATTAGAAATTGAAAACCTTGATTAATCAAACACAGTACCGTAATTTTAACAAAGTCCCATTTTGAATAGAGAAAAACGTGGTCACTTTAACTAGTATAAATAGACAAGATTGGCCTTGGCAAAATAATCATTACTATAATGTTATATAGATAAATAGGTTAGGCCTATACAGATGAAACCTGTTAGGCCGTTTAAAATAACTTGTTAAACAACATTTATAGCTATACAAGACGACACGGTTGATTTATTCGAAGTTTATTTGAGCGTAACGCTGATGGGTATTCTTTATGTTATGGTATTTTATGGCAACCCCTTTTATTACAGGAAAAACTATAAGAAAAGTACGGTAAAATGACACCGGTTGGTGTTACAAAAATATAGTTCGTACGGAACCGTTTGCGCGCGAGTCCTACTCGCACTTGGCCAATTGTTTCCACCAGCTTCCAAAATACGCGCCAAATGCCCAGAACATGTGCCCTCTATTCGTCTGAATGATGTGCCATTGCAACGGGTAAACGAATTTAAATACTTGGGGCACTGGGTAACGGCTGACCTGAAGGACCATGTTGACATTGAGCGGGAGCGAAGGGCACTGTCTAAGAGAGCAAATATGATAGCCCGTAGGTTTGCACGTTGTTCAAATCAAGTAAAGATAACACTTTTCAAAGCTTTCTGTACATCTCTATACACGTGCAGCCTATGGGCATCTTACTCACAATCTGCTTACGGTGCCCTTCGTGTCCAGTATAACAACTCGTTTAGGGCAGTGTTGAGGCTACCTCGCTTCTGTAGCGCCTCGGGCATGTTTGCGGATGCGCGCACTGACTGTTTCCACGCCACCATGCGCAAGCGGTGCGCGTCCTTGGTGCGCAGGGTGCGGGCTAGCTCCAACACTGTCCTGGCTATGATTGCCAAGCGCTTTGATTGTCCCTACATTGGGCACTGTTGTGGCAGGCATGTCTTGGCAGTATAATTTGTGATGTTGAATTTCTGTTCCCTATAATGTATTTTTATCAATTCTGTGTTTTGTTGTTATTATTGTTTATTTTATTTTATTACCTATTTAATCTATTGTAGTTGACATTTTAAATCTCATTCTGACTTCACACTTTTAATTAATGTGAATAAGATAGTAAGAAATTGATAATACCTATGGGTCTTTACCTGAAATAAATGTTTTTTTTTTTTTTAAACAAAAAATTTAATTTCTTAATAGTGGATTGTAGGAACGTTTTAATAATTCGAAAATACACATAATTTTATAAAAACTAAAATTATAAAATAAAATAAACTAACTACAAACTAAAATATAGCATAAAAAAATTCGTCCTCAACGCTGTCAGCTGGTAATATGCCCAAGACACTGGCAGCATTGCCACGTTGAATGGCAATTCTTAGCCTCTGGCCTAAGTAAAAGCCCGCGCTTGGGTGATGAGAAGTGTCCACCAGTGTTTTCGAAATTTCTTTGAAAAGGCTGTGAGCCGCCCGAGGCCGAAGGGTAGGGATTGTAGTCGATTGGTTTTTTATTTTCTGTACCTACTTCATAAGCCCATTTATGTCCAACTAGTGGTCCCGGCGAACTTCGTACCGCCTCGGAACAAATATTTGCCGTGTTTTGTTTTTGTCGTGTATCAGAAATGGTAATGTTTTCGAAAATGATATTTGTAGATATTTTTTCTTCTTTTATTTTTCCAATGTTTTAATAGTTATTCTGCTATTCGGGGCAAAGACAAATCCAGCAGACCAAAGATCTTTAAAATCGGTCCAGCCGTTCTTGAGTTATAAATGGTGTAACTAACCCGACTTTGTTTTATAAATATAGATATACTCTGTATTTTCTATTTATTTACGATGAACTCGTGTTTCAAATATTAAATGCATGAAAAGCAACACAAAAAAATAATAATTATTTTTCTAAGGGCACCGTTTCTGTTGATGACTAATAGAAAGTTAAACGTTTCGCCGACCCCAAATAAATTGTCATAAAGGCAAGTGAATGATGATGATTTTTTTTCATATTTTCCAGGAGACCTCGACAACCCTCAATACGACCCACAGCCCATCAACACATCGTCAGTAGCCCTGAACAACGACCTCAACACAATCGTCCAGAAGTTCTCGGAACACTACCACGACGCCTGGGCCTCTAGGAAGATCGAGAACGGCTGGGTATACGGCGAGGGCTGGTCTGACAGCCAGAAGGCGCATCCTCGATTGAAGCCGTACAACATGCTGAATGACTACGTATGTAATATAATCAAAATTACCCCGTTATGTCCCTCTGCTAGGACTTCCCTCTCCCTTTTCCACACACATCAGTCCTCTGCCGCTGTGGAAAAGTTCTTCCGGGTCAAGTTCATCTCGCTTAGTAATTAGTGTGCCACAGAGCATTCTAGAAAGATCGAGTACGGCTGGGTATTCGGCGAGGGCTGGTCTGACAGCCAGAAGGCGCATTCTCGATTGAAGCCGTACAACATGCTGAATGACTACGTATGTAATATAATCAAAATTACCCCGTTATGTCCCTCTGCTAGGACTTCCCTCTCCCTTTTCCACACACATCAGTCCTCTGCCGCTGTGGAAAAGTTCTTCCGGGTCAAGTTCATCTCGCTTAGTAATTAGTGTGCCACAGAGCATTCTAGAAAGATCGAGTACGGCTGGGTATTCGGCGAGGGCTGGTCTGACAGCCAGAAGGCGCATTCTCGATTGAAGCCGTACAACATGCTGAATGACTACGTATGTAATATAATCAAAATTACCCCGTTATGTCCCTCTGCTAGGACTTCCCTCTCCCTTTTCCACACACATCAGTCCTCTGCCGCTGTGGAAAAGTTCTTCCGGGTCAAGTTCATCTCGCTTAGTAATTAGTGTGCCACAGAGCATTCTAGAAAGATCGAGTACGGCTGGGTATTCGGCGAGGGCTGTTCTGACAGCCAGAAGACACATCTTCGATTGAAGCCGTCCAAAATGCTGAATTTCTATGTCCTCTGCTAGGACAAGGCCTTCCTATTCCCTTCCTATATCTTCCACACACATCAGTCCTCTGCCGCTGTGGACAAGTCCTTCCGGGCCAAGTTCATCGCTCTCAGACTCAGCAGAGAATGGGAAGCAGCATTATCTGTGCTTCTGTGCAATGCAACAGCTACACTGTGATCACCAATCCACCTGCCAAGCGTGGTGATTTTAGCAAATCCCTTGGGGGAGGCCTATTTCCAGCAGTGGACGTCTTTCAGCTGGTATGATATTGATAATGATGAATATCTTAGGGGCATTTCTCGTTTTTTTTTTTAAGGAGCGTTCGCATGCGGAAACTGCCAAAGCTGCTTTCCCTACATTTTAACAATATTTTGACATTAACTGTAGCCGAAATGATAATGCGACATGAATTTGAACTTTCTTAAATACGAGGAACTTGCAGCTATTTCCAAAACAACAATAAAGCACCAACTATGACTTATATCAGATTCTTTACCAACTTTCAGGAAAAAGAACGTTACAAGGAGCCCGTCCGCGAGTCCCTCAAGGCTCTCCTCGCCATTGGCTGGTCGGTGGAACACTCCGAAGTGGACATCCCTAGCACAAACCGCAGCTCCATGAGGCGCCAGTCCAAGTCCGGAGGTGTAAGTTGTATAAATACTTGTATATCGCAGGGAAATTATACAATTGAGGATTTGATCAAATCCCTAAGGGACATGATTCATTCCCGGTAGATGTTAAAATAACAACTCTGGGGTAATTTCCCCAAAGAAAGTTGCCTAGTGATTATTACGTAAAAAGTTAGCAATTCAAACTGATTAATCAAATTAGGTGCTGAATGAGTCTCCAATAATAGTAGAGCAGTTGAGTTTCTTTGAAAAAAACTGGTTACGCTTTATTTGAGACTTATTATTCGCCGTAATTTTATGTGAAAACGAAAGCAACAGTTCCAAAAAGGAAAAAAAAAAGTTTCAATGATCTTTAGAAATTATAAAATCTTGCAAGAGTGACTGATAAGAAAAAGCGGAGATGGAAAGATATTTTTATTTTACAAAATGTGTATGGCTAGAAATTGCTTCTTAGTTTAAAAGTATTGGAGACTACTTCATTTAATTCAAAATATGTCGTAGCTTTTGTCAGTGAAAAACAATTTGATATTTTGTTTATAGAATGATTGGTAATTGAGTACGTTCCTTCCCATTTGAAGGAAGAATTTGTTCTAGAGATAAAATTTTGACTTTTGGTTACTCTAAAAAAAACCAATTCGGTCCTCAATTTTTATAATTGCAAATTAGCTTCACTTAAATTATAGCTATAGAACATGTCACTTAAAGGAACGCTGAAATGACATATTTTGTAGCTGCAATTTACGAACTTAATAACTTAACACTTTGTATTTGTATATTTCCTGTGCATGCTAGCCAAAGGACGAAAGAGTCAAGGAGCCAACGGTACTACGTTTTTGATATTCCTATAAATATCTTTTTTTTATAGCTTTTGATAAACCTATACATACCTACGGTCTATAGGCACCAAACGTATATGAATGTTTGCACTTAAACAATTGGCATGCCTGGCATTCTTCCATTTTATTACCAAAAGATAATGTCGAAAACGTTTATTTCGAAATTTTTAGCTAGGTACCCAGTTCCGTTCCCAATTCAGATTTCGGATCGAAAATTATCGAAAAATTTTATGAAACAAAGTTTCAAGCGCGTGTGGGAGACAAACATACAAACTTAGATTGTCTATTGACAATAATTCATTGAATTACAACCGTAATTTGCTGTGATTAATTGAATTCATTGTCCGCTTGACAATTTTACTCATTATTTTACTATAATTGACGTATTACAAACTTAAAGTGAAAGTGGTCCGCATCTTTGATCATTTTATTTCCTAAATAATTCGACAAAAGCATTTCGAATTTCATCTAGGAAACGTGAAATTCGAAATAAGTACGTCTAAGTCTATTAATTTTTACTAATCTGTTGACTATTATAATTTTCAATCGGGTAGAAGTAGATTCAGTTTAAGTGGAAAAATGCCTTCACACAAAATTATACTACTATTGCAATTTATGAATGAACCTATCGTTCAGTGAACGTCTAAATGAATGATTGAATGAACACCTTGTACACGTCATTGCTTTTTTTCACCCACCTGACTTGTGTGTTATTTTCATATCCCCGCAACGCACAGCGCCCTCCCGATATTGTGGTGAGTTTTAGAACTAATTGATTTAAATATTTAGTTTAGATAGAGTATGTAGAATAGCGTAGTTTAGTTTAGTTTTAATAAGTCATTTAGTTTAGTCAAAGTTAAGATAAAACTTAAAAGCCCATATCCAAAATGGCGCACGTATGATTTTTCTGGCAGTTGGAGAATATCTTTTAGTTATTTTTAATATTGAAAGAAGCGACTAAACTTCTTTGGTCTTTCTTCGGTTTATCATTTGAATTAAATCATAAATAAAATTTTACTTCCGAAAGTAAAATGATAAACGATTATGGTATAATCGCAATAATTTTTAGACAAGGTCTTTTTAAGGACTAAATTTATATTTTTAACTATTTTCTTACGGTTTTCTTCTTCTCTTTGATAATTTAATATTCGAATCATCCTTTACTGCTTTCAGTTTTAACTAATGCTTTTTGCTTCAATGCATGTGAATTAATTCTAAATAAAATGAAATCTGGACTGCAATTTACAACAAAATAATAAACCTCTTTTCTGTATCTTTCTTCCAGCTCTAGTCTATTTATGTCTATGGTTTCATATTTGTACTTTTCAATAAATATAATTCTTCTCTTCTTTATACATTTTTCAGCATTCAATTGCTTATTTCTAAAGTTCCTAGAAAGGAAATTATCGCGATTAATATCGTGATAATTTTCGTTCCATTTATTAGTCAAATTGACAAAAAACTGTGCAGCCCGCGAAATTTATATTCTATAGGGTTATTGCAATCAGTAACTCTTATTAGGTTGTTTGGTAATAAAAATTTGTTCGCGACTTAGGTTTCTTCATGTTAAGAATGATTTAATTGTGCACATGTCATAAGTACACAGTTATTGAATAATTCATGTACAAAAGCGAGCTTAACTCAAAGATGAGTTTTCTCCCAGTAAACCTTACAGTAATAGAGAAAGATCACATCAGAGGGTAGGAACCAGTGTATAATAGCATTATAATTAGCTTATTTACTTTGGACACAACATTTTTGTTACCACCACGAAAACCGTTTTTATTACCATACATCCTAAACTAAACTAAATTTCGCGGGCTATGATCACTCCTTCCTTCTCTAACACAATCTCCCTATCTTCCAGCAGACAGACTCAGCAACGCCATTCAACTACAACCCACACCCAGTGGACATGACCAATCTTACGCTATCAAGAGAGATGCAGAACATGGCTGAGAGGCTCGCTGATAACGCGCACGATATCTGGGCTAAGAAGAAAAAGGAAGAGCTGCTTACTAACGGTGGTAAGTGTGAGAGAGAGGAGATATGATAGACTCAACTACGGAAGAAAGAGATGCAGAACATGGCAGAGGGGCTCGCTGATAACGCACATGATATCTGGTTTATGAAGAAGAAGGAAGAGTTGCTTACTAATGGAGGTAAGTGGGAGAGAGAGGAGATATGATAGACTCAACTACGGAAGAAAGAGATGCAGAACATGGCTGAGCGGCTCGCTGATAACGCACATGATATCTGGGTTATGAAGAAGAAGGAAGAGTTGCTTACTAATGGAGGTAAGTGGGAGAGAGAGGAGACATGTTAGACTCAACTACGGAGAGAAAGAGATGCATAACATGGCGGAGAGGATCGGTGATAACGGGCACGATGCTGAAAGCTAGTTTGTAATAATGTAGGATGAGAAGAATACGTATGGATGAGAAGTATAACTACGCGGCATTTTTAAGTATACTTTTGAGTCCCTCTACTGGGCAGAACCTTCCCCATTTCTTCCCAAGCTCTTTCTTCTTGCACCACCTAGGACCAACCATCATGCTATGCGTCCAGGTCATCACGCTACCGCTTTCTGGAACGGCCTTTGGCAACCATTACGTGGAGACCTTTGCGCGGCGGTGATCATGCATGCGATCAATGCGATTCAAATAAACTTTAATATTTTATTATTTCGTTCACAGGCGGTATCCACCCCCAACTAGTTCCCTACGACCTCCTCACAGACAAAGAAAAGAAAAAGGATCGCGAACGCTCTCAAGAATTCCTCAAATACCTGCAGTACCAAGGCTACAAACTCCACAGACCCAGCAAGGCGCCGCAGAGTGACACGGAACAGACCACTACGGGCGTAGCAATAGAGCTCAGATTCGCGTACTCGTTACTGGAGAAGTTGATACAGTACATTGACAGAGCTACTATTAATATGAAGCTGTTGAAACCGTCGACTACTTTTAGTAGGAGAACTAGTTTTAAAACTAGTACGAGGGATATTAAGTTCTTTTCAAAGGTGAGTCTTCTATGAATTATTCCTACTAGTTAAGTATTTTTTTGTGATTTTTCGAACGTAGGTTTCTTTCTTGTAGATGAAAATAGTTATTTATCCACAGGAAAGTTAGTACGCCACGCCACGCCACGTAGATCAGTCTAAAATCTAGATTTTTTCACACTTGTCATATTTTTTTGAGAATTTTTGGTAGGGATGGATGACCTAAAGTAGGTAGTTTTTTTTAACTTGAAAGTAACCTTACTTTGAAAAAATTTTTTTTTCAAAAATTTCACTGACTGTCTGTTCTTTCTATGGTATGAAGTGTTACCTTCTTCTATTTAAAAATATTCTGTTTGTAATTTGATAATATTACATGCATGCTCTAATAATGTGTATTGGTTTCCAAGCAACACAAGTCGGAACTAAAGTACTTCAAGAAGGTACATATGTGTCTTAGAGCGTGACCACACCATGTAATCTTGCGCGTCAAATATAAGGGAAAGTATGGTAAATTGGACCGCGAGCTAAATTGGACTAGCTTCACATTTTATTCAATATTTTTGTAAACTTGTAACTGGCAAAACTTAAGATGAACATTTTTATCCGTAGTTGGCTCAACCAATCATTAAAAATTCAGTAAAAATTTTCCTTAAAATTATTTTTCCGATCAATTTTTAGTTATTAACAAAAAAAAATAACTAATACTTAGGTATTTATTTGACCATTAGTAAAGCTAAATATTGATCGAAAAACGCACATTAACTTAATATAGGCCCATAATTTTTAACCATTGGGTAACAGCGGATCAAAAAATCGTTATTAAGGTAAAATGTACATGCACGCATGCATATTACTGTATATCGCTAAGTGTACCCAGTAACGAGCTTTCAAAATTATTTAGTCTACACTATATATATTATGTATAATATTATAAAGCGGAAAAATTTGTATTTTTGTGTGTGTTTGTATGTTTGTAAAGAAGAAACTCAAAAACTACTGGACCGATTTGAAAAAATCTTTCAGCAATGAATAGCTACATTATCAGCGAGTAGCATAGGTTATATTTTATCCCCGTACTCCCACGGGAACGGGAACTACGCGGGTGAAACCGCATGACGTCCACTTGTAAAATATAAAGGTGGTCCAATTTACCATACTTCCCCCTAATTTTGTTTACTTAGCACCTACATCAAATGTAGTGTTCAAATCTGCTATGTAAAAAAAATCTGCTGATTCTGGCTTTTGGCGTACAATACTGTAACAATATAAAACAAAAAAAACAAAAAGGTGGTATTCTTCAAAAAGCAATGCAATGCTCGCTATGTCTAGCATAACTCTTAAATATTTATTAATAGCGCATGTTTACTTCGCCTTTTAGTCAAATAGCTGACCAAAGTAGAATTGTACTACATAGCATAATCTACTGAATTATACTAAAGGCACATGGAATTCCTATTCATTAAAACTTTTTAACCATTAAGATTCTAAATCAAAATTGCCTTTACAAATTTGAATAAAAAAGGAAATTCTTTATTCAATTTTTCTAAGGCGAATTTTCAAAATCCTTATTTAAACTATACAAGGTGGAGACGACGATATGATAATAAATGAAGACACTGCCAACAGAAGTTCATACGAACATGATGTCTTTTATCACAGATTTGATGTCACTAACTGGAACATACTTCTTAGAATATTACGTCTGAATAGTAGTCACTATCCTTGACTAGTTTAGAGTTTTTTTGACGTTTTATGTAGGTAATTGGAAAGTTTATTTTAAATTTTGATGACAGGATTTATGCGTCTATGTTTCCGAACGCATACAACCCTAATCTTTTTTTAAATTAGAGTGAACTTCTTCAGGGTAAGCTCGCTCCATCGACGACTTTGTCTTTGTCATCTATGACCTAGACTAGTGTCAGGAGCAAACCCATATTAAATTAATAAATAATAGTTTCAAAATATTCTTATTAACCAGTATTGCATGTGTTTTCGTTTATTGTCGTATCGATGTCTCCACTTTGTATAAGTATAAATTTTAGATTTTTATGAATAAGCCTGATAATGGATACTCATAAAACAATAAAGCCACAGCAGCTTATAAATACATGTTATGCGGTAATCGTACTGTTCAAACCTAATTGGATATCGCTACCGCTATAGGGAACGAAATTTGCTTGCGAAAGTTTTTAACGCGCTGCCGTAGTAGCGAAACCAGTTTCACAAGCGAAAAGATACCGTCTACCTAGGCGGTATGGTGATTCTGATTTCACCCGCTTTTCTCTAGCCGCGGAGCTCTATACAAAATACCCGGTGGGAGACAGAGCGAAACCTAGCGAAATTTATCGCTACCGCCCATGGTAGTGAATGCCACGTAGGTTTGAACAAGCCTTTGGATGCAAAACTACAAACTACGCAAACACTTTTAGTACCTCATTACTTTTTAGCCTTAAAACATGTATATTTTCTCGACATAACAACACGCCAAAATAACACATACCAACCCGCTTTCCCACACCATCACTGCTAACCTAAAACCAACTCGACTGCACCTACAATAAGGTTCAATTTCCAGGTGGTGTTGCCTCTGATGGAGAAGTACTTCTCGACGCACCGCAACTACTTCATAGCTGTGGCTACGGCAACCAATAACGTCGGGGCAGCTAGTTTGAAAGAGAAGGAGATGGTTGCTGCCCTGTTCTGTAAGCTGGCTAGCTTGCTGAGATCTAGGTAAGTTGAAAGTGTCCTCTTTAGAACCTTTGACGTGTCAACGTCTAATAAATCGATGAAAGCCGGCTGCACGCACGAAAAAGGGTGACTCATTGTAACGTTACGCTCATTGTAATGTTACGATCATTTCATCAATGTTTTGTTATGACGTTGTCACGTTAAACAATCGTCCGTAAACCGACTTTCCAGACAACCAATTTTTTTGTTCTAACCCCTGTACGACTTTGAAGGGTTTTTTTTTGTCCTGCATCGTCTTATTCGAAGACTCGCTGCTTTAGGTCTTCTGGAACTGAATTTTCTTTGAAATAAGCAGCATTTTTGTGCTCTTCTCTCTGTATTTATAATCGTCTCGTTGTAGAAGAACACTTATTTATAACCCAATATTGTGAGTCTAATAACACAATGTGGTGCTTGTGTGGTAAAATGTGTCATCGAAGTTTAAGGTGCTGGAAAGAATTTCTTTAGACCATAGTCTCTTTTGCATATTGACATGGGTGACTGCAATCTTAACAACTTATTGGGTTAGCACCTCGATTGCTGTACTCAAAAAGGTCTTTAAATCTAAACTAATATAATAAAGCTGAAGAGTTTGTTTGTTTGAACGCGCTGGAAGTACCAGTCAGATTTGGAAAATTCCGTTTTTATATGATAGCCATATTCATGAAGAAGGCTATAGGCTATACAGGAGCGGGAAAAAACGGGATATTGGCGTACGAAGTCGCGGGCAAAAGCTAGTACCTCATAAAATCATTCCTTTGTTGCTTAACCCCCGCTCTGTTCCTCAGACTCGCAGCCTTCGGCCCCGACGTCCGCATAACAGTGCGATGTCTCCAAGTGCTGGTGAAGGGCATCGACGCCAAGTCTCTGGTGAAGAACTGTCCCGAGTTCATCCGCACCTCCATGCTGACCTTCTTCAACAACGTGGCCGATGATGTGGGCCATACCATACTGAACTTACAGGAGGTAAGTTATTTTTATTACAGTTTAGGTATTGGTAATGGGAAAAGTTTGGTTTGGAATATAGTAGAAGTGTGTCAACATTAAAAAGCGGCTATCTGCAATATATCAGAGGGTTTAGAACATAACACATTAGCATCGCAGTTGCAAACTGACACTTAAAATTTCTCTACAATTTAGATTACATTGATTGTCGCTTTATCGTTGACTGTCGATTTCGTGACTTGATTTTGAACGCTTCTTAAGTACAAGATTTGAACTTTAGGATCGTACTCACAGTTTTTCTGGATATATTGCGCGGTCAACTATGCATTTTCTAGCATGCAAGATGAACAGACGCAGTTTAGAAGGCTGTTGGACGTAGCATACACCGAGGGGTCCACACTGCAGTTGACCGCGAAACTTGGAGACATGTATATGGTCGCGATTCTTAGCAGTGATAGGAACGATGAAGAAGTAATTATGTAAAGTAGTAGCAGAAAACGACCTGATTTTAGAAATAGACTTTTCACTGGCTTCTGAGAAGTTAACGAAGTTGATCTTTTCAAAACAACATGCCCAGATTTCAAGCATTCAAGAAGTTATTGAAGAAGTTTTCGACGTGTAATGTCTCTACGTTTCGACGAAGTTTATGTCGACAATTTCTCGAAAAGACTATGTACATTGTAACTATTATTGTACTAAACAAAGCCCCAATGTTTCTCAACCAGGGTAAATACTCTCACCTGCGAGGAACCCACCTCAAGACTTCAACCTCACTTGGCTATATCAACGGCGTGCTACTGCCAATACTGACGGCCAAGTTTGACCATCTAGCCAACTGCGAATACGGTGCTGACTTGCTGTGTAAGTACTTTCAATCATCATCATTATTTTATTTGACGACAGTCGGTCAGATCGATCACAAAAAAACATAGTGCTTCGCCAAAAAGATTCATTTCAGCAAAGACGTCCACTGCTGGACTTGGGCGACTCCCCAAGCGACGCGACATCTATCGGTCTTGTGCCTTTCGCATCCAGCGGTGAACATTTGTGTCTTCACTAGGACGCTGCGTCTTTCGGTAGGTACTTCGGAAAGTTTGTGGCCAATGTTGGTCTATTAGCTTTTGGCCCGTTTCTGGGTTATTAAGTTGCCTATGTTAATCTTTGGAATATAAATTATCTCTTTGCAAAATCACTTAGACCTTCCGCTACGTTGCTGCGTGAAAGAAGGACAAATCACAAAACGCTGAATCAACAAACACTTAGTAGGAAGTAAGATGATCCTTATGATCAACATGAAATCCAGGCCAAGCGACTGAGCTAAAAATCTGCAGAGATTGTCATCCAAACCAATCGTGTTTGAAAGACAATGCATGGTTAAGCTAAACTTACAAACTCAAAGGGCAGCTATTGCAGATTTGCGACGGTGTTCGCGACCTAGGTGTATTTCATGATTCCAAACTTTTGTTTAACGTGCACATTGAGCAAATCGTGGCCAAAGCTTCGAGGTCACTGGGTTTTGTTACGAGACTTGCAGAGTGTTTCAAGTGTGCCAAAACCCTTAAGATTCTTTAGAAGTCACCTGGAATATGCGTCACAATTTTGGAACCCTTGTTATGGCAAAGACATTGATCGTATTGAGAATATACAAAAAAAAAATCGTTTTCTATATTTTGGGCTATGGATATCTTTGCAAGAAGTTTAATTTGCAACCGCTTATAAATCGTCGTCGACTAGCAGATTGCACTGTTCTTTTAAAAATTATATCCAACGAGATTTACTGTCCTGGTCGCTTCAATGTCCTCCTGAGATCGGTTAAATTTAATCCGCCTATCTCCATTCCTTTTTCCTCTTCTAACTTCAGGCGAAACTCATAGATGGTACGAGCGAGTAAGTACTTTAATATTATATGTAAAGAGTTCTCATTTGACACATTTACCACTAAAACCCACTCTGCACGCACTGGACTGATCGCTGACTTTTTTAAAAGTGCATAGTGCTTATTGTACCTAAGTGATATTTGTATTTACTTTTATCGTGCTTTTTAGTGATCCTTAGTTTTCTACTACCTTTTATGTTTTTACCCGTGAGAAACTGTAATTGGCTATATGTCTCATATACAATTGTTATCCATATGTTATAGCTGTTGGTTCTCCTACGATTAAATAAATAAATGAAGTCGGCATTCTAAATCCAATATAGCAAACTCCCAAAGAGGCAGACAATTTTTTATGCACCGCCATTATATAGGTATCAAGTGAAGGGTTTGATGTGTGTACACAAAAAACTACTTGTTTTTTTTTTTAATTTATAATTTTATATTTCATTCAACAATTCAGCAGAAGTGATACGGAACTAAATTTTCTTTTTATCTTTCGAACTGGCATCATCATCGTCGCTCGAGTCTGCATCGCTGCCATCGTCACTATCGCTATTATAATCACTATCGCTATCGTCATCATCGTCGTCGTCATCACTACCGCTACTTTTAGATTTACTAGAATAAAATCTTTTACATTGCGTACGGCAGTGCTTTTTGAAATTCTTTTTCAGAATTTTCTTACATTCGTGTTTGTCGCACGATGAATCTAGTGCGTTGTGGCAAGCGGTAGTACATTTATTCTGCGATATCTTCGTACAGGCTCGTTCGTACTTATCTCGTAGTATATTTAATGAGTCGGTGTTGTTTGTCGCTGGTTTTAGCTGAAACATGTAAGATAGATAGGACATACGTTATTGTACATCAAAATTGTAACATAACCCTGTGCTTGAAAATTGAAAAACGCGTTTTGATGTGAGTTCTTTGTAATTGGAATAAGGTTATTGATTGAAAGACTGACACGCACGTAGTTATTAGAAAACGGCTTATACCTTTGCAGTATTTTAATTCAAAATTCGAGATAATCACCTAATTTTGAAACAACAAACCTTATGTTCAACAAAACAAATTAATGTCAAATGTAATGGAAACCATACTTTTTGAAGAACCTCCTAATGTTCATAAATGGTCACTTAAAATCAACTTAAAATACACAATGCTATAGTTGATACTTGATTTGGTGACGATGGATTGATATTATCTTGAATTATGAATTCATGTTTAGTTGTCAGGAACACTTGAAGAAGGGTGTTGAAAGAAAATGTATAAGTACAACGTTTTAAGTACTTTGACCAAGTTTCTTCTTATTGGCGTTTGGCAGGCCACTGATAAATATCCCTCTTGTGTAATACCTCCGGCAATGGATTTAGCTGAAAACAGAAAAGTACTATTACGTGATATCAAAGCGATCATTGCGCGAATACGCGATCGTCGCGTTCATTTCCAAACGCGTGAACGCGCCGACAGAGGGCGCCTACCGTGCCGATCAAATGACCGAAACGATTGCGAATTCGTGAAATGATCGCTTTATTTTAATTAACGGATGGTTAACGGTAGAAAAGAGTCTCACGGTCGTTGATTCTTCGGAGACTTGTACTGCGGAACTGTTCAAGGCATCCATCCTTGGCTTTTTCTTTGAAATACGTTTTAAATTCCGCCTTGCATTTTATAGCTGCTCGACAGGCAATTGTAGAAGCAGATTTGCACGCCTTTAAAAAAATGAAATAGAGACTTTTTTTTATGCTATACCTAGGTAAAAAATATTATTGAATAAACCAAAACCACACACATTCGTATTTAGCATCTTGTAAGAACATTAACCATTCAACTTTCTGTTGTCCATACCCTCCCTTTGGATAGCCACCTGACCTCTGTATGATAAAAATAATTGTGATGAAGCGAACCCAAACGAATCTGAACAAGCCAATTTAATCTATACATATAGATCCCAGAAGAAAGAAAATTATAAACATATTCTTTCAAATCACTAATATTAAATGGCCCTAGAGAGTCGCTAGAAATGTATAATAGTGCAAGTATGTAAACTAGCTTCAACGGTTTAACCACTAGGCCATTGTATCCCAGGGAGAGACATACTGATAGATAACGATACCCTAAGAACTGAAAATTTCAAAAAGCAACGACCCGCGTGACAGTTATTGACAAAGAAACGGTACGGTTGTATTAACGTGGTCAGGTTTTCATTTCTTTAGGTAAAGTTGCTCCATAATAGAAATTAGTCTTGTAATATTGGTGACCATATATTTTTTTCTTTACTTTAAAAACTTTTTACTGAAATACCAATCACAAATTAAATTCTTACCTTATAACATTTTCTGATGACGAGTTTCAAGCATGCATCTCCATAAGCTTGCCTTAAAACATTTGTCTTAAACACATCTTTGGACAGGTCTTCGTCATTTTCAGTCGATTCCAAAAATTCATTACCGGGTTTCTGTAAAATAATATTTCGTGGTAGTCCCAAATCACGCGATAGCATGAGGGCTGTGGAAGAAGAAAAAGTATTGCGCCAAACCCAGTGCCATGGGACAAGGAAAGAAAGATGATTTTTATGCCCAAAAATCTTGTATCACGGAAAATTCCTATACAAAAAAATAATCTACTAACTTGCACTAACCGCGCGGTTGCAAGTCACTCATTTCACTGACCATTTCCATTGCAAAGTTATACGAGTAGGAATTATCGGCCTAGCGTTTTCCCAACTATATTGGGGTTGGCATCCAGTCTAACCGAATGCAACTAAATACCAGTATTTTACATAGAGCGACTGCCAATCTGATCACCATAGCCCAGATGCTGGGTAACACGATACCCCTTGCTGTGATAAGTCGACAGATTTTTAGGCTTCTGACCCGTAACGACCATCAAAGATCTACAAATGACAGCCGGGATCAACAGCGAAACGTGCTTTCCGAGGCATGTGCAGTCAACAAAGCTATTTGGTATAAAGGCAAAAATATTAATTTTTCCACTGCACTGCCATTATTTATTTCTAACTTTTTAAGCTTATGACATACTAAAGAGTGGTAAAATAATTGTCTACTCAGCACACTCACAACATTGTTTAAAAGTAGTTGCAAGTCAGCTCCCTGCATACTGATTTAGTATGCAGGGAGCTGACTTGCAACTCAACAAAGCTTTGTTGACTTTACATACTACGTCATTACAAATGTATACCTTGGTCGTGGTCGTTGTATTTTGTATCAATAGACTTCTTAAATAGATTCCAGCCGTAACTGCAACTTGTTTTTCGTCCATAGCTCGTTCTTGCGGTTTTTTTGGATCAATCTCTTCTTTTATCTCTCCTGTATGCCGTTTACTTTCTGCGGATATCTCGCTTTTAGAAGAATCTTTAGGAGTGTCACCGCCTAGATATTTTGTTTCCTTTTCATTTTCGGTGTATTTTGTCTGATTAGGCTCCTGATATGCTTCTAACAGGATTCGTTTCAATCTATCTGTTTTGATTTTCATATTATCATGAATGGCGCTGAATTCTTGATTGTTAGTTTCTGTCTCTTCTTTATTTCCTGATGCATCTGTTGGTATTTTGTTTGTTGTGATTCTTGGCTCTGTAGTGGTCGTTTTTACTTTTTGCTTGTTTTTAACAGTATTTTCTGTCAGATTTTTAGAAACTTCTACATGACTTGTCTCTACCTCATCACTTTTTTGTTTTTGACTGCTCGTCTTTATTTCACTGCTGTTTTCTGTTTCACTGCTCATTTCTGCTTCATCTTCGACATATATTAATTCTGTTTGATATGAATTGGTCGTTCTCATATCCGTAGGTTTTCTCTTATTAGTTTTACTATTTCTATTTACGCGACCTCCTTCCGAGTCACTTACGAATGATTTCTCGGCGTCAAAGTCTTCTTGGGAGGTGTGCGTTTTCTTAAATTGTTCATAGTTCTTGATCAGACTTTGTAATTCGTTGTTAACGCGTGAAATATTCTTGATGACATCAGCAAAAAGTGCTTCTGGTTTGGTATGGTTTCTGATTTTTGAATCGAGTAGGGCGTTTGCTTCAATTTTTGGAGCCTAGAAAATAATTTTTAGTCAATAATTTTGTAATTTTTATAGAATTGTAAATATAAGTAGCTGAAAAAAGAATTAGTAACTTCATAGACTGTATAATACTGTTGTATAAAATACTATATTTTACGTTTTACAATGCAATATGTAGATTGCAATCAGACCTGTGGTCTATTATTTTAATATTAACGATTAAAGTTACCAATAAAGCCACGAAACACACGCAGAGCACATCGCGGAACCACATTTAAATTATTCAAGGTTTAAGTTTTGTGCGATAAACCGAACCTATTCACACGGCGACACGTGTTTTTTTATCGTTTATTTCACAACAATAATTTTATTTTATGCATTATTTATTGAGAGACGGTCCCAAATATTTTTTTTTTTTAGTTTATTTGGCGTTGCTATAGATCAGGTTTATATTGGCATATTCTTTTTATTTCAGATGTACATATATTTCTAATAGCTGAACCTTATGGGCGCCTAACTCGACAAAATTTACGGGACAGTACATTTTTTTCAAGATTTCTGATTTGGTCCCATAATAACGTTATTCATAATGATAATTAAAATGCCCCCCCTTTTCAGATATTGCGTTTATTCTGTTACACATTGTATATCGCTCTTTACTATTTTAAAATTAAATTTCAATCAAAACTTAACCGATTCCATCAGACGATGGTCTTTAAAAAATTAAATGGCTCCTCAATGTTTATTTTTTGCATAGTAAATACTAAAGATTACTCTATTCTTCGTTCTTTGATCAACAGTGGACGAGATTCAAGTAGCCTCATACAAGATGTTGGGTTCACTGTACGCACTGGGCACAGACGCGACGCTCACACACGACAGGAAATACCTCAAGACTGAGATCGAGAGGCACAAGCCTGCCCTGGTAAGTTTCCTTTATCTTCACAAAACTTTTTTTTTGAGTGGCATCTCGCAGTTCAACCTATGAGGTTGTCGACTGCTTAACCGGGCTTGCCTGTGGAGCCCTTAATATAATATTAAAGCCAGGGCTTATAAAAATCTTACAAACCAAGCGACTACACGCTAAGGGTACCCCCTGTGGGGTACGGGCCTCGGCTTAGGGCGTCGCTGGGGGGAGGACAGCTAGGGACGGGCTGGATCGAACTTGATCTTCACAAAACTGTAGAAAGTCATACTGCGGTGTTTTATTCGAGAAAAAAGTTTATTAGCACTTGTTATTTCTAAAAAATAACATAACACTCATATCAATTTATATAAATGTCTTCCGTTACTGACTGACTGAGTGACTGAAAGACAACGCACAGATGAAACTACTCGTCGTTGAAAGCTGAAATTTGGCATGTATGTTCCTCGGGGAGTGTAGGGGAGCTCTAAGAGTTTCCCGAAATTCCCTCGGGAATGGGAAACAAACGGGATGTTCGCGTACGATCGCGGACAAAAGCTAGTCTCATATTAAACGGTAGTTGCTGAGTTACGGATAAAAGGTAATTCTGAGGAATTATAAACAAGAAAAGGATGCGAATGTCATAAAACGTTGTTCTCATTATGAATTACTCTTAACCGGGCATTAAAATCACAACTTTAATTCTTTGACAGTCACATAACATGTCTAAAACACGGTTAATGCACGTAGGGTGTCCATTTGCGAATCAATAAATTTCCCTTTCTCAGCATTGGCAACGGTACCTCTACTACTCGGGATTCATACGTCATATAAAACCTTTATGTCAACTTTATTTTAATGTGTATTTTCTGTAGGGTTCGTGCTTAGGAGCGTTCAGTTCCACCTTCCCTGTGGCATTCTTGGAGCCTCATCTGAACAAACACAACCAGTTCTCTTTACTGAACAGGATCGCTGACCATTCGTTGGAAGCCCAAGGTAAGATAGAAATTTATTAAGCTCAGTATTCTTTCATTATTTATTTGCTTGTAACTGTGTGTATGTGGCAGCAGATTCATAGATTGGAACTAAAGGTCCCCTAGCAAAAGCTATCACTTTTAGCAGATTGTGTATTTTTAAAAAGCTGCAAAGTAGAAAAAACAAGAAGACAAAAATAAAAATGCAAAAAAAAATGTTTTCTATAAAAGATATTGCTGTAAATAAGGTGCAGAAAATTTAACTTTGTTACTCTTTTAAAATGTATAATAAAGGAACTTAAAAATCTTCTAAACTGTAGCACATTTGTCAAAAGATTTCTACGTATAGATACTTAGGTATCTCACAAAACTAATTCTCCACTCTATTCCAACAGACATAATGCAGAAAATGGAACAATGCATGCCGACTCTAGAAACGATCCTGGGCGAAGTGGACCAGTTTGTGGAGTCAGACAAGACTTACAACGAGGCACCGCACATTATAGACGTGGTGCTGCCTTTACTCTGCTCGTACCTGCCCTTCTGGTGGGCGCAGGGCCCTGACAATGTCACTCCTAATGGTGAGTGAGTGATAGTCACACTCGTTCTAACAAGGCACCGCACATTATAGACGTGGTGCTGCCTTTTCTCTGCTCGTACCTGCCCTCCTGGTGGGCGCAGGGCCCTGACAATGTCACTCCTACTGGCGGGTGAGTGATAGTCACACTAGTTACAACAAGGCACCGCACATTATAGACGTGGTGCTGCCTTTACTCTGCTCGTACCTGCCCTTCTGGTGGGCGCAGGGCCCTGACAATGTCACTCCTAATGGTGAGTGAGTGATAGTCACACTCGTTCTAACAAGGCACCGCACATTATAGACGTGGTGCTGCCTTTTCTCTGCTCGTACCTGCCCTCCTGGTGGGCGCAGGGCCCTGACAATGTCACTCCTACTGGCGGGTGAGTGATAGTCACACTAGTTACAACAAGGCACCGCACATTATAGACGTGGTGCTGCCTTTACTCTGCTCGTACCTGCCCTTCTGGTGGGCGCAGGGCCCTGACAATGTCACTCCTACTGGCGGGTGAGTGTAATCACACTAGTTACAACGAGGCACCGCACATTATAGACGTGGTGCTGCCTTTACTCTGCTCGTACCTGCCCTTCTGGTGGGCGCAGGGCCCTGACAATGTCACTCCTACTGGCGGGTGAGTGTAATCACACTAGTTACAACAAGGCACCGCACATTATGGACGTGGTGCTGCCTTTACTCTGCTCGTACCTGCCCTTCTGGTGGGCGCAGGGCCCTGACATTATCACTCCTACTGGCGAGTGAGTGATAGTCACACTCGTTCCAACGAGGCACCACACATTATAGACGTGGTTCTTCCTGGGCCATGACAATGTCACTGGACGCAGCTGAATACCCTCATTTTACATGGAGCAAATGCCTTAGTAAGACTATGTCAGACTTTCGGGTTTCCGACTATCCAAAACGATTGTCGAAAGATCTACGATTGTTAACCGTGCAATCATTGTCCCACTATCTTGTGTGTCTTTGAAGTAAAGTTTCAGTGTCAACAATCTGAATATTAGAACCTAAATTTTCATGTTTGTTTCACTGTGTTTCCATACAAACTATCTCCAATAGATGTTAGAAATAAAATTAGGCCTGAGTCGCCTCTGTGAGCATCGCTTCGAAGAAATTTTGATGCAAACAGACGCTGCATGGTAGTATTTGAGGTCTTAAATGCCCCGTCTTTTTCAGAAACCACGTAACAATGGTAACAGCAGAGCACATGAACCAGCTCTTAAAGAACGTCCTGAAGTTAATCAAGAAGAACATTGGCAACGAGAATGCGCCCTGGATGACTCGCATAGCGACATATACGCAGCAGATCATTATCAACAGCTCGGAGGAACTGCTCCGGGACTCCTTCCTGCCTCTCGCGGAGAGAGTGAGGAAGAGGACCGATAATATGTTCCATAAGGAGGAAAGCTTGAGAGGGTTTATTAAGGTAAATATATTTTTACCGTTATTATTATTAAGTGCAGATATCCGAAGTCATTATATTGTAAAAGAAGAATGTAATTTTCTGTAAAAACTATCTAGGCACATGGAATTTCCATGGCTTCTAAAGGTTTTTTTTAATGATAATTTTCTCAAATATCATGCTAATTGGATGAAACTCTGATGAAAGTAAACTTAGTTTTTGTCATTTTGATAAGCAAAATTAGAATAATATTTATATAATATTATTAATATTAATTAGAATAGTGTTTAAAGTTATCCTAAGCAGTAAGGACGATTTTCGTGAACTATCAAAGAAGCAATTTTAACGTTTAAATAAAAACTACAGATTACCATGGGTTCTTTGTTTCTTGCAGTCATCAACCGACGACACTTCTCAAGTAGAGTCTCAAATCCAAGAAGACTGGCAGCTGCTAGTGAGAGACATCTACTCCTTCTACCCACTGCTCATCAAATACGTAGACCTGCAGAGAAATCACTGGTTGAGGAACAATGTACCAGGTTTGTATCAATCAATTTAGAATCAATAAGTGGGTTGAAGAACCATTTGATTTATTATTTATTTAAATGCCTCTAAAAGATACGATATTTTAATCAAAACAGCGCGTAGTTTTATGTATTGTTACATTTTTTAAGGACTTTGTTACAGCACGGTTGGCGCTGCGGTTGAGAGATTGACTGCTGCGCTGCGTGTCGCGGGTTCGATTCCCGCACGGAACAATTATTTGTATGGCCTACAGATAGTTGTTCCGGGTCTGGCTGTTTGTGTATGTGACTTATATGTTTGTAAACGCACCCACGATACAGGCGAAATTCCTAGTGTGGGGCAAAGTTTTATTTAAAAAAAAAAAAAAAAAAAAAAACGGTAACGCTTGGCAACCAGCACCCTAATTGCGTAATTCATAAAATGGTCGACCCTTCCACAGTCGAAAGGAACTCCAGATTCATTGCGTCATATTTAAAAAAATCGCTTGATTGATAACGTAAAACACGCAATAAATACGATTGTAATGTCAAAATGAATGCAATCCGATTACATTAATTACGTATTACGCAATTAAGCTGCGGGTTCGTTAATCAGTTTAAACAATTTCGATTTTGATTTCGATTATGCCTGTCCTCTTGTTTCCACACACATAATTTATTTTTATGCATTTTCCAAACGACGACAAACATAAAAATAACTCTTGTTGCCAAATCTTCTTGAATGAGGCCAAATATTCGCCATGTTATAAAATAAGCTAAAAATAATAAATTTTGTCTTGAACAGAGGCGGAAGAGCTGTACAACCACGTGGCGGAGATATTCAACATCTGGTCCAAGAGTCAGTACTTCTTGAAAGAGGAACAGAACTTCATCTCAGCCAACGAGATCGATAACATGGTAAGAGGACTAAAAACCTAAAATACCTACATACCTACATAGATATTCAAATCATTTATCTATAAGATCTATAAAAGAAAACACCGATAATTGAAATAAACGCTTTGACTTTGACTTGATAAGGCCGTAACTAATTTCAGAGTTCTAATTTTGCCGTAATAAGCACTTTTGAAAAACCCATTCAATTTTCAAGTATTTATTAAGTTACTTAACCACTGTTGTTGCTGCTGTGCTGTCATTTTATCTTACTTTTAATTTATTTAATATCACTCGTTGTTGATTATTGTGCAAGCAACTGAAATATTATTTAGAGCCTCAACCAATTTTTGATACCCACCTCGCATAAAAGCTTAGTACCGTAAAGGTTTAAAGTTACCTAAGACGCATTTACACCAACCAATACTTCACACACCTAAGATTGTTTGTTTTTGTTGATAAGCTGGAGTGTGACCAACAACAATCTCACCTGATAAGAAACGATGACGGGGTCAACGATGTAGCTAGATGTAATTCTTACTATAAACCTATTCATTCTTGACTCCCAGGTTGTAGCTATCAGGAAACAGATCGCCGGCAGGAAATTCCACTACATTTTGTTTAACGTCTTTAGTCAGATATGTACATAGTAAAAGCTCTCTCTTTGTAACAGGTGCTGATCATGCCAACGGCGACAAGAAGAGTAACAGCAGTCACAGATGGTACCCCACAAGCCGGTGGAAAGGTATTTTCAAACATGATTATTAAAAAGAAAGTCCGCTATTGCCCAGCGCTGTCAATTTAAGTGAGGATTTTAAGCTTTTGCAACCATTTATCAGACTAAACATTATTTAAAATTTAGATAATATTAAAATGCTAAATAAAAAATTGAAAATCTATTAGACTAGCATTGCACTTTTAAATGATTTTACTAGAAACATAACACAAATTATATATTAAGGTGCGTTCAGACTTGAATATTCAATTAATCTATTCCTGATCTTTTTCAACATTCATTCAGAAAATATTGACAAACTTTTTTAAAAACTTTTCAAGTCCAGACGCACTTTAAAAAATGTAATCACTTGATTGTTTCAAAGCACTAATACACAATTACTTACCTCTAGGCAAAACTACTCGTAAGTATTCAAGACACATTGATTCAATATGAGGATCAACAAGACATCCAGGTTTTAGATCACATGTTTACAAACTGGTCTATTTCTTAGCTTACTACCCCTCAATCGCTATCAAGCTCGTGATTGATTCACAAAAGATTGATAAACTGTTTGATTTATTTACAAATGATCGATAAACTTTCTGATTGTTAAACCGTTTGAATGATTCACAAATGATTGATAAATGGTTTGATTGATTGGGTTTTAACTGTACATTGTTACACACAGACTGTTCTTTTTCCTTTTATGTCTTTCGTGATTCGAATTTGTGTAAGAAACTTGTTTTTATTATCTATACTACTTCAGTATTTGTTAATGTTTTAGTTACTCCTACACTGTCACTTCATTTTTTGTTCGTATAATTGTCGTTGGATTGGCTTCTTACCTTGAATCTACAATACTCCCTTGCTATTTTACTTTAAAGAATTGAATTTTTAGATATGACAAACAGTAATAGTTCGTTGATTTATACTCCAGTTTTTTGCGATTTTACCCGTTGATTGATTGGCAGTCTTGTTTATTTTTTTAATACATTTAGTCAGTTCAAAATACACCTGACATAAAACATGGTAGAACATTTTACCCTTTAAAACCTTTGCTACACCAAACGATTCCGAAGATGCTGCAAAAATATTTAGGAAGCTAATTTTCGAAAGCTTTTCATCTGCATTTAAGTTTTTTCAAAAATAAAACATATTACTGGAAACTCTGCAGCAAAGGCTTTAATGTTCAACTCCTCAGTATCGGAAATATCAAATAACGTTAGGGACTTCATTCTCAATGGTTAAATATCCCTTTTGTTAATTGTCATAAGAGAGATATTAGCATTTTTGATAAATTTCCCTTAAGTCATTTGATATTTCTGATATCGTCCTCTCATACACCCACGTCTCTTAACACACATATCATATTTACGTATTAATATCACAAACAGAAAAAGAAGAAACACCGTGACAAGAAGAGAGACAAAGACAAGGAAGTCCAAGCATCTCTAATGGTGGCCTGTCTCAAGAGGTTACTGCCAGTAGGTTTGAACCTATTCGCCGGCAGGGAGCAAGAGTTGGTCCAACATTGTAAAGACAGGTTCCTGAAGGTAGGAACCCTTAAGGTAATCTATTTCCTCATTAATACCATCGTTTTAAGTTAATTTTATGTTTTTTATATACTGATCAAAAAATGTTTGTACCATTAGGGAACGTGGACGGCGTAAACTGTGCCATCTGTGTTACAAATTCGGAACCTTTGCCTTAAAAATATGTGCAGCTATAGTTTCTAAAAGCTTCCTTTTGTGAAAAAAAAAGGTTTCAAATAAAGGAACTGGGGTTGTATAGTAAACTATCTACGTAAAAGAGCGCACAAGGCTATCGCTTTTTCACAGTCGAACAATGTAATCGTTTACTTGAAAGAAACGCTTACAGTTTTTTTCACCTAATATTTATGTAACACTTACAGATGTACAGAAGTAGATTTAATGCCAGAAGCAGTAAATGGCCAACGGTTACTGTTTCTCTATGGGAGGCCAGCCTTATTATTTATTCAGTTTAATTTAGTTCTGGTCTAATAACGATGTTTTTAAAAAATGGTGCAATATTTTTTGATCAGAACCTATTTTATTTATATTCTTATTTATTTATACACATACCTACATAATGATTTTATTTCTGCACATCCTTTACCAAACTTGAGCACTCTTAATGGCATGGTTGGTGATTGAAGAGTGATGCATCGCACATTGAACCCAAGGTCCTATATTGCTGTCAATAAAAAAAACGAATGAACAACAAATATTAAATGGAAATAGAGCATAAAATAGTTAGGTATCACAAAAGTTACAAAATGGATTAGGGATTGCAGTATTTAAATGCATCGAGTAGACATGTTTGTAAATGAATTCAACTCGACGCGGAGTTATTGTCGATTTAACGCAGTGTAAACGTCTGACAAACGCCCACGCTAGATGCTAAGACTCCCTCGACCATGCCTTCAGTCATCTTTTATGACACCCTTGGCAAATTTGACAACCTCTGCTTTTCTCCATCCAGCTTTTAACCGATTAAAGTCCTAATCAAATCGCTCCATATTTAAATCCACAGAAAATGTCGGAACAAGACGTAGCCGAATTTGCGAAGACACAACTTACACTGCCAGACAAAATTGACCCAGCGGACGAGATGTCATGGCAACATTATTTGTACAGCAAGTTAGGTTCGAAGAGTAAAAGCAATATTACTGTGGAGACGGCTGAGAATAAGGCCAAGATTATTGATGATACGGTCGAGAGAATCGTCGCTATGAGCAAAGTATTGTTTGGATTGCATATGGTAAGTTTATGTGTGTTTCTAAGCCGAGTTATTGTTTGTGGGTTAAATTGTGAAAGGTCGAGTTTACGCTGTGAGCCATTGTTAGGTTTAGAAGTCGTTACATAGTTTAGTCAAAAAGTAACGATTTTTAGCGGAAAGCGAAACTGGTTATACTTTGATTTTAAATTTGTGGGTTTCAAAACGTTTATCGTTTTTCAAGAGGGGGAAAAACAATAGTTAATTTTAGAACAGACTACCACATTTTGCTCTACTGCCCCAGACGTAATGGACATCTCTTTATGCTTTTTGGCTCACAATATGATTTTTTTTTAAATAAAATAAAGAAATTGGTTATTATTATTGCCACCTATGTATTATCCCCACACATATGTATTTATTTTCAAACACATTTTTTTTCTATAATTTTATTTAATTTCTATTCACCCCACAATAGATCGACCACCCTCAACAAATGAGTAAGAACGTGTATCGCTCGGTGGTGTCCATACAACGAAAACGCGCCGTCATCGCTTGCTTCAGACAAACATCGCTGCACTCTCTCCCGAGGTCCTTATACTGTGTGCAAGATGTGTGCTGTTGTTTACTAACTTTACAAACTAATAGCCAGAAAAGTCAAAAACAAGTGATAAAATAACCTGCCAATCAAAGCTGTCCAATTGCAATCAGCATTCGATTTATAAATCGAATGATTGATTCAAATCTGATTGATAATAATTCAATAAAAATGAGTCACAGTTTCGTTTGAAGGCTACATAATAAATGTAGGTTGAATTTAAACGACTTGGCCCAGTTTAGTAGCATGTGTGGTTAGTCGTTTTTAAGAGTGCAGTAACCTAATTCAATGTTGTTTTTATTAACGTTTAAATAGATATTAATCTTCTAATTATTTTCTAACTAAAATCTTAATCTAAAAAATAAAATTTTAAAAGACCTATATTTATAAACGCTTTGACTACAGGTTTAAAAAGTGATTGTTTGAACCATTTTAGACATTCACAACTTTTTGAGTGAACTAAAAAACTGTTTGCTATTTTAGTTAACCCATTGCTGGTCAAAGGTCTCCCCCATACTTTTCCAACCAGTTCCTAATGGTTGTTTTATGTAACAAAATGTTGTACGTAAGTATGATTGCGCATGCTGCCTTTGGACCCGACTAGGCGACGAAGCCGCGCCAACGATCCGATGTTTGGAAGAGAGTGTTGTGTGCGGCCAGGAAGCGGGCTGCCATCGCATGTCTGCGGTCTATTCATCTTTATAAGATGAGTCGGTAGGTTTGGAGGTCTTGAAGATTTTGGAGAATAAGAAATTAGGAAATAATTGTAAACATGGTGTAATGGAATGGTGTAAAAACTGCTTGCAACTTTCTTCAAGAAGGTTCATAATCAATTCCCAAAAATATAATTGGATTTTCGATACAATGTCAACATGTTTTTTTTTTTTTAAATTAGCTCTTTCTTTGTTGATGAAAGTTGTTTTTCAACATAGTCAGAAGCAGTTTTTTTTAATATTACTACACCTTTCCGTTACAGCCAGTATAAGCCAACATTTATTCTAAAATTGATTGGGCTCAGGGCTGGTCTGGGCCAAAATAAATAAATTGTTAAAAAAAATTGACCGTTTGACGTTTGTATTATAAATGCCCTAATTTAATAGTTGTATTAACGTTCTTCTGGCTAGCCTGCAACCGTTTTCGCATGGTGTTACGAACTAATTTGTATAAACTCTTTATTTACCTATACAATTTCGAAGTTCAACATCTAATTTAACAATGTGTATATGTTTTACAGACATCGAGCTTGCAACATTTTCTCAAGGACGTACTACGAACTGTGGTTGGAAGAAGAGAATATCGGACAAGAAGTTATGATAGAAGATCTTACAGTAAGTTAAAAGATTACTATACAACATACCTTACAGTATAATATAACTTTGGTCGCAAGATTTTGGTTCCGATAATTTTTTTTAATTTAGCTTTCTTTTTGCAATAGCTAGACCATTGGGGAAATAAAGCTAAAGTAAAAAATCTAGAGTCTTCTTTAGTAACATACATGATTACTTACCTGCACTTAATTTTCCAGCAATCGTTCGAAGATGCTGAGCTAAAGAAGAGTGATGTAGTCGAAGAAGGAGAGAAGCCTGACCCTCTCACGCAGTTGGTCACTACCTTCTGTCGAGGAGCCATGACAGAAAGATCTGGTGCTTTACAGGTACGGTTATTCTATTTAACCTGTCGAAGAAATGCCAGATGAACTGTAACTATGGTATTACTGCTGAAGTGAATCCTTTTGGCACAGCCGTGAGGTACAGCTAAATATGATTTTTTATATAAAAATATTCTAACCCTTTCCAGGAGGATCCTCTATACATGTCGTACGCACACATCATAGCAAAGTCGTGCGGAGAAGAAGAAGAAGAGGGTGGCGGGGAAGAAGAGGAAGGAGGGGGAGAGGCTGAGGCCGAAGACGAGGGCAGGGCTAGTATACACGTAAGTTGCATTAACGATAACTAGAAGTATAGGGTCGGATGTCGTACGCACACATCATAGTGAAGGCGTGCGGAGAAAGAGAAGATGGAGGGCTGAGGTCGAAGATGACGCAAGGAAAGTATACACCTGAGTGATTGTATGAAGAACTTTGTTTTGTTGGTGTTATGGTTGAATTTTAAAATATTTACCAGAACACCGACGGGATCTTAGAATTTCCGGGATTCTCTTATGACAGCGGGGCCGGAACATTAGTAATTTTGCTACTTATTACAAATATTTATATGCTCTTAAAGATCTATTTATATGTTACATGCAGAAAACAGTGGATATGTTTATGGTATGTATGTTAAACATGATTAATATTTCCATAAGTTTCTTTTAACCGTAATAGCGTACAAAACAGGGGTTTTATATCCGTGATATTATCACAACAGAAAATCAAGTAAAAAAAAATACTGATATCGTAACGATTCAATTAAACTGAGGTAAATGGCTCTCCACACTTAACAGCTCAAACACATTTTATTTCTCTTAGTGATATTTTTTTTTACTTTTTAGTTATAACCTATTATTATCCACATACAGGAACAAGAAATGGAGAAACAAAAGCTACTCTTCCACCAAGCCCGTCTCGCAGATAGAGGGGTGGCAGAAATGGTGCTGCTTCACATATCCGCGTCCAAAGGCTTACCCAGCGAGATGGTTATGAAGACGCTACAACTCGGCATTTCTATACTAAGGGGAGGCAATATTGATATACAGATGGTAAGTAACTTGGGGTGCTCATGGGTTAGGGGACTCGAGGCTAAGAGGGGCTCATAGCTAATATGGAGCTCCGACTAAAAAAGCTCGTGTTTATGAGGACCTCATGGCTATGGGAGCTCATATTTAAAGGCACAGGTGATTCGATATCAAGAGTTTCGTGGCTAAAGGGCCCTCTTGGCTATGAGGGGCTCATGTTTAGAGGAGCACGTGGCTAAAGGGGGCTACAGACTAGAAGGGCTCGTGTCTGAGCAATGAAAGCTTCTCAGCTCGGTCAACCGGTAAGCCGTGCTTGCCAAGGCCGGTCTCCTCATAGGTGACCATTGACAGCAACAATACTGCAAGAAATTTCTGTTAGTGTTGCAATGAAATATTGTTTATATAAATGCAATATAAACGATGTTCTGAATATTGTTTTCAGCGGACGAGTAAATGAAACTGGCAGAGAGATCTTGCATCCATGACTCACTAGCCAAAGCAAACAGTCTCTCTTTCTCATTTCATAACACCTATCTTAACAAATACACGCTTTTTCTTTTTTTCTTAGATAGCCTCCTGCAATGATTTATATCTTTTTACAAGCTTTAATTTAACTTGCAGTGTTTGTATGGATGTAAGTTGACCGTCAAAATTTGCAAATCATTTTTGACCATTTGTTGGTATCCGATTAACCTGAAATTTTGCATACCTTTAGTTCTAGCGACAATACAATGTGCAATACTCAATATTGTAATAATTTCAAAATGGCCACCGCTCTAAGATGGCGGATTACATATTTTTTCTCAACCCTCTTAATATGGGTATCAAACAAAAGGGTTTGAAGACTAGAAAACAATGAAAAGCTTGTTTTTTTTTTTTCAAATCTCGCAATCTCCTGCAATTTGATCTCCAGGGTATGCTGAACCACCTGAAAGACAAGAAAGACGTCGGCTTCTTCACTTCGATCGCTGGTCTCATGAACTCTTGCTCTGTGTTGGATCTAGACGCTTTTGAGAGAAACACTAAGGCTGAAGGTTTGTTACAACTTATTCTCCGTCCCTAGCTGTCCTCCCCCCAGCGTCGCCCTAAGCCGAGGCCCGTACCCCACAGGGGGTGCCCTTAGCGTGTAGTCGCTTACTTTGTAAGATTTTTATAAGCCCTGGCTGGAGGCTTTAATATTATATTAAGGCTACCACAGGCAAGCCCGGTTAAGCAGTCGACAACCTTATAGGTTGAACAGCAGGAAGCCACTCAAAAAAAAAAAAACAACTTATTCCAAATACTTTGACTCAAGTAAATGTTAAGCACCTGAGGAAATTTGAGGACAATCTTGCTTTTTTATTAGATTTTACCCGTTCAATCAGTACAGTCAATAAAACTATTTGGTATACAGGCAAAAATATTATTTTTTCCACTGCACTTCCAATATTTATTTCTAATGTGTGCATTCTAATTTTTTTAGCGTATGACATACTAAAGAGTGTGGTGTACAATAATTGTCTATTCAGCATGCTTACAACATTATTTAAAAGTAGTTGCAAGTTAGCTACCTGCATACCAAATAGCTTTGTTGACTGTACATCTGAATTCTCCGATGCACTAGGCAGACCTAAAGTTTATTGTAAGGGTAAACTTGGACAAATAATTGCAAATAGTTCAAAAGGACATTTTTTATTATTATTATAGAAAGTCTCACCTTTGACCACAATCTCTCACCTTTTGGAAAGCTTGCCTACAAGTAACCTATTCACTCTTGACTTAAAGACCTCAAGGTCCTAGTTATCAGGAAACACAAACTCCAGCAGGACACCGGCTAGTATTGTAAATCTTTTGCGGAAATAGGCAGAATAAATCAATGGAAGTTCACACGTTCATAAGCAGAACACTGGAAGTTTTACTAGTGTATGACAAATTATTATTCTTTAATGGTTCATAAACATTTTGTATTTACTTTTTCAGGTTTGGGAGTTGGTCTGGAAGGCGCGGCTGGAGAGAAAAACATGCACGATGCTGAGTTCACGTGCGCTCTCTTCAGGTTCATACAACTTACCTGCGAAGGACACAACTTGGGTCAGTAACCATTGAAACAACTGTTTAAGTAAAACAGCAAGTAGTAAATGAACCCCTTTTGATGGACCGTCATTGGACAACACACAATTCTGTATTTTTTTCTTACATCTCAAACACCTCCGCTGTTTTTTCGTTGCGGGATCCAAGACAGTTGAATCGATTCTTCGGAACTCGTCGAGCTTCATTGACTCGACGTTTTTAGGTGTCGCTACTGTTGAGTCTGACTTTAAGGAGTTGCAGTGAATGGAAATAGTGTGGCAGGCCTGTCCTGTAAAAAAGCTTCCGTCAAAAAACATCATTATTTTGTTCCGCTTTGATGTTATGAAAAAGTACAAAATAATTATTATTTAGTTGTCCTTATGTGACACATGCAGCGCAGAGTAGGTCTTGTTCATTTCAGTAGAAATTGTATTTTAATAACCTATTCTATGATTATTTTCTGTTTCCATCGGATCAAAAGCGAATCAGTGAAATATAGCGTTAAATCTGGAATGAACTGGACTGTTTTTGGGTCCCAAAACTTTAATGTTAATAAAACTCAAAATATTTTTGCGTAATGTGACTATGAAATTCATATAATTTATTTTCTTGCAACGTATTCTCGTATTCCTAATATCATCATTCGACCCACAGACTGGCAGAACTACCTCAGAACGCAAGCCGGTAACACGACAACTGTCAACGTGGTCATCTGCACTGTGGACTATCTGCTGCGACTTCAGGAGTCCATCATGGACTTCTACTGGCACTACTCCAGCAAGGTGAGTAGAAACAACTGAATATTCTACTTCATTTCTTGTCATTTGTCTCCTAAAAATGTTGACAGTATGTCGCCATTTTGACCACTTTGTCATTAGTCACGTTAAGGGCCTAGAAAGTGCGCTGATTATTTCATGGAGGAGTTTTAAAGAGAGAACTGACTGTTTAATATTCCTCTTCCTTGTGTCGTTGGCATGACGGTATCTCAGATTTGAGTGGGCCAAAACATTGCCAGTTCCACGGTATCGTTGGTGGCAGTCCCGCAGTGACCAATCCACTGCGGCTGCATGTTTTGGTGCACAGAGGGAAGGATAGGAGGTGGAGCATAGTTTGTGACTCAGCTCCACATCACCCATTGAATATCTAGATGAACTAACACAAGTTCCTTTCTGACTTGCTCATTAGCAGTTCATGGATAAAAACAGAAATTAACTCGGGACTGAAACTCCCAAAAAGAAAATTTCGTGAATAACACCTAAAAAGAGGTTTGTTTATTGATGGGCACGCGTTTGACCACAATCTCACCTGATGTGGTCGATGATGGAGCACGCCTGCCTAGAAGCTATCTGTTAAATTTTGACATAAAGACCCCCAGGTTGTTGCTAACAAGAAACGCAGATTCGACTAAATGCAAAATGCGTGTTCCACCATCATTTCACTATATTATTATCCAAATTTTATTGAATATGACAGCGAACCAACTCTTCTTCCTCAGGAACTGATCGACCCGGCCGGCAAAGCCAACTTCTTCAAGGCGATAGGCGTCGCGTCACAAGTGTTTAACACCCTCACTGAAGTCATCCAGGGTCCTTGTACGCAGAATCAACAGGCTTTGGCACACTCCAGGTAATCATTTCAAATTTTAATTCGGACGCACTTCACCAGATATACAGGGTGTTTCAGAATTTTGTGGTCATATTTAAGGTTGATGTTCTTTATCTGATATACAGTAAATAAACAATTGAATTAATAAAAAAAACATGACACTTTTGAAAAAAAGTCAGCGTAGCCAATTTGGACAGTGCGTCGTGGCTTCCCCGCGCCGTCAAAATTGCCGGCGGTGGCGGAACGTTCTATACACCTACACACGTCTGCTTATCCTCACAACAACACGGGCATGATGATTCTTTTTCTATTCTAATACCAACCAACGTCATTCTTTCTCAGATTATGGGACGCAGTAGGTGGTTTCTTGTTCCTGTTCTCTCACATGCAAGACAAGCTGTCCAAACACTCGTCTCAAGTGGACCTGCTGAAGGAGCTCCTCAATCTGCAAAAAGACATGATCACCATGATGTTGTCTATGCTTGAAGGAAACGTTGTCAATGGTGAGTGTTTTGCTGTGTACAAGACAAGCTGTCCAAGCCCTCGTCTCAAGTGGACATGTAGAAGGAGCTCCTCAACCTGCAGAATGATATGATCACCATGATGCTGTCTATTCTTGAAGGAAACGTTGTCAAGCTATAAATTATCTACTTAGAAACTAGTTTTAGTACTTATATCATCATCTGCCTAGCCTTTTCCCAACTATATTGGGGTCGGCTTCCAGTCAAATCGGATTCAGCTGAATACCTGTATTTTACGTGGAGCGGCTGCCTACCAGACCTCCTCAACTCTTTAAATGAGTTACACGGTACTTCTTGACAAGACTGGAGTCAGATTTACTGGCTTCTGAGTTTCTGACGATCCGTTACGACTGCCAAAGATCTACAAATAACAGCCGGTACCAACGGCTTAACGTGCGAAAGTCGGTATGTTATGATGGTCTTAGTCAACCATCCACAAACCAACCTTAGCAAGCGCTGCTTAACCTGGAAGATCGACCCGTGCCCCTGTTATTATTAGCCACGAGCTCCTCCCCTTGTTTTATTACTTATAACTTCCAGAATATACAAAATTTAATATTTGTTATACCTACGCCACAGTGCCATATACGCACATCTATTGTCCCAGTATGGGTCTGACCCACCTGTCCGCTATAGTTTAATAACTATTAATCCTGTGTATTCTTCTCTCCCAGGCACAATCGGTAAACAAATGGTGGACACCCTCGTAGAGTCTGCCTCCAACGTAGAGTTGATCCTGAAATACTTCGACATGTTCCTGAAGCTCAAGGACCTCACGTCCAGCGCCAGTTTCCAGGAGATAGATGCCAACAATGACGGATGGGTGCTTCCTAAAGACTTCAAGGAGAAGATGGAGCAGCAGAAGAGTTATACGCCGTGAGTTGTTTGTTTTCTCTGGTTTTTGAAAGGCGGTTTAATAGTTTATATAGGACCAACCCGTTATTTTGATGGTCTTCAGATGTCTTACGCCATTAATGCGAACTTCTACCACTAATGATTCAATAAACTTGTACCAGCCCTTTTTGAGAGATAGGGAACGTGCAGGAACTAAAGGTGGCAACACAGAAATGTCATTGTCAAGTTCATTTTACAGATAATTTTCGAATTTGTAACACTAGATGGCACAGTCTACTTCGTGCACGTTCCCCTAAACGAAGCGTGCAGGCACTATACGTGGCAGCACAGAAGCGTCAATGTCAAGTATTCTTAACGTTAAAGTTTCGAATATGCAACACTAGATGGCATAGCCAGCATTCCCTATACACAAGACACCGGTGGGCTTCTTAGTAACAGAAAAAGGGATTGGTCTCAGATTGCCCAAGATAGACTAAATGGATAGGAGGACTTTGCCCTGCAGTGGAACACTACATGTCATAAAATAAAGTCTGTCCGCCGCGTCTGTCTGTCTAAGTGTCTGTACGCGATAAAATGAAAAAATACCAAAACGATTTTCATACGGTGTTCACCAATGGACGGAGTGATTTATGATTCCTCATGAAACACTACGTCCAGTTTAGGCATATCATTTATTATGGATTTGGTGTAAATTGGCTGAAGGAAGACAATGTTTGTCAAAGAGGTCGAGAAAAACCATGCTGAGTTGTAGTTTATATAATGATCTGCTACCCGTGCGAAGCCGGAGCGAGTTGTTAATAATACTGGAAATACTAAAACCCTCTATTCTTTATCCACAGTGAAGAAATTGAGTTCCTCCTAGCGTGTTGTGAGACGAACCACGACGGCAAGCTCGACTACGTCGGCTTCTGCGACCGCTTCCACGAGCCCGCCAAGGAGATCGGCTTCAACCTGGCTGTGTTGCTGACCAACTTGTCCGAACATATGCCTAACGAGCCCAGGTAAGATATATTGTATAGATATACACTACACTATATTGGCTTCTGCGACCGCTTCCACGAATCAACCAAGACGATCGGCGTCAACTTGGCTGTGTTGCTGACCAACTTGTCTGAACATATACCTAACGAGCCCAGGAGCCAATTACCTAATACAGTTTCTTTAGTAGGTACAACAAGATTATATTATTAAGAAAATAGGCCGCCAATAAGGAACCATTGTATTATAAAACAAGCGTAGCATGTGATGTTCAGTTAAACCAACAATATCTGACCAAGCCTTTTCCTCCCCAGGTTGGCCCGTTTCCTAGAGACTGCGGGTTCGGTGCTGAACTACTTCGAGCCGTTCCTGGGCCGCATCGAGATCATGGGCGGCTCCAAGCGTATCGAGCGCGTCTACTTCGAAATCAAGGAGTCCAACATAGAGCAGTGGGAGAAGCCGCAGATTAAGGCATGTATAACAAGACCTTTTTAGGGTTCCGAACCGCTATATGGAAAATCAGAACCCTTATAGGATCACTCGGTTGTCTGTCTGTACGTCTGTAACAGCCGATTTTCTCCGAATCGACTAGACCTTTTTTTTGGTTTGGTACACATAATATATTCCTGCGACGAACGTGTCACAAAAATATGTAAATTTTGAAGATGAGTTACTTTTTGGGGGTCAAATGAGAAAATTTAAAAAAAGTTTTTCCAACTGCACCGTGTGAGTGTGACATATCAAATTAAAGGGCCATTATAGAGTTTTTCATAATTTTAAAATATTACGTTCCAAAGTTATTACAGAAAACCTTATCTCCGAATACTGACCCTAAAATTGGAAAAATACAGATTATAACCTATAGATATCAAGAAAACCTCTAAGGAGTCTATAATTTCAAAACATCATTTTAAAACAAAGTTCGTTCGGAACCCTTTGCACGCGAGTTCGACTCGCACTTGGCCAGTTTTTTATCAGACTATTGTCCTAGGTTAAGTTAAAAAGTTTTATAATTAAGGATTTTTTTTTTGGCTTCTTTCTATTCATTCGACTGTATTAATTCTTTTCTGTAATAATTATTACTTAAACACGATAGGTATAGTACATTGTTCACCGAGAGGAGAAAGTGACCGATTACCGTCGAGGGTGTCGTTTGAAGCCCGAGCCGTAGGCGAGGGCTTTAAAACACCCAAGATCGGGAATCGCAGTTTCTCTCGAGTGATACATAGTGCTTTATACTACACCTAGAAGGAAAATAAAAAACGAAATCTTTACTAATTGAAATTTATATTGAAATTGTTGCAGTTAAAACTGAATCCTCAAACAACACACAAATTGGAAATGGCGCCAATGGCGTCTGCAATTTTCACATGTTCTTTTTTCAAATTGTTTATCCTGCCGCCGCAGGGTCGCACTGCCAGCCCGACACCATCCAACACACAGCTAGTGGCCAGTGTCATTTTGCGAACTTGGAGATAAAAACTCACTGTAAAAACTTTTTGGCTTTTGATATTTAGGTTACCGGCGCATAGTCTTACCCAAAATTAAAAAAGAAAAACCACGTAAGAAATGGATTTTCATACACTTTTCTCTCCCGCTCAGATGCGTTTTCTCCCCGCATATTTGTTCGATATGCAATGACGTACTTTCTACCGTAAATTTGATAAAGTATCAAGGTACTTTC
>NDFZ01005321.1:352174-471803 GCA_002192655.3 Mamestra configurata
GAAAGTACCTTGATACTTTATCAAATTTACGGTAGAAAGTACGTCATTGCATATCGAACAAATATGCGGGGAGAAAACGCATCTGAGCGGGAGAGAAAAGTGTATGAAAATCCATTTCTTACGTGGTTTTTCTTTTTTAATTTTGGGTAAGACTATGCGCCGGTAACCTAAATATCAAAAGCCAAAAAGTTTTTACAGTGAGTTTTTATCTCCAAGTTCGCAAAATGACACTGGCCACTAGCTGTGTGTTGGATGGTGTCGGGCTGGCAGTGCGACCCTGCGGCGGCAGGATAAACAATTTGAAAAAAGAACATGTGAAAATTGCAGACGCCATTGGCGCCATTTCCAATTTGTGTGTTGTTTGAGGATTCAGTTTTAACTGCAACAATTTCAATATAAATTTCAATTAGTAAAGATTTCGTTTTTTATTTTCCTTCTAGGTGTAGTATAAAGCACTATGTATCACTCGAGAGAAACTGCGATTCCCGATCTTGGGTGTTTTAAAGCCCTCGCCTACGGCTCGGTCTTCAAACGACACCCTCGACGGTAATCGGTCACTTTCTCCTCTCGGTGAACAATGTACTATTTATCATTACGTGTCAGTCATCCCAGTGATGTAATTCATGTTTCCCACAGCCAATCAGTGGACAGTGTTATGGGCTACAATATTGTTATATGTTTTCTGTATCCATGTTTTCTATGTTTTATATTATAGCTGTTTTTAGTTCTTCTTGAATAATAATAAAAATAAAATATAGTGTCCCATTTCTGGGCGTACTTCATACTTCCCCATAATCATATTTCCATTCTTTTGTCTTTTTGTGATCCTTCTTCCTCACAAAATTAAAGCGAAATCAGCGAATTACACTCTAACTCAATTTGAGTTAAGTAAGCCTTTGTACACAAATTTTATTATCACTGTACTATAAGTTGTTTAGCTGTACAATAAAAATAAGAATATAACTTTTCCCCCAGGAATCCAAACGCGCCTTCTTCTACAGCATAGTAACAGAAGGTGGCGATAAGGAGAAGCTGGAAGCCTTCGTCAACTTCTGCGAGGACGCCATCTTTGAAATGACGCACGCTTCCGGTCTGATGGCGGCCTCCGAGGAGACGGTGGGAGGCACCAAGAATAGGGAGGCCAGCTATATGTATATGGGGGATGATGATGACGAAAGGTGAGAGAATACGGTTTTAAATATTATTATAATAAATCATTTAGGTTGATCCACACATGATCGGGACGTGTCCGGGCCGCGGTCCGTCACAACGTGGTCTGACACGTTACGGACGTGTTTGAATGAGTTCATAGTTATATAAAATGTATGCCCCAACATTTTTTGAGCTCAGCAGCCCTACTATGACGTGCTAATGCCATCCAATTCCGATGATGTAAATGGGAAAGTGCTATTTGCTATGTATAGCTCCGTCTCCCTCTTAAAGCGGAATCATGATCGTTTTAAGACTTCATAGTAGGGCCCCAGGCCGGATATGTGTGGATCAACCTAATCTGAATGAATGCTACCAAGTGGTATAATTGTTTGTTTCTTTAACCATTTGTCATCTGATTTCGAAATTCACTGAAAAGAGCTTGAAAGCTCTCGCTGGTATCGTGTGCTATGTTTGCATAGATTAAAATTTATCCCGGAAACTGTATAATACTCCCTCTCTTTTTTGCACTGTGTCTCTCTATCATGACTATAAGAAATATTAAGGATAGGCTATTAGAAATCAGGTACCACATTATTAAAGATTCAATGGCCTGTAATATCTTAAGGAAATACTGCCCCCAAGCCACCCGTCTGCCAAGCGTGGCGATTATGGCAAACCTCCCATTTGGGGGACGCCTATGTCCAGCAGTGGACGTCATTCGGCTGATATGATGATGATGATGAGTATCATGATTCCATACATAATTTAGAGAATTTATCACTATAACTTACGTTCGCAAGTACATCTCACAATATCTATTTCAGAGCCGGCAAAGATCCATTCCGTCGTGGACTCCAGTCGGTAAAAGACGGAATCTCCACAGCATTTTCGTCCTTATCACCATCCAACATAAAGCAGAAAATCGCAGACATGCAGCAGATGCCGCCCGCCGAGCTAGCAGTGGGCTTCTTCAAAATGTTCTTCTATCTATTCTACTATTTAGGCTATGGTGTACTCGTTGTTGTCAGGTGAGTTTGAATTTGAACTTTATTTTGTCAGTGTTAAGGTCGATAATCAACCGAACGTCATAAGTGATTTGTTTCGTTTGTGTTCCACGCTACTTTTGGTGCACAGTCATTGGTAAATGCTTCACTATTGAAATAGTTCTCGTTGTAGGGTGTTTTATTGGCTTGTGACGTCTTAGGATAGTATAATTACTGTTGTAAATTATGCTTTTCCTTCACTATTAAAGTATTTCTTGGGTAATTTATAATCTGTAAATAGAATAGTTTGTTTTTGATCGTTTTCTAGCTTCTAGTCACGTCTTAGTTAATTAAAAAAAAAATAGTTTACCTACCTCGAATTTAGAAACCAATTTTTGATATTTTCAAAATTGAGATGGAAGCTTTTGTCTATCTTTTAATTTTATTTGAGTCACAAAATCTAGTAAGATATAAAAAAAATATACCTTTTCGTTCCGCGGATTAACTTGATTCTCAATCGATGCTAAATCAACATATTATTGTCACAGGTCGATAAAAGAGCCTTTACTTATCAATACACTTTGTGTACTCTTCACCCACATTCTGCTATTTCCTCACCTCTCCTTTATACATGTATTTCTTACTAAATGTCACTACAAATCTGTGCATGTGTGTACAAAAACTGTGTAAAGCTGTGTGTACATAGATTAGGGATGTGTAATTATAATTAAGTGCACAAATATCTGTAGTAATAGCTTCAGCACGGGCACAATGTGAAATAGTATCCTTTGTCTTTAAGTAGCTAAGCTTAAGGTGGAAGCGCTAGGGTAGCCCGCGAAATTCAAATTTTCTTATGTTTTTTGCAAAGTCAAAGTCTAAGTCAAAATGTTTATTTCAATTAGGCCATTAAACGGCACTTTTGAACGTCATCATTTACAGTTCAGTAAAATAATAGTATTACATTAATAAAGTGACTCTACTGTCCATTCAGAAAGGTAGATTCTTATGGAGAAGAACGGATAAGAAACTCCATAGTTACTCTTTTCAACTAATGGTTTAAAATTTTGTGAGGTTATAGGAACAAAGTATTACCAGCAGAGGTAAAATTATTCATTTTCTAAATAAATTAAGGTAATTGGTACTCACATATTTACAAATTGCACTTTGCAAGTCAGTGTCAGGCTGTATGTTGAACAAAATATGATTCGCGACCGTAACATGTATTTATTTACAGAATTATAATCATTAAAATCATCAATACAACCCTCTAAATTCATGTAACTCGAATGAATGGTTATTTCATAAAAAAAAAGTCATTCAATCGAGTTACATGAATGATACAACCTGTATTGATGATTTTAATTATTATGACTCCGTAAAGCCATATTTGTTACGTTCGCCAATCGTATTTTTATCAACATACAACCTGACATTGACCTGCAAAATGCAAAAAACTTATGAAAATTTGAATTTCGCGGGCTACCCTGGCGCTTTCACCTTAAAAGGCATATGAGACAACTTACGGTTAAGTCCTTTACGCCTTTTTAGCGTTACGTTAAAAAAATGTTTTCTCTTGTAATAGACTTCGGATTTTGGAAGCCTGATTATAAGTAAATTTATTGTGATTTTTTAATGTTAAGAAACGACCTAGGTACAGTCAACAAAGCTATTTGGTATACAGGCAAAAATATTAATTTTTCCACTGCACTGCCAATGTTTATTTCTAATGCGTGCATTATATCTTTTAAGCTTATGGCATACAAGTGTGGTGTACAATAATTGTCTACTCAGCACACTCACAACATTGTTTAAAAGTAGTTGCAAGTAAGCTGCCTGAATACCAAATAGCTTTGTTGACTGTACCTAGTTGACAACAGATTTTGGGCTTTCAAAAATCAGTAGTGAGAAACTGTTAAAACTATTCAGTGTTGTCGTAGAAAACTTATTCATAGCACTACTGTCGCTTAGTTCTTCTACTTCTAAAACACTGCCTTCCTGAAAAATGTACGCACCTTCTTTTAGCCACCGAAACAACTTACCTTTCACAAACATGACTCAATGTAATAGAGAATATGCTGAAAAAAAAATCTAAATAGTTTATCGAAAAATATCATACTAAGGGACTTGATATTGTTACGCGCCAGAATTAATGTCGGGTACATTAAGTTACTACTAGCGCCATCTAGTATCGAGTAGCAGAACTAGTAGAGTCAAGTACCTTCTAGACATTTCTTTGCCAGAACATTCTACACTTCTCGGTATCTGGTCAGTTGGCAGCGGTAGTTACGAGTACTTTCCAGATGTTTCGAGAATGGAAGTTTCTAGAATAAACTGACCTATAAAAGGAGCGCGTATTCCGCGACCGAGTCAGTATTGGATTAGCGATACAAGCGAATACTTCGGAAGCGATCTTCAAGTGCGAATAAAGTGATCAGTGGTGAACTTGTGTTTAATAAGAAGTGAGTTTAAAGTTGTAATTAGTGTTTTTTAAATTAAAGTGTCATTTTGGTTATTTAATCGGCTGTTTTTATTGTCACGAACCCCAAGCTCGTAACAATATTATATACAAACCGGACAGGGCGCGCGGCTGGCGGGCGGACGAAAATGTATTGACGTTCCTTTGACGCCATATATTTTATCGCCCTGTCCACGCGCCCTGTCCGCTGTGTACCTATATTGTCAGGAGGATCTCCTTGGCTCCAAGTCTCTGACAGACAAGGTAGTCCTTTGGAAGCGTCTGGCAAAGAGTGAAAGAGAATTTGAATTAGGAATATGAAAATATGTTTTGTTTTTATATGGGACTCTGGTGCCAGCGCTCGTTGAAGGCTGCCGTAAAATATATTATGAAGATTAAATCTTAAACATTGATTTATTTATCTTAATAATAGTAAGTAGCACTAGCGTGTGTCCGCTAGTGTTACAATATCAAGTCCCCAGTGAAAACAAAATCCAAACTAATCGAAAAACAAAAGAGATTTGAGATGAAAGTCATTTTATACAAATAAAGCTTTTTAGCCAAAATGCCGTTTTCGTTCGAGTTCTCTTTCTAACTTTGAAGCTTTATAACTTCGTCACGGATGAAGATATTTAAAAAATTCTTTCATACTTTTTTAATACAGCTAATAAGTATTTTATTTAGCAAATAAAAAAGCACATGCATATTCCCTATTGAGTTTTATTACAATGTGAGTTATTTCGGTGTGCAAGACCCATTATGAAAGCCATGCTACGGCCTACCGAAAAGATCTATTTGTATGTTTCCGGTAGACCGTAGCGTTTGTGATCGCAATTAGGCACACGACGGTACACCATAACCCAATCTAACCGTTCCATACGTCCAGGTACATATTCGGCGTTCTCCTCGGTCTGATGCGAGGTCCTCAGACGGACGAACCGCCGCCCGAACCCACGGAAGAGGAGAAAATCGGTCAGTTGAGGCACAGATTGCTAGCCACACAAAGTAAGAACATAGCAGGTATACACACAGGGTGCCGCTTAGCACGACGCGTTTGGTCACTGGGGAACGAGTGTAGTTTTTTTTTTGGATGAGATATCATCAAAACTCCTCCGCTGGGCGGAGCGGGAGCGAGTGACAGACTTACTGACTAAAACCCTCCCGTGTTCCTTCAAAAGGTCCTTCGCGTTGCAGGGCCGCGGTAACTCTTTCGAACAATTCCGTAATAGCTAGCGTAGTTGGAAGTAGGTATTTGGTAAGGAAAGGTTGAAAAAATAGAATTTCCCGAAATGGCTTTTTTCGGAGAAAACAGCCGAGAACTAAAATCTAAATTCGATCAGACTCTACAATTTGCAATTGTAGAAATAAAAATCATGTGAAGCTTTTGCGAAACAATAAAAAAGGCAACTTCTATTCTTGATCTTTCGCGAAAGTTATTTTGCATAAGGCTTGTGAACTTTCCACGAATCTTAAGATATTTTTTATTTTAAGAAATGTCGGAAAGTTAATTGTAATAATATTTGCTGGTCCCTTAAAAAGGAAAAAAAAAAAGAAAGAAAGAGTTAATTTGTGCCAAGCATGAAGCATACCAAAAAAATTAAAATTGTAAAAGTTACGCAAGTCAAAAACGCTTAGCAGTCGAAGTCGAAAACGTAAGCTTTAATAAAAATAAGTTGTACGTGTTCCCACATTTTGATACTGTCCTAAAACCGAAGAATTCATTATGCCCTTAAAGAACTGTGGGTAACAAAAAGTAGGTACTAACATTTTAAAATGGTTTAAACCTAAAACTTAATAAGGTACTGGCCATCGACACACTAAGAAGAAGAAGAACTTGTCTATTTTTTCTTTGAAAGAGGTGTATCTTTATTCATGTAGGTATTCTAGCCCAACAGTGACCAAACGCATCAACAACAAGAAACACTTAATCGCCAAACGCAGGTTTAACTAAACGTAACACCTAATGGTTTCAAAATTATCTATTAATTAATTGGCATTAATTGTATTAATTATAACATTCAATGGTGTAACGAATCTGCTTTTGGAAAATAACAGGTAAGCTAATAAGAAATAGTTTAAGAGCTAGTGACCATTACACTTATTTAATGTTATGCTCCCGTTTATCTGCAAGTTCTTCACAAAACTTCAGAATACTAATGAAAGCTACGACCACATTTCATTATTTTGACCGAAATTACATAGAATTGTCGCATGCAGTAACTTTTCCTTTAAAGCAATAATCGCGGCAATTCGCGTTCGTCATGTTGATTTGTTGTTGTTTCGACCGAGGATGCTTTCCGGTTTAGCCGAATAAATTATTAGACACCTAATAGGTATGTAGCGGCATCAATGCCGCCACATGAAAAAATAGAAACGAAATTTGTACGGCAACAAAAAGAACCGCAGCGAACGACGAACTAACATCGAAATCCTGCATCGCGCAAGCAAAGTTCTCCGTGCGATTTGAACATATACAACAGTCCGAATATCAACTATAGGGCAGTTGCCCACCAGACACAACAACCGTCTGGTTCGGAGGATCCTCCCCTTTTCGGTGGAGGTATGCGGTACTTTACTCTCTGTTCTGAGGTACTTCAAGTATATCGCTTCAGCGCAGTTGCAGTCTTTTCCGCCAAATTCTATGACACTGGTATTCAATTGTCTAGTTTGTGTTCCCGGTATCATGTGGATTCGACCAAGAGTAGGTATACTCATTTAACTACTCAACCGAACTTATTAAAAACAATTTTGGCGGTCACTGGCTCTTAATCTACGTGAAGTTTTCTAAAATCACAAAGACATACATGGGACTGTTTATGATATGGAAATATATGTTGTGAAATGCTTAACACATGTTTCAGCTTAATGTCGTGTAAATCTGTGAACATTGTCGTTGTCGTCGTTTATTTATTACTAATACACTTGATTTATTCATCAGCATTATTCCGGTCAATTATCAGGCTAATGCCGATTGCCCTATTTTAATACTAGCTTCTTTCAGCGGCTTCGCCCGCGTGTATGTCGGAAATTATCCCAAGGGAACATATTCCCGGGATAAAAGTAGCCCATGAGCTATTCCAGACTATAATCTACTTGTGTGCCAAACCTTTCAGCCGTTCTGGTGTAATTGCGTAAAAAACATCCATCCTAATTTTCGCATTTATAATAGTACCTAGTAAAATTAAAATCATAAAATTCTATGAATAAGAAATATTTTGTATCTGTTGCGTAGCAAACCTACAACTTATTATTCAAATATTATTATTATTTAAATAAATTCACGCCTTTTTCTATTGGGGCTACGCAGAAAGAAACGAGAGAACACTACCTGCTACGATCCTTACATGGTTCCATGTTCCATTCCTTAATTTTAATGGTGTCAACTTAAAATTCTCATAAATTACAATACATACAAAAAAATTATATAAATTAAAATTAAAATCTACAGGGTGTAACAGATAAAACACAATAACTGAAAAGAGGTGTTGTAGTCACTGTTAAGAAGAACATTTATATTTGCTTAACCTACTGAACTGCTGATTTAGTTTTGGGTCTTCAGGGTTGGTCCATAATCATGTGTAGAGCCACCTATACTGACACATGCAAACTAAAGACCTGACATCACAGAAATCCTACATCGTGGTATCAAAGCTCTCCGCACAATTTTAACATATACAACCCCCATAGGACAGTTGCCCGCCCGACATAACACACGTCTGGTCGGAGGATCCTTCCTTTTCAATGGAGGTTGCGGAACTTGACATCCTGTTCCACATACCTCTATAAATGGGTACAATTACCCCTTTTCAGGTTTTGCTTTTTTTGTTTCACCATGTACACAGACACACACACTAAAATGTAGCGTCTTTGTATAGAACGTATGATACGAACGAACTTTCTATAACATGACAGGTTCTCGACATCTACCCGCTTTGCCTCCTGCTGATGACACTGGACAACTTCAGGTTTCCGCCTTCGGACTCGATATAACCAAAGAAGATAATGGACAGTAAGTTTTGTTTTTGAACTTGTATTATAGGGTATATTTTCCAGTAAAATCTAATAAGTTCGTCAGATAGATTTCCAAAAAAAATTGGACACGTATTTATAATTTTTTCACGTTAACAATAAATTAAGACGAAACAGTGCGTTGAACACTTGCGTGACGTCACGCGATTGTACACTTTTTACTGAAACGTGACGTCACCAGCCCCCAAGTTCAAGTCTTGAACTTTGAATCTTTATCAATTTTATCGATTTCAACTTTTCCCAACTATATTGGGGTCGGCTTTCAGTCAAACCGGATTCAGCTAAATACTAATTTTATGCATTTGAAATTCCAAAAAAACCGTGTCCAATATATTTTTTGAAAATCTTACGGGCAAAATAGAATTACCTATTATTTCTCTATCTAGGAAAATACCCAATTATAAGAGACCAAACAAATGGAGCCCTTTACAAAAGATCTTCGTTCCCCAGGATACAGGTAAAGCCGCACGAGTCGCCGAGCACGTCAACGCCATCTTCCGGCGAGGAGGCGGAGGTGTCGCCGGACGAAGGAACCGAACACTCGGAGGAACAGAGGCCGCCGTCTTTGATCGATCTGCTCGGGTATGTGACGTTGACATAATAATACAGTTCAAATTCAATTAATCTGCCAAGCCTTTTTCCGAGGGATTGGCTTCCTGTCTAGCCGTATGCAGCTGAATAACAGTATTGTACATGGAGTGACTGCCTATCTGACTTCCACAACCATGTAAATGGGTATGGGTTCTTTCCGTAATGTTAAAATTCAATTTTGTATCTTAATTTTATTTATTGTACACCTACCACAGTATAGTCTTTATAACCCAAAGGTTGACTGGTAGAGAATGCCTTGATGCATTAAGTCCGCCCATGTACCACTATTGTACATAAAGTTTAAATAAATAAATAAACGACTGCCAAAGATGTTCAAATGACAACCACCAATTATGATGACCAACGGCTTAACGTGCTTTCTAAGCCACGGAGGAAACTCGGTCAGTCCGTGGATGGTTAACCATCCACGTACTGACCTCGACAAGCGTACCTTAACCTTGAAGTAGTTAAAAAGATTGAAGGAATTTATTTAAATTAACTTGTGGTCGACAAGGCAACAACATTAGGTTTGAGTACAACAACTGCTCCAATGATGATCTAGTTTACTAGTTGTGCAAACCTACGTAGTTTCTTTAACTAATTTTGATCGGTGGTTTTTCAATATCTGTTTTCATTATTTGTGTAATTCCTTTTCTACATTTTCCACGATCCAATTTTTTTAAATGGATTTCTTTATTTAGGAATTAGTTTATTGCCAGAAATTTCAATTCATATGGACATTCTGAAATTCTATACAGGGTTATTTGTAAATACTAAAAACCTTATTAGGATTGTAAGTACCTACACATGATTATAAACAACTTTTACTTTGGGACCAAACCCGAAATCAGGAAAAAAAATTAGCTCCCTCCATACAATTTTATGTGTCCATAACTAGACAAAATGCACTGAACAGCCAGAACAGCTGATATTTTTTTCAAACTTTCATGATTGGTCTCATAGTAAAAGTTGTTTATAATCATGTGTACTTTCACTCCCAAAATGGTGGTTAGTGTTTTACAAATAACCCTGTATAGTAACCCTGTAATTCTCGAAATTCGACGTACTGAAAATTAGCTAATGCGAAACATAAACAAGTTTTAACTGATAAATATTATTTTCTGAACACAGAGGTGAACAAGCCAAGAAGCAAGCTCAAGAAAGAATGGAAGCACAAGCTGCTCAACAGGCTGCTATGTCCGCCATCGAGGCTGAAAGCAAAAAGGTAAGAATTCCGCCTTTTACCGAACTTGGCTTGATACACTGCCATATTTAAAGCATATTTTACCGTATTTTAAGGGAGTTATACCTCTTATATTTTTGTTGTTCTCCGTGCGTATTTAGTAATCTACATACTATAAATTTGATTCAGCTATCGTAATTCTAGAAATACATAGGTATATTTCATGTCATTTTGCTCTTCGCCTATCTTACGCTTGTTATAATCTGTTCTTTCTTTTCACCTAATCTTAACCGTCCAGAAAATTATATATTCATAAGGTTTAAGAATAAAAATGCATTACAAAAGCTGATGTTGATAGTCATTAATATCATTTTCATTTTTGCCAATTGCCGCAGCGAGGACGCTCAATATCGTTTTTAAGGCCAAAGAAGGTAAATCAGCTGTATTACTGTGTCATCGCCGCTATGCTTTTTTATGTAAAAGGGTATCTTCCTAAACAGAAAAATAATAATTCTATAGTCTGTTACTTAGATTTTCAAAAATATTGGACACGTAAGTATTTTTTGCATTTTCAAATCTATAAAAATTACAAAAATTAGGCGTATCAAAGTTCGGGAGGGGTGACGCCAGTTTTTTGTAAAAACTACCAATGCGTGACGTCACGAGAGTTTTCAACGCTGCAAAATTAAGACAAAAACTTGTTCAGTATTTTTTTAGTTATCTAACTGACGGATTTATTACATAATTTTTTGAAGTAAATTATCCTTTTCATATTAAAAAAACTCGCCTACCGTAACAATCAAAGGTTTAAAACGAGATCACTTTTCAAGCAGTCACAAGCAGTTAGAAGTGTAACAGACTGCTTGCAAAGATATCTTGCCACCACCTGAGAAAGTGCTGCTATTTTAATTAAATATTCGTTTTGATGCGACTGTAAATTTTTATATAAGTAGGTAAACTATATGTTGCGTCCTTTTATACACAATTTTAACACAAATAACACATATTTCTTGAAAAATCTATTATTTATTTTTTCCTCTCTAATTATTGGGGCCTTTTCCATCTCTCCATCGACTTTACAGTCGGACTTTTCCTCCTCCTCCGCTTTACTCCAGGTAACATTCAGGCAGCGTAAGTCCCCGCTCTGTCAGCGCTATCTTAAGTGGATCTGTCACAGTACAATTGGCGCGAAACAACAGCGCTTGTATTATCTCTCTCTCTTCTATTAAAGCATCGTTATCTCTCTCAATCTCACTCTTCTCTTCTCCTATTAAACACACTGGTCTGCACAGAAAAAAATGTCTGAACCCGTTTTGACGGTTATAAATCCACAACCTATTACATGGGCCTTAAACATAACTGCCTAAATGTGAACTTACTATACACACCTGCCTAGCCGTTACAGGAATACAGGCTTGGTATTATTATAATAATGTGTCCTACAGGCAGTGTAAATCCTGCCGCCGTCAGCGTTGTCTCAAGAGAATCTGTCACAGTACACTCGACGCGCGGTCTTGTTCTTGGCACAACATTTTAGCGCCTTAGGTTATCTCCCTCTCTCTCCCTGCCTCTAATACACCATTTGTCTCACTTCTCTATACTCCTATTAAAACACACTCGTTCTCACAGGCAGTGCAAGTACCGGCGCCATCAGCGTTGTCTCAAGTGGATCTGTCACAGTACACACGACGTGCGGTCTCGTTCTTGGCGCGAAACTTCTATAACTTGAAGTACGTCGCGTTAGTGCTGGCCTTCTGTATCAACTTTGTGCTGCTGTTTTATAAGGTAAGATCGTTTTAAGATTTTTAAAGATGGGATTAGTTCACAACGCACAAATAATACTTAAACTCTAAATAATTAAGATCTTTAATAAGATCAGCTGTTCGAAATAAGAACACCAAGTAAATTCAAATAACACGACAATATTAAATTTAAAGCATTTAATTTAAAATCCAAACACTACCCAGATTCCCTATAAAGTGGAAGTTGTGAAAAACACCACCAGAGGCACGAGACTAAATGAAACTGTATCAGCGAATGCGATTGTGGAAATGCCAAACAATAAGGGATTGATCACGTGCCGTTTCTATAGCGTTTGTCAATCTCATACATTTTTGGTGGTTTGACAATCGTCTTCGCCACGCTACCGCTAACTAAATGTTTAGGTAAATGTTTTTTTGTTTTTCTAGAGCCTCAGACCTTTTCTTGTCTGGTTGTGGTCCTATAAGACTCACGCGAAAAAAAATCGACTGCATAACTGGACAAAATGTACTGAACAGCTGGTTTATTTTTTTCACGATTTCTGTGTTGGTCCCTTAATAAAAGTTGTTCATAATCAGTGGCGTAGCTAGTCTCAAAGGGGCCCTGTATCAAACATTTTTGGGGGCCCCGTTTTTAGGGGTATTGTATTTAAACAAAATAGGTCCTACTTGGCTCAGAACTGTCTTGGCAGGCCACGAAGGAGATGACGCGACTAAATGTATAGATTTGCGTCCACACGTCGGGGCCCTTATAACCCGGGGGCCCCGTATATTTTATACGGCTGATACGGCGGTAGCTACGCCCCTGTTCATAATGATGAGTATGTACAATGACTTTTTCGAGTATTGTGTTTATTCTGTTACACGTTGTATTACACTATCCATGTTTCACCAGGTGTCTACGCTGGAAGCGGAAGGCGGTGAGGGCTCGGGAATAGGTGACATCATCGGCGGAGGTGGTTCTGGCTCGGGATCTGGTTCTGGTAGCGGAGATGGTATGAACTGAATTATATTTTTTAAATTAATCACTTTAGGTTTAATAGGCAGGTTAATAATAAAATCCTATACCTATTCCCAGGTGGTAGCGGCGAATCGGGCGAAGACGACGACGCAATAGAAGTGGTTCACATAGACGAAGACTTCTTCTACATGGAGCATGTGATCAAAGTGGCCGCCGCAATGCACTCCGTCGTGTCCCTCGCTATCCTCATAGGATACTACCATCTCAAGGTGAGATATAAACTAATAATATACTGACAATACAAGTGACACATAGACAAAGACTTCTTCTACATGGAGCATGTGATCAAAGTGGCGCCGTGCTGCATCGTGTCCCTCGCCTCCTGCTTGTTAGCACGGAAGTGTCACCATCAAGTATTTTTTACGAGTGATTTCCGAATTTACAACACTAGACGGCACTGCCTTCGCCGTGCACGATTCCCTAAAGGGAGCGTGCCTTAGCTATAGACGGCAGCACAGAAGTTTCACTAGCAAGTATTTTTAGGTAGAAGTCTCAAATTTGCTACAATAGCATAGTCTTCGTCGTGCACGTTCCCCTATCTGCCTAGCCTTTTTCCTACTCTTAAGATTCAGCTGAATACCAGTTTTTTATTTGTGGAGCGACTGCCTATCTGACCACCACAACCCAATAACTAAGTAACACGTCACTTCTTGGCAAGACTGGTGTCAAATTTGCTGGCTTCTGCCAATCCGTAACAACTACCAAAAATCTACAATTGGCTGAGACCAACGGCTTCCCGTGCTTTCCGAGGCACGGAGGAGTCTCTGTATGTAATGCCAGTGGCCACCCATCCGCGGACCGACCTCGGCAAGCCACACGGATCGACCTTCAATGTTAAGTTTGAAGGTCAACCCGTGTGGCTAATATTGTCTAGCTACGAGCCACTAAGATAACATGATGACTATTTTTTTTCACCTTATTTCGGCATACTGCTTAGGATCGCAAAAAATGTCTCATTCGGCCCATCAAACTACATACAATCTTGCTTACACTCCAGGTACCGCTAGCCATCTTCAAGCGCGAGAAGGAGATCGCCCGTAAGCTGGAGTTCGACGGACTGTACATCGCAGAGCAGCCCGAGGACGATGATCTGAAGAGCCACTGGGACAAGCTCGTTATATCTGCCAAGTTAGTATAGTTATGATTGAACGGAAAGGGTATTTGAAGGAACACGGGTGGGTTTAATCAGTGACAGACAGTCAGTCTGACACTCCTTCCTGAAAAAATGTGCCTTGCTGATCAATTGCCCAGCAATCAGTAGCGTAGCTGGGGGGGGGAGGTGTAACGCGCCCTTGGTGACCATTTAAAGGTGACACCCGTTCTATATTTTGTCACGGTCGGATGTCACCATTAAACGGTTGACGCATTGAAACCCGTCGGAAGTGGTGTTACAATAAGTTCTACACGGTCTTATACTCTAGACGCACTTGAATTACGAAAACCGGCCCATACGGTGTGAGTACCGTTTGCAGAATTTTGAGTCGAAAAAAAGATAATTGAAATTTGTAAATTAACATTAAGTATTTTAAAAACACATTAATTTTTTTTAGATCGTTCCCCGTAAACTACTGGGACAAGTTCGTGAAAAAGAAAGTCCGAGCGAAGTATTCGGAAACCTACGACTTCGACTCCATCTCAAACATGCTTGGCATGGAGAAGACTTCCTTCACCACGCAGGAAGAGGAGGGCAGCAAGGGACTCGTTCATTAGTGAGTATTACAATATTAACAAGTACTCGACTACTTCGACTCCATCTCAAACATGCTCGGCATGAGGAAAACTTCCTTCACCACGCAGGAAGAGGAGGGCAGCAAAGGACTCGTTCATTAGTGAGTATTACAATATAACAAGTACTCGGCGACTTCGATTACATCTCTATCATGCTCGGCATGGAGAAGACTCCCATCACCACACAGGAAGAGGAGGGCAGCAAAGGACTCGTTCATTAGTTAGTATTACAATATAACAAGTACTCGGCGACTTCGACTCCATCTCAAACATGCTCGGCATGGAGAAAACTTCCTTCACCACGCAGGAAGAGGAGGGCAGCAAAGGACTCGTTCATTAGTGAGTATTACAATATAACAAGTACTCGGCGACTTCGACTCCATCTCTGATATGCTCGGCATGGAGAAGACTTTCTTCACCACGCACGAAGAGGAGGGCAGCAAAGGACTCGTTCATTAATGAGTATTGTTAAATCTTTTCCCAGCTATATTGGGGTCGGCTTCCAGTCGAACCGTATTCAGTTGAATTCCATAATATGTTTCGTGTCTATCCGACCTCTACAACCGTTACTGAAAAACACTACTGGACTACCCTTAACGACTGTCAAAGATCTAATGACAACTGGGACCAACAGCATGAGACATTTTGATGCATGGGGCATTGAGGAATCTCGATACGTTAAGATGATCACCTTGAAGATTGACTTTTGTGGCTGTTATTATTTGGCCACGAGCTCCTCTACCATCTCATCTACTAATTTCCTTATTTTTAACCTCTTTCCAGCATAATCAACATCGACTGGCGCTACCAAGTCTGGAAGGCCGGGGTCACGATCACAGACAACTCGTTCCTTTACTCTCTCTGGTACTTCTCCTTCTCCGTGATGGGCAATTTCAACAACTTCTTCTTTGCCGCTCATCTGCTGGATGTTGCTGTGGGCTTCAAGACTCTCAGGACCATCCTGCAGTCTGTCACGCATAACGGAAAGCAGGTAACGTGGAGACCGTATATTTTTAGGGTTCCGCTCATCCATAAAAAACGGAACCTTTATAATCCTGTAAAGGACTAGGGATTAGGTGAAAATTGACTGTGACACACGAGTGATGTACCTAACCGATTCTGTTGAAATTTGGTATACCTACGTGTAGCAGCCATCTGGCCTAATCAGCCATCCAATTGGATGCCTAGCCTTTTCATTGAACGGTGCCATTTAATAATCGGTCTAAGTGACATAACGGCATTTAATTAGACAGCTAGGCAAATGACTTGGTTCGACATCGTTTAATGACATGCCTAACCGCCAAGTTACCTATAATATATGTACGTGTCCAATATTTTTTGAAAAACTAACGGTCGACAGCCGTACTAAATAGAATATTATTAGAGAAGAAAATAGAATACAAGAAGAGAAGTAGTATCGATCGTATACAGCGTTTCTTATTAATAGGGTACAAAAGCATCAGACTTACACAGGACTTACCAAAAATACACTTTATTAATGAATAAATAATGTTGTGTCCCCAGCTGGTCCTGACGGTGATGCTGCTGACGATCATCGTGTACATCTACACGGTGATAGCGTTCAACTTCTTCCGCAAGTTCTACGTGCAGGAGGAAGACGATGAGGTCAACAGGAACTGCCATGACATGTTGACGGTACGTACTGATCCTATCATTTATTTTTTCAAAGACTAGATGTAGCACACACATGTGAAAGTTTTTTTTTTAATATTTTTATATTTAGGTAGTGAGGTGTTTGACTGGATTTAATTTTGATACTTACATTTCTCAAAATAAAAATCAAGGAATCGAAGTATATAATTTTATATGAGTAAATGCGAAAGTTGATTTGTTTCTTACGCTTTCACGCCAAAGAGAAAAATCACGATCAACGATCTTTTAATTTCTGCTTCGACGTATGTACAATTTTGAACTTATTTAAGACGGATACTACACAACATGTAACAGAATAAACGGAATACCTCTTAAGGGGTCATTATACTCATCATTATATTTTGCGATTTCGGGGTTGGTCCCATAGTAAAAGTTGTTCATAATGATGAGTACAATGATCCCTTAAGAGGTATTGATTTTATGCTGTTACACGTTTGTATATTTTTGAGCAATAACGTTGTTTTATGAAAGGTGGCGGTAGATAGGCGATAATTCAGCTCATTTAGATTGAAAGTAATGGAATAAAACTGTGTTTCCTTTTCGCATTAAAATCCATCCAGAGGTTGTCTAGAAAAGATCGCTTTTAGCGATAAGGCCGCCCATTGTGTCACCCTATGTAATGTTTTTTTCATCTATCTTTTTTGTAACTAATATGGTGTACATAATAAAGAGTATTCTATTCTAAAACGTTCGTTTGTCCCCCAGTGCTTCGTGTTTAACCTGTACAAGGGCGTGCGCGCGGGCGGCGGTATCGGCGACGAGCTGGAGCCGCCCGACGGAGACGACTCCGAGGTGTACCGCATCATATTCGACATCACCTTCTTCTTCTTCATCATCGTCATCCTGCTGGCTATCCTGCAGGGTAAGTAGTTCTGATATTCGGAGAGAGAGAGATAAGCAGAGAAAATGTGTTTTCTCTCAACATCAAGAAGGCTGGCTGAGCCTGAGAGCGAATTTTTCTCGTAAAATCTTTAACTAAACGCCTCTTATATTTAGTTATGGTCTTTGTCATAATTATTATGAATTGTTTTTTGTTTATAATTCTAGCATACTTAAATATTTTTTTTTATTCTTACCTATATTTCCTAAAGTAATTTCTGTTTTTAATATTATTGTGCACCTACCACAGCTTCTTTTTAACCCAAAGGTTAACTGGTAGAGCATGCCTTGTTGCATTAAGTCCGCCCATGTATTACTATACATAAAGTCGAAATAAATACAATGTTTGATAGATTTTATCAATAATGACTTCCGACGTGCCTTTAACTTTAATATCGATCTCTATCGATACCTAGTAAACTGGATATTTTTATAGATACTATTTGACTTTCAATCTTCTGCCTTTTTCTTACTATTTTGGGGTCAGCTTCCTGTCTAACCGGATAGAGCTGAATACCATTTTTTTACATGGAATGACCTGTCTGATGTCCACAACCCAATAAGTAAGTAGGTAGTTAACATGACTGAGTCCGAGTATAGGCAACTGACTACCCGTAACAACCGTGAAAAATATCCAAATGACAGCCGGCACCAACGGCTTAACGTGCACGGAGGAAACTCGTATGCGCGTGCAGTAGGTTACAGTAAGGGTAGGCCAGCCCAAACATAATGCCCAAAAAAAAAATTTCGTCCACTTTCAAAGTGAACGAAAATTCGTATCGTCAGTTTCGTGATTTCAACCCTGAATAATATGGTGAGTTTTTTTTTGGGCATTATGTATGGGCTGGCCTGCCCTTACTGTAGCCTACTGCACGCCCATGGAAACTCGATACGAAATGGATGGTCACCCATCTACGGGCCGACCTTGGCAAGCGTAGCTTAACCGCGAAGATCAAGCCCTACGACTGTTACCTATTACTTAGCCACGGGCTCCTCAACACTGGCTACAATGTACCCCAATTATTTCTTCCTGTCATTATTTCAATCAATCAATCAATTAGACTTTTATCCTGAACATTTTTCCAGTTGTTATCTAACTTGTGCTGTTTATTAAATGTCTCATTGGTCTCTGGTTCATTGTGCCTCTTGGGGCATGTTCCATTGCTTTTTATCTCTAGCAACCATTCTCCAGTTGGGACCAGCTGTCAATTCTAACTCGTCCTCCCATCTTTACCACTGCCTTCCTCTTTTCCTTTTCCCATCTCTAGGGTACCTGCTCGTTTGTGTCATTATTTAACTAATCCTTAACAATGTTGTTTCAGGTTTGATCATTGATGCGTTCGGAGAACTCCGTGACCAGCTCGAGTCCGTGAAAGAGGACATGGAGTCCAACTGCTTCATATGTGGCATCAATAAAGACTATTTTGATAAAGTAAGTGTAATCTAAGTAGAATACTCAAAAAAAATGTCAAGAATAAGAATAAAGAAGGAATAATATTTAATTAGCACATACCTACATTAAACGCGCACGGTACATAGAACAAGCAAACAAAAAAAATATAGGTATGCTAAAACTAAGTGCGTCTCACGACTGCACTAAAAAGGTCCATTTCAGCGATTTGTCAGACAGACTGATGCTGTCTGACACTGGTTTTCTAATGAACCTTTCAATGGACGAGTGGCGGTTCATTTGACTCAAAATAATATTAAAATATCATCTAAATAAAGAAAATTTACTTTTACTAAAAATAAAAACATAGTTAGGAAAATATAAAAACAACATGTTTGCATAATGTGTTAATAAATACTTAGGGAAATAATCAAATAAATACTTGGAAAATATGTATAAATAATGCTCATCGACCAGTAACAGATCTTGGTCTGATCTGGTCATAGATATAGAATCTATGACCAGATCAGACCAAGATCACAGAACCGCAAGACATTCCTTATTTTCTCAGTAACGAAATGTGTGGAATAGATTCGTGTTAAGGTCGTGGTAAGGGCCGATAGTATGGACTATATTATAAGTAACGTCCCAGACGTTACTTATAATATAGTCCACTCTGAAGGCTCTGAAATCTTGGACTATTGTATCGATACTCTTGAAAAGTTTATAAAGTTCTCCGTACGATTTTAACATATACAACATTCCGAATATCAACTATAGAGCAGATGCCCACCAGACATAATAACAGTCTGGCAGGAGGATCCTCCCATTTCCAGTAAAAGTATGCGGGACTTTACTCTCTGTACCGCATACCTCTATAATACCATTCCAAATTTCGTAACTAAATTGTGAATACGAAATTTTCATCGATATTTTTAAGGAAAACTGAAAATTTCATGCTAAAAATGTGAAGATATCTTTCTTTTATTATAATATCTTTAATTCCAGGTGCCGCACGGGTTCGACACTCACGTCCAAAGAGAGCATAATTTAGCAAACTACATGTTCTTCCTTATGCATCTCATTAATAAACCCGACACGGAGTATACAGGTACGATATTATATTATGTTCTATACAAATAAATGAAGTTGATTTGTCTGTTTGTAATACTAAAACAAACACCTTTTTTACTAAATGCATATGAAAGCATACACGATACTTATAATAAAAATATGTCTGTCGGATTGTCTAACAGTCTGTTTGTTTGTTTCGGTTAATCTCAAAAACGGCTGGACCGATTTTGACAGGACTTTGACTAGCAGATAGTTCATGTTTATTTAAGATAAAGACTAGGCTTCCGTGCAAAAAATGCCGTTTTCAAGCGGACAAAGCTGCGGACAGAAGCTAGTCTTCATTATTGTTTATTTCATAGACCACTTTTTTGTTGAAGTTGAAATATGAACTTTAAAATTTTGGCCATAAAGTACCTTTTATCTAGTTGCTTTGCGACCACAACCGAGAATACCTGAAGAGCCGTTCAAAGTTTGCTGATAACAAAAAAATAAGACGATACAGTTCGTTGAAAACTCGTGTGACGTCACTAACCAGTACAGTTTTTACTGGAAAGTGACGTTACAAGCCCCCACTAGTTTTTATTTATTTGGTAAAATAAAAAATACGTGACCTATTTTTCGATAATTTGACGGACTAAATAGAATCACATTTTTTTAAATCAGGCAACATCCCTATTGTTTGATCTTATGGCACTACTAGTTTTCACTTTGGGAGATTGATATTAAGGTGTATTTTTCTCTGTCGGTTTTGTCTGAGCTAGTTAGTTCAAAAACGATCACATTATCTTTCACCCAAAAATTTTCTAACGACAAAATCTTTGTTCCTCAGGTCAAGAAACGTATGTTTGGAACATGTACACACAAAGATGCTGGGACTTCTTCCCCGTTGGAGACTGTTTCAGAAAGCAATACGAGGACCTGATGGGAGAATAGACAACGCCCTCTAGCCACAGATAACATAGAACATTCGCTTAATCGTAGCAATCTCGAATTTATTGCTCAAGTAACACCAATCTATAGAGTTTTCCAAAGATTTTTGTAAGGATTCGTCAAAATATTTTAAGGTGTTGAGTATTGAGTATATGATTTTGTAAATAATTTATGGATTTCACGGTTGATATTTTTATTAACATCTTTTAATTATTTTGATAACTGTTAGGTACTTTCATTTTAAGAATGTTAATTTAATCTTTTTGCATTCTTTTAAGAACTTACAAAGTTAGTTGGTAAATCGTGGTTGTGGACAAAAATCTTAAGAACACGAATCTTTACTCTAATCAATTAAGTAAAATAATATCAAAATAGCTTCATCGTAAAGTTCAAATTCTCGAAAATTTCTAAACAAATACCTACCTAAATAGTTTAGTGAAAGAGATACATTTTCTATTTCTTTAAGTAAGTAACTTAAGGTGGCCTTTCCATATAAACTTTTCTATTTTTAACTATTTCGATATAGTTTATGTAAGATAAGTAAATAAAATTGTTAAATAAAACTATTTAATTTTATGTTTTCAGTTGTTTTATTTTCCTTAATTTTAAGTTATCAATGAGTCTGCAAAAAGGATGCGAATGAGGGGGAGCTCTTGTCTAAATAATAACAGCCGCACCGGTCAATCTTCTAGGTTAAGCAACGCTTGCCAAGGTTGGTATGTGGATCGGTGACCATCTTAACATACCGAGACTCCTCCGTGCCTCGGAAAGCACGTTAAGCCGTTGGTCCCGGCTGTCATTTGCAGATCTTTGGCAGTCGTTACGGATAGTCAGAAGCCAGATATTCTGACACCAGTCTTGCCAAGGAGTACCGTGTTACCCAGTTAATGGGTTGTGGAGGTCTGGTAGGCAGCCGCTCCTCGTAAAATACTAGTATTCAGCTGAATCCGGTTTGACTAGAAGCCGACCCCAATATAGTTGGGAAAAGGCTAGGCAGATGAATCAGTCTGCAAAAAATAATAATTCTTAAACAAAGTAGGTACTGTTTAAACCTAGAGCTATTAGCTAGTGCAACTAGCGATGCAAAAAAATATAAATTAAATGGTATACTTATTTTTTTGTTGAATCTCCAAAATAACTAACTCATGTAAGTAAGTGTTCTACTGAGTAGTGTATTTATTCAAACAATAAACACTGTGGAGAATATTCACTAGGTTTTTTTTTTGTGGTTTGCGTCTCGCAGTTCAACCTATAAGGTTGTCGACTGCTTAACCGGGCTTGCCTGTGGTGGCCTTAATATAATATTAAAGCCTCCAGGCAGGGCTTATAAAAAACTTACAAACTAAGCGACTACACGCTAAGGGCACCCCATGTGGGGTATGGGCCTCGGATTAGGGCGTCGCTGGGGGGAGGACAGCTAGAGACGGGCTGAATCGAACTAGAATTATTATTAACGGGCGAATTTAAGACTGCAGGCTCAGCGGCGCGGGCTGGCTTGAGCAAGGGTCGGGGCGGATTTTGACGGGGACGTCGCGGCGGGCCTCGGCGATGAGGGATTCGCTAGGCATAATAATTACAATATAATTGTCACACGCAAAACAATTTGAAGCTAAAGTATAGTAAAACATCAAGTCAATCAATGTCTATAAATAAATAAATGTCAAAAAGTATGTCAGTACATTTATCGAAGTATGTCTTGAATATAGACCCGTGCTGTTATTATTTAGCCACGAGACGTCACCTTTTTTTTTGTGTATGGGAAATCATCAAATAACTTCTCCTTCTCTGAGCGGAGCGGGAGTGTCGGACTTTTAGTGACTAATAACCCGTGTTCGTCAAATGCCCTTTGCGTTCCAGGGCCGCAATGACTCTCGAACAAATCCGCACTCCTGGTAGTAATCATCAAATGACTTCTTCCGCTCTGGGTGGAGCGGAAGGGTGTGTCAGACTCTTACTGACTAAAACCCATCCGTGTTCCTTCTAAAGCCCTTTGCGTTCCAGGGCCGCGATGACTCTCGAACAAATCCGCACTCCTGGTAGACTAATCATCAAATGACTTCTTCCGCTCTGGGTGGAGCGGAAGGGCGTGTCAGACTCTTACTGACCAAAACCCATCCGTGTTCCTTCTAAAGCCCTTTGCGTTCCAGGGCCGCGATGACTCTCGAACAAATCCGCACTCCTGGTAGACTAATCATCAAATGACTTCTTCCGCTCTGGGTGGAGCGGAAGGGCGTGTCAGATCCCTTACTGACTAAAACCCATCCGTGTTCCTTCTAAAGCCCTTTGCGTTCCAGGGCCGCGATGACTCTTTCGAACAAATTCCGCAACCAGACTCCGCAACCCTGGCAAACAAATATCCGCCACGAAAAGTGTATTTGTGTGTGTAATTGAGGGTGGCCTATCCATATAAAATGTTTATTTATTTTCTTATACTTTATTAAATGTAAGAATAAGTACATAAGTAAATAAAACAATTTAAGTTATTTTATGTTTTCTGCACTTTTATTTATCCTTAATTTTAAGTTATCAATCAGTCTTAAAAAACTAATAGTACTTAAAACTATTATGTAACATGGTTTTGTTTTCTGTATTAAGTATTTCTATTATCATCACTTATCGAATGTGCGCAAGAGACAAAAAACATGACTAAAAACATTACCCTCTTTCTAGGGCAGTCGGGTAAAATTATTCGTATTGTTTAACAGTCGGAGCCGGTCTATTTTGTAAATACCGCGAAAATTTAGGTGAAGTGAACAGGATGTGTGCTGTCAAATCACCTTTTAGCTAGAGATTGACAGCTCACTTCAAGCTGATTTCAATTTAGTTTGCACGATGAGATGTTTACAGAATGGTAGCTCACAGTAAAAACTTGGTTGAAGTGGGTTTGAAGTGAACTGTCATTTCTTCTAATGTCAAGCCATGTCACTTCAAGTTCACTGCATCTCAGTTTACACGTTGAGATTTTTACAGATTTAATTAAGTACTTACAATCAGCAAACTTGATTTGCCAATTCTACGGAATTGATCACATCTGGGATTGTGTTGTAAATGAAATGGCATCTCAAAATATAAATTCGAAATAAATACATTACAACACATACAAACGGCAATAGGTACTGCTTTCATTTATTACAATTCATAATCTTAAATAGCCGATTTCACATCAAAATGATTTATATTATAGTAGGTATCAAATACTTTAGAATTTTGGTATCGTTAATTTTAAATTGCATTCGTAATATGCTGAGGCATGACAGATTATATAATCGAAGTTGTGGACGATTACATACCTAGGACAAATTGTACAGTTAGGTACGTGGGTCCAACTTCAAGCAAAGTCAATGAGACGATTGACTTTGCTTACGGAGAGATACTTTTAACGGCAAAAGCAACTCAACAAGATCTTAGGCTGGTTTCATAGCTGTCCGGGAGACACGTCAAGCTCTAAAGCAATGTTTCACAGCGAAGCGGATTGGTCCGTACGCGACCCGTTCCGGGTAGCCAGTATATTGCCGTATCGTACTGAACCCTCGTTTCAGAGCACGCACTGCTGCACTAGCGCTACCCGTACGGGCCTCCCGTGTACAGGCGTACGTAAAACTGCTCAAGCAATATTCGTCAGTATCCCTACATATTATAAAAATAAAGCCCCCTCCCCGTATGTGTCCGTCTCACTGATCGACCAAAGACTATCGAACACATTTTCAAAAATACAAGGATAATAAGAATAATGAAGAAGGTTTAGGTGTACAATTTATTAAGGGCTTGTGTACATTGGCTCAATATGACGACGATTGTTTAAAAAGTCGGAAAAAATCATGCCGACTGGGAGTTTATAATGCTCTGCTATTCGTGCGAAGCCGGGGCGGTTTGCTAGTTGATTATTTAATACAACACTTCCGAAGTTAAGACACAACGATTAACACTCTATTTTAGTTGTCATTTAGTTAATTTATCAACGAAAACTTGCTCGAGGATTTTATTGCTCTGTCTAACTCAAAATTTTGTTGAGTTGCGTTTACGAATGCGGTCGTTAACCTCAACACGGTAACGCACTTACAGAAGCCCGCTTGCACAAACCAGAGTTATCTTTTAACTCAAATTGAGTTGCTAACACGAGGTTAAATAACAAAATATTACAAACATAATGGCGCCGGGTAAGCAAAGAAGTCGGAGTTAAAAAATAAATCTGGTTTGTGCAAGTGGGCCTTACAAAGTTCAAAGGGGAGAGAACATTTGTGGCATGGCTACCCAGCCGTGTTTTGTTTTTTTTTTTTCAAAGTCGCGGCGCGCTATTTTCTTGTATAATTATATGGGTAGACTAGTCTGGCTCCCATACAAAAATGTTCGAGCCCCTTTGACAAATTAAACTTAGATAAACACTGATAAATCTTTAACTAACATCTAGCTAACTGACGGCTGTTTATGAGCTAAATATAACGTAAATATGCTGGTCAAAGCACTAACAAGAAAGATAACATCGAACCATCGATGGTAGAAGTTGAACTGCAAGTCACCTAGAACCTGGGTGATGATGATGCGGTATTCAGATGGCATGTTCATTCGCATCAGGAGTACGGACGAACAGAAGTACATTCCCATGATTTGGGCCAGTATCAGTACGATGATGTTTGAAGATTTTGATGAGGAGATTTTGTAGAAGAACTGTGAACAAATATATTTAGATTTTTACAGATGGGTTAAATAAAGAAAATATTAGACACGGAAACACAATCAATATGAAATAAAGAAAAGAAGAAACATAAGATACAGGGGATCTTCCCATATCTTATTGATGTGAGAGGACATTATTAATTTAGGGCTTAGTTATGAAAGTGCCATACCCAGCACACACGAGTATATTTTTGTACTCTTGTGTAACCAAACCTTTTCGAAAACCTCTCACGGGTTTCGCATCTTTAATTATGTCCTGACACCTTAGATCATTTATTTATTTTTCTCGGGAAACTCAACTAAAAGTAGTACCATTCTATACCACCAAGATTATCGTGTTTGTTATATATGTCACCGGAAAATTGCAGACTCCGTAAGATTATAATAAAACTTTATTAGATTATAATTTCTTGACATATTATGAAAAAAACATTTTGTATACAATAAATTCATTCCAAATTCAATAGTTTCTAATATATCTCTGTCTTATTAAGAGAAACTAGTTAACAATTTCACGCGATATTTTACAATCTTACGGCATTTGCAATTTTCCGGTGATATATGAAAATGACTAAATCAGGTAATTATGCAAAAAATACTGAGCCATCCATCATATTTAACCAACAATCAGCTGTCGATCGATTAAAGATCTTTTATTATGAGTAACTACTGACTGGTATAAAAGATACGCGACCAGAAGACCACGTCGATGTTCCAGCCTAACAGTCGACTATTTTTATAGCCCAGGGTCACGAAGTCACTTACCTAAGTCAGTGGGAGCAGTAACCCTCGGATGCTGGTCAGTATCGGTACGATGCACCCAACTAGTACAAGAGACGTGCTGAGACCTGAAGGCGACATTGATGTTCCAGCCCAGTCAGTGGACCACCATCTCTAGGCCAGAGACACTAGTTCACTTACCTTGGTCAGTGTGAGCAGTAACCCTCGGATGCTGGTCAGTACGATGCACCCGACTAGTATGAAAGACACGTGCTGCGACCAGAAGGCTACATCGATGTTCCAGCCCAGCCAGTGGACCACTATCTCTAGGCCAGAGACACTAGTTCACTTACCTTGGTCAGTGTGAGCAGTAACCCTCGGATGCTGGTCAGTACGATGCACCCGACTAGTATGAAAGACACGTGCTGCGACCAGAAGGCTACATCGATGTTCCAGCCCAGCCAGTGGACCACTATCTCTAGGCCAGAGACACTAGTTCACTTACCTTGGTCAGTGTGAGCAGTAACCCTCGGATGCTGGTCAGTACGATGCACCCGACTAGTATGAAAGACACGTGCTGCGACCAGAAGGCTACATCGATGTTCCAGCCCAGCCAGTGGACCACTATCTCTAGGCCAGAGACACTAGTTCACTTACCTTGGTCAGTGTGAGCAGTAACCCTCGGATGCTGGTCAGTACGATGCACCCGACTAGTATGAAAGACACGTGCTGCGACCAGAAGGCTACATCGATGTTCCAGCCCAGCCAGTGGACCACTATCTCTAGGCCAGAGACACTAGTTCACTTACCTTGGTCAGTGTGAGCAGTAACCCTCGGATGCTGGTCAGTACGATGCACCCGACTAGTATGAAAGACACGTGCTGCGACCAGAAGGCTACATCGATGTTCCAGCCCAGCCAGTGGACCACTATCTCTAGGCCAGAGACACTAGTTCACTTACCTTGGTCAGTGTGAGCAGTAACCCTCGGATGCTGGTCAGTACGATGCACCCGACTAGTATGAAAGACACGTGCTGCGACCAGAAGGCTACATCGATGTTCCAGCCCAGCCAGTGGACCACTATCTCTAGGCCAGAGACACTAGTTCACTTACCTTGGTCAGTGTGAGCAGTAACCCTCGGATGCTGGTCAGTACGATGCACCCGACTAGTATGAAAGACACGTGCTGCGACCAGAAGGCTACATCGATGTTCCAGCCCAGCCAGTGGACCACTATCTCTAGGCCAGAGACACTAGTTCACTTACCTTGGTCAGTGTGAGCAGTAACCCTCGGATGCTGGTCAGTACGATGCACCCGACTAGTATGAAAGACACGTGCTGCGACCAGAAGGCTACATCGATGTTCCAGCCCAGCCAGTGGACCACTATCTCTAGGCCAGAGACACTAGTTCACTTACCTTGGTCAGTGTGAGCAGTAACCCTCGGATGCTGGTCAGTACGATGCACCCGACTAGTATGAAAGACACGTGCTGCGACCAGAAGGCTACATCGATGTTCCAGCCCAGCCAGTGGACCACTATCTCTAGGCCAGAGACACTAGTTCACTTACCTTGGTCAGTGTGAGCAGTAACCCTCGGATGCTGGTCAGTACGATGCACCCGACTAGTATGAAAGACACGTGCTGCGACCAGAAGGCTACATCGATGTTCCAGCCCAGCCAGTGGACCACTATCTCTAGGCCAGAGACACTAGTTCACTTACCTTGGTCAGTGTGAGCAGTAACCCTCGGATGCTGGTCAGTACGATGCACCCGACTAGTATGAAAGACACGTGCTGCGACCAGAAGGCTACATCGATGTTCCAGCCCAGCCAGTGGACCACTATCTCTAGGCCAGAGACACTAGTTCACTTACCTTGGTCAGTGTGAGCAGTAACCCTCGGATGCTGGTCAGTACGATGCACCCGACTAGTATGAAAGACACGTGCTGCGACCAGAAGGCTACATCGATGTTCCAGCCCAGCCAGTGGACCACTATCTCTAGGCCAGAGACACTAGTTCACTTACCTTGGTCAGTGTGAGCAGTAACCCTCGGATGCTGGTCAGTACGATGCACCCGACTAGTATGAAAGACACGTGCTGCGACCAGAAGGCTACATCGATGTTCCAGCCCAGCCAGTGGACCACTATCTCTAGGCCAGAGACACTAGTTCACTTACCTTGGTCAGTGTGAGCAGTAACCCTCGGATGCTGGTCAGTACGATGCACCCGACTAGTATGAAAGACACGTGCTGCGACCAGAAGGCTACATCGATGTTCCAGCCCAGCCAGTGGACCACTATCTCTAGGCCAGAGACACTAGTTCACTTACCTTGGTCAGTGTGAGCAGTAACCCTCGGATGCTGGTCAGTACGATGCACCCGACTAGTATGAAAGACACGTGCTGCGACCAGAAGGCTACATCGATGTTCCAGCCCAGCCAGTGGACCACTATCTCTAGGCCAGAGACACTAGTTCACTTACCTTGGTCAGTGTGAGCAGTAACCCTCGGATGCTGGTCAGTACGATGCACCCGACTAGTATGAAAGACACGTGCTGCGACCAGAAGGCTACATCGATGTTCCAGCCCAGCCAGTGGACCACTATCTCTAGGCCAGAGACACTAGTTCACTTACCTTGGTCAGTGTGAGCAGTAACCCTCGGATGCTGGTCAGTACGATGCACCCGACTAGTATGAAAGACACGTGCTGCGACCAGAAGGCTACATCGATGTTCCAGCCCAGCCAGTGGACCACTATCTCAAGGCCACGGGTCACTGGATCCTTTTTGCCGACGCGGTCGAAAACGATGTTTATTGTTGACTGTGAACAGTGAGATATATTATTAATTAGTTTAAAGAATGACGAACACAGGAGTATTAACAAAGAAGGAAATAATTTAATAAAAATGTCATTGTACTCATCGTTATAAACAACTTTTACTATGGGACCAACACATAAATTGCGAAAAAACAACAGCTGTTCATAAAATTTTGTCGAGTTATGCGCACATTTTTCGCGATTTCAGTGTTAAATTAAATTATTACTCACAATAAAAATCTTCCAAACACAATACAGCGAGAAGAAGTACCCCAGGAAGTTGAAGTACTTTCCCTGGAAGGTGTGCGACCACTCGATCTTCTCCCGCATGGTGCGCGCGTCGTGAGCCTCGAGGAACAGCTGGCGGGACAGCTCCTCTAGCCCGGACAGCTCCTGACGGAGCTGGGTTATGTCTGGAAAATGGTTTTCACAGGTTTCAGGTACGTTGATAAGATCATAGTAAATTATAAGTTCATAGTAAATTTAATAAATTGATGCCTCTTATGACTCCAAAAAAATGATGTTAGCCTTTGTTGTCCCAATGCTGGGCAAAAGCCTGTCCCATATTTTTCCAGCTAACTTTATCTGTTGCCTTCTCCAGTCCGTCAGGAATGAATCCAAATCGGTTGCGACGTCCGTCTTCAGACACCCACCGCGTGACGATTTTTTTAGTTATGATATGAAAATAATAGCTGCGGGTAAAACCGATTGTTGGCGTGGTGACGCATGCCGCGTCGCCACGGTATACTATGGTATATATATATACAGTCTATATGTATTTTTTTTTCATTACGCCATATTTAGTTACTATCGTAATCTGTTCTTTTATGCATATTACTTGTACAAAATAATTTTGATGTTTCACATCTGCCAGGCGTCCCGTGACGGCTCGCTATTTTTTAAAATTTAATTATATCTTTTGTTTTAAGATCTTCTCTCGTAAGATTTAATTTTGGTCTTTAATTTGCTGGGTCTTTTTGATATCTGCAAAAGCCGATTTTGGTTACAAAAAGGGAGTCTTTTTACGATTCTCTCTCAAACTGCTGAAACTCAGCCGTGAACATTTCAGGTGATACTGATTTTATTTTTGTTGTTTTACTATAAGTTTTGCTTTAGTATAAGTTTTCAATTTTAATATTATGGGTGCTAATGCCTGAAGTAAACGATTATTACTATTAATCACGGCGTTAAATACGGTTCACAGCAACGGTTTTCAAAAATGGCGGATTATTGTTCTTTTCCATACTCACTCTCAGTACCATGACCCAAAGTATTAGTAATACTGCCAACACTGGACAATATATTAGTCCAGAATCCACCCCTATTCTTAACGTTGGACTGGTCCAACATATTGTATTGTTGCCTCGCTCCCACACTGTTGGCTTCGGCTAGCGCTATCCTTTTCTTTTTCACGAGTATCATGTCCATGGTTTGAAGGAGTTTCTTCTCGATTGACAGGACGTCGGCTTGTGTGACTGGTCTGAAACAAAATATAATTTATAAGCGCTTTTTACATGATTTCGTTCGCAAACGAAACCCCGGTTCTTTATTTTGAAGTATGCGTTCATTTCTTTTCCGCCTGGTGAAGGCCGGGGGTATCAGCTAGATGCGAGATGCACAAGACCGGTCAATGAGGCGACTCTTGGGGAGGCCTATGTCCAGCAGTGGACGACTTTCATCTAAAATGGTGGTGGTGATGATGATGATGATGATGATGATGATAATAATGCTTTCATTGTTCATTCTTCAAGCTCTCTATAAGTATAGCCCGGATGTCAGCACTGTAAGGATCGCCCGGAGAACACGGTGGAGCATAAGGTGGAGGTCTGCCCTGCTTTGGCTGAGCACCGCCGTGTCCTCGTCGACGCGATCGGCAGCGGCGACCTCTCGCGTCCGGCCTTGGTTAAATCTATGGTCCGGAGCGAGGAGGCTTGGGAAGCGGTCACCTCCTTCTGCGAAGCAGTAATGATAGCGGAGGAGGAGGCGGGNAAGGAGGAGGCCTGCCGCGCGAGGGAAAGGAAAGGCCTTCGCCCCAACCGCCGCTACAGAAGAAGACGCCCCGGGCGTCGGGAGTCGCAGGGCGATCCCCGGCGCGGACCAGCGGACGGCGAGCGTTGGGTGGCTCGCTGTCCGATTACCACCAGGTCCAGGTCAATGGCGCGTTGTGTTTCACGCGCACCTCAAAGTGATGTAAGCATAGAAGACGGGGCCCGCTAGGGCCAGAGCCTGCCAGGGTTGCGGAATTTGTTCGAAAGAGTCACCGCGGCCCTGGAACGTTAAGGGCTTTAGAAGGAACACGGATGGGTTTTAGTCAGTAAGAGTCTGACACGCTTCTTCCGCTCTAGGTGGAGCGGAAGAAGTCATTGATAATTTCCCATCTTTCAAGTCATAGATAATTTCCCATCCTTAACAAAAAAGAAGCTCTCTATATAAAAAACTACATCACCAAACAGACAGCCAATTTTTAGTAAAGTGTAATTAATGTGTTCGTCACTAGCCATTTAAATATCTATTTGTTGTGGTAACACGGTAACTATGCTACGCCATCATATTTGGTTATTGGTTTATCTAAATGATTTGTTACCGACCACATTAGTTACAAGTCACTGTGATAATCCCACTATAATTTAATGACTTCTAGAAACTCTATTTCATGAAATCATAATGACGATGCTATTGGCACAATATCTATCTTGACGTAAATAGAAAATATTGTAATGAGAAATGACATATTATGTCCGTCCAATATAGTAATTTATGTTAAACTGATGGGTGGTGTCACCCGTGTTACGCGCAAATCTATAAACTCGTATTAAAAAAACAGAATGAATCTATTACGAGTCCGGCCGCTTTATCCAACCGATTTGCAAGCATTGGAATTCACCTAACTTTCATCCTTCTTAATTTGTACTCAAACGCATTTCTTTCTATACCTACATTTCTTATATCTATATCTCCGGTTCTAATTGAAGTACGCGGTTTATTCTGGTCTACGTAAGAACGCCACTTGCTGGAACGAGTTCTTTCATTTGAGCTTTTGCCCACTTAAATAGGGTATTTGACTAAAAAAATCGAATTAGTCCGTCAGATAGATTTCCAAAAAATATTGGACTTTGGACACGTATTTTTTCTTTTGTCACGTAAACAAAAAAATTTGACGATATTGTGCGTTGAAAACTCGTGTGACGTCACTTACCAGTACACTTTTTACTGGAAAATGACGTTTCAATGCCCCCACTCCATATCTTTGATGCGTTTTACCTTCGTATTTTTTACTGATGATGAAAAATATTATTAATATTTTTCGATAATCTAACTGACGGACTAAATTGAATCATATTGTTTAACCCAGACAACATCCCTATTGTTTGAGTCGGAGGGAAGCTAGGTGTTAACATTCAACTACACAATGCTGACGATTAAGCACGAGTCCTTTTTTTCCATGTAAGAAATTAAGTTATAAGAGGAAGTCTGAAAGTAACACTGATGGTTGAGATTGACGCGATCTAACCAGAAATCTCTAATAAAAATTGACTGCTACATACATTTTTGTGTACATAAAGCAGCTGATAGACACTTGTAATGAGTATTCGAGCGAATGTTCTTTTGTTTAAAATAAACAGGAGCGTTTAAGCGAGCATTCTAGAGAGCGTTCGATGTTCTGGTGAGCGTTCGGCATTCTACCGAACGACAGTAAAGTTGCTTCAACCTTTTAGTTGAGCCGAGCAATTTGTTCATGGTTGTTTGACATCTAGAGCGTTCGCTATATTGATCGTGACAATGTTCGTAGCTGTTGTCGTCTCTTTGTGTTCGGCTCTGTTCGTTGTTCAGTTCGACAAAAAAAAATGGCGAATGCTCGACGTTCTGTTACCAAGTGAATGCTCAAGTCTATCAGTACCTTAACTCGACAAAATGCACCTACAGCTGTTTTTTCGCGTTTTGGCTTTGGTCCCGTTCCGAAAAGTTGTTCGAAATCAAAATAAAAAGTCATTTATTCAAATTATATATATATAGCTGTTCATATTAGTACAATTACTCTTTTTGATCGTTTACGTGTATTTTATTACAAATTGTAGAGATATATAGAATGTATATGATTTGCCGACCCCTTATATTGGGATAGTGACAAGATAAATGCAACTATTGGCACAATATCTTAACCTTTTGAATGCCACTGTCACGTATACATGGCAAGCAAGCGCGTGCCCTGTACGCCAAACGTCACAAATATGTGACAAAAAATTTGTGGCTTGGCGACGGGAGCACGACGATGCGTTTATGCTCTGGCATTCAAAGGGAAATCATCATAATGAGAAATAATATACTTCTGTCTCATAATGATAACTCATGTTGCACTATTATCTTGAGTGGACGTGTTGTTATAACTCATATTGTCCAATTTATAACCTGGACTGGAATGTTGCCAACAAGAATTATTTAGAGGAATGAATACTAATTGTGCTGACGTTTTGTTTTGCGATACATTTGTGATTTATATTTTCTAAACTCTGCTTTAAAATAGTAAGAAATGTAAAGTAGTATGTGATGAAATGATGCAGGTATATTAGTTTTATTGTGTCATCATGATTATAATGGTTCAAGTATGCCATGGAGACTTAGTAATAAATAACAAAACTGGTAAAGTGCGAGTTAAAATTCACGTTTCTTGTAATCTTCCATTTTATTTTTCTGTACGCTTTTTTATTATTTTTTGGTACGACGGCGACATACTGATATTTTCAATTTCCTACCTATTACGGATCATGAGATCCACCTCGCTGACATACAGACGCACGGACAGCAGAAGGTTAATAATAGGGTTCCGTTGGTTACTCTTCAGATAGGGAACCCTAAAAATTAAGAATATTGTTTTCTAAAACTCCCCGATCCACCAATCGCCAAGATTGGTTAGTCCCTTAGTCACCTCTTACAACACCCACGGGAAGTGATGGGGTGATAAGTGAATGGGCAAAGAAATCTTATTCGAGGTGGGATTTTGAAGATGTGCAATTTTCAAAATGCCCCCTGAAAATAGTCCTGCCGGCGCCATTGCTTGTACCTTATAAATATAGCCATAGAAGTGTATGGATAGTTGACTGCACCAAAACCGGATAATAACGCCATCACAGTGACACCAATCACTCCAATGCGCGATACTCCTTGTTCTATTGAAAATATACCCTGAAATGAAGACAATAATTGCATGAGTACCTACATGTAATTAATATATTAGGTAGCCTTTTTGAGTAATGGCCATGCAAATGTGGATTTTAACAGCCAGATCTATCTAAAATTTCCAATTATTTTTTTAAATGATCTAATGGGAATTTTATAATGGTATTGTGTATTAAACTTTATTTTCAATGAATTTGAGTACAAAATTGTATGTACATACATCGAATCAGAAACTCTCTTGGTTTCTGATTCGATGTATCCCCAAGCGCAGGCTCATTAGCACCAAGATTTATTTTGTCGACTATTCTTTGCCCGCGGCTTCACTGGCATTAATACAGATTTTCGCAAAAAAAACAGCTTATAACCGTCACCAGAGACCCATTGATCTCTGTACCGAAATTGATTAGAATAGGGTATTTGACTACTATGAAAAAACTACATAAATGAATACTTATTTGAAAGATGGTATTAAAACAGTACAATTGGTGAGAAAATAAATAAAATTAGTGGAAAAAAAACAAAGTAGTTTTTAAGTTATTCTTCTATCCTTGTCCGTCTGAATGGATGGCTTCAATTCAATATGGCGGGACTTGTGAGTGACGTCACACGCAATTAGTGCTTTCACTGTTTAGCACAGATTTTAAAACGATGACAGCACCGTCATATTTTGAAATTTTTAAGCAATTTTTTAACTGCGTCTTGTCTACGCTCTAGGTTTTGTGAATTGTAATACAAAAAATCCAGTTAAATACCCTAATGGTGTAGCGATTTAGGCGTGGAAGCGTAACAAACATGCAACTCAATTTCGCATTTATAATATTAGTTAGGATGACATATCAACGCTCAACACTCTTCTCATCCTTGTATGTATGTAACTCGGGCTGGTTTCCGCAACTCCACGACTAAGCGCGTATTTTGCGTGCAGGTGGGACAAATGTGTCATTCTCATCCTTACAACTGCTGCTGTTATTCAAGTTGTAAATCAATGCACGTGTGTCTATGTCAAGTATTTTAAGGTAAAAGGTTCGAATTCGCAACACTAGATGGCAGAGTCGACGCCGCGCACTTTCCCTATACCAGTGTCATAAATTTTCGCTCACCTGTTTTGGACTCAATATAGGGAATGGATCTCCAATCTTCCAGAAGAAATACAAGTATATGAACCATACAAACATGGTCAATGGCCTTATCATATTCTGTGACACTGAAATAAACGGATACAATGATATTTTTAGTTGCTTGCTCAAATAAACAGTAGCTGTTATTGTGTGGAACAATAAACACCCTTTTTGAAATAGATTAGTTACTTTTGAAACATTTAGTATCGACAATTAATGTTCTAGTTTACATCCTGATTTTCAAGGTTAAGCAACGCTTGTCGAGGTTGATCCGTGGATGGGTGGCCATTTTAGCATACCGAGATTCATCTGTGCTTTCTTAATTGTTGTTCCCGGCTGTCATTTGTAGACTTTTGACAGTTGATTCAAGTAGTCAGTACCCAAGAAATCTAATACTAGTCTCACCAAGGAGTATTGTGTTACTCAGTTACTGGGTTGTGGAGGTCAAATAGACAATCGCATCATGTTAATACTGGTACTCAGAAGTGGAAGATGACTCTAACATCGTTGGGAAAGGCTAGGCAGATTGATTGATGCTGATATTGAAAAGTATGGTTAACTAGCTTTTGCTGCGACGACAACCTAGTTAAAATTTCGCAAAAAAAAGTAGTCTACCGTTTCCAGGGTCCCCATCTATTTCTGAACCAAAATTCATCAAAATCGGTTCAGCAATTTAAGATTGAACGCTCAACATACATACTCACTTTGGCATTTATAATATTGGTTAAGATACTATTGCATATATATTTATTTTACTCACCAAACCTAATGTTGCTGATACAGAAATAAGCAATATAGAATGGTATCAGAGCTATAACCATGAACAGCAGTGAATAGAGACCCATGTTCCAGTGGAAATATCTTGAGCTGGAAGAGAACCAAAATTATGTTAATTTAAATTTACGACGAACGATTTTGACGACTTAGGTATAGGTAAAGAGATGTCCAATATGGAAGGAATGGATTCCGAATTATTTTATTTAGAAGCTGGGCTGTCATTTTTCTTTATACATAGAACCTTAGCCGCACAGGTTTTAGGCTACAAAATGATAATTTACAAAATAAGCAATTTGCTAAGGTATACAAATTTTGTTAATTATCATTTTGTATTTAAAATACAAAATGATAATTAACAAAATATGTTATTCTAAATTGGTTGTGTAAGCAAAAGTAAGTGTCCAAACCCAAACTAAGCATTATACTAGTATTCTGTTGCATACGATTAGATCGGAAGCTAACTCTATTACAGTTTTGAAAAACTACAGAAATGATGATTGGATAGGATCTATTTCCAGGAGTGGGAATTTATTTATAATCCCATATTTGATATTTCTTGCCTAGTGATTATGCTAAGTCCCTTACCTAGAATCTAAATAGTCAATGATTTCAAATATAATCAGCTCAAACATGGTGCAGCTGAGAGCAAAGGTCACGGAGAAGATGAGCTGCACCAGCAAGTGGTGGACCTCATAGTCACGGAACAGCTGCTTCACGAAGAATATCCATCCACCAACGAAGAATACTATCTGGAACATAATTATTTCTTTGGATCTCCAACACAGGATACACAGTTATAACATATATAAGTCACAGTTGTACAAGTGGTTCATTTTTGTGTGCTCCTTCAGTTATAAGAGACCTCAGCATGGACATTTAACCAAAGATGTACAAGATACCCTATAAAAAGTATCTGAAATACAAAATACAAGATATGTACCTACTATTAAAATAAGTATTTGAGATACCAAATACAAAATACTTTTGTTATCTTAAAGAATAGATTATAGATACAAAATACGTATCTTCTAAAAACTATTTAATGTTACAATACTTTTCGAAACACATTTTTTTCAGATGAAGTTTATTAAATTAGTCAATGAAGATCACATTGCAATTGTTAGAAAATATTGAACATTTCAATGTTTTAAGTTTTAATTGAGACTTTATTAACACCAGTCTTCAAAAATTTTGTTCATTTTTCTTCAGTGAGGTCTCACTATCATACCTCCAAAAGAAGAGTCGCTCCACAGGGGCAGAACTCGGCAGACTGGTGTTATATTTGAAAAATATTGTTTTTATTGCAAAGTAATAATTTAAGCTGTTCAACACTCTCTTTCGCTCGGCTCAGAGCAGAAGAAGGCATTTGATGATTTCCCATCCTTATAAAGGGCAATGGTGTGCGAGGGTGGTGACACTGGCGACTATGGCAACTGGCAAAAACAACAAGACCAGAGTCTGAAATCTTTCGAGTGTGTTCAGTTTTATCTACAAGGTGGCATAGATAGTAATAAATGTAAAAAATGCATAAAATACATTAATATAACAATACAATAATTTATTTATTAATAATCATAGGTAATAATCATTTAAAGTATTTTGACCAGAAAATATTTGCCAAATACTAAGATGTCAAATGAATGTATATGTAATGTAAGATGAAAATATGTATCTTGTATCTGTATTTCAGATACTTGTATCTTAGATAAGTCACATCTCTGCATATAATTTGGATTACATAACTAAATAATAATACAATACAAAAAATTAAAGCGAAAATAGGATACAATCATTCCATTAAATTAAATTAGATTCAATTATTTCAATAAATTAAATTTAAATTATTCCAGTAAATTAAATTGTTCCACTAAATTTAAATTAAGCTATTCTATTGTTTATAACATTATTAAGTTATGTCAAATTTAAAATTTTAAAAAATTAAACTGGGACGGTAAAGTCAAGTTAGAAGGATAAAGGAAAAAATACATCATTTGTTACTTTGCTGCGGCTAAGTTTATTTTTGTACTTTGTGATTGGGAGTAGTATAATAATAGAGGGAATAAAATATCAACAGTTAACCGCCTTTCAAGTCTTCTTAACTCAAAACTAACTATCCATAAGCACAAACATTAGGTAAGTATATTTCTTGTTTGAGGGTTTTAGGGGATAAATACATTTTTTTTTAATTATTTCCAATGGTGTGAGATAGGTTTTAGTGCAGAAACAGTCAAAAAAGCAGTTTGACTAAACTGTCAGTTAGGAGATCAGCTGTTTATATATTATGAACAAAGTATCAAATGCTGTTTTAATGAGTAAATTAGGTAAAAAAAACTTAAGATACTTTCGGTGCCCAGAGCTCAGCATATGGGTTGAACAATAATTTGTTTGTGCATCATGGGTTTGGCAGAGTACATCCACATTCCGCCAGAAACGTTTAAGTCACATTAACCTACTAGGAGCCCAGCATATTGCCATCAACTGGACCCGACCCAAGACTTCAAGCTGTCATTGAGAAATTACAGACGGGAAAAAGTCAATACAACATAATTGTTCAAAGACGGCAATATTTCATTGACTTCAATATAATTTATTCTTGTTTTAAGAATCAAATACGAATGGAAGTATTTTCATAAGTAGCGGAAAACTACAATACTTAAACGTAGAATATAGCAGCAGTTATATTATTATGCTTGTACTATCTATTACTACCGGAATATTTAATTTCATCATCGTACTATTTGGAATTTTCAGTACGTAACCTCAGACATTGTTTACATTCAACTTACTTGCGACACTAGAATTATCAACGTATCCTCTAAAAACGTCATTTTTTATTGAATCTGCCGCTAATCCTTCTATTTCGATACACAGTATTTGTTTATAACATTTCACATTTTTCAGAAATATTCGAGAAATAAGTAGATAACAGAAAAAGTTTGAAGTAATAGTATGTATGTTGACAGCCGACCGGCTGGCCAGTTGACATTGACAAGGCAAGGATTGAAAAACGGACAAAGATTATAATGTCAAGAGTTTTAGACGATTTTTGCACAACGTAATTTGAACTCTCACCACACACTGTTACTTCGTCTAGCATAGCTAATTGATTTTTATTTGGGAAATTAATGGTTTTTTCGTTTCTTCATTTTTAACTTAAACTACATGTTCTTCTATTGCGCAAATAATAGTCAACTCCTCCCACCAAACCATTATACTTAATCATTACGTTAGAAAAATTATATGATAATTCATCACAATAAACTTCACTTACAGGAGATAGCATGTATGACCATTATTCCCAAATAATGCTTTGCTCTTCCTAAATCGACCGTTCGAAGCAATAGTTGTTACAATCTAAGATTTGTACCTACTTTAATAATAATTCTTTATTACCTATCTATTAATTATAATTCATAGATAAAATACACAAATGAAACATACAAAAACAAAAAAAAACTAATACATAATCATCTTGCTTCCACAAAATATAACTTAAAAACTAAGACACACGAAGTGACGGCGTCGAGTAACGCTGCGCAGTATCGCGTAGCCTGCCGCAAAAACGTCGTCCAATTGTTCTTCACCTTCATGTACTCCACGATCTCCTCAACCTTCGTGGAGTGATGCAGTCGGGACACATTCAGCAACATCGAATGTATCGCTGGACGTAGCAGCATATTTGGTCCTGTCAGTCCAGCGCCGCATTGATTGCGATAAGTAAGCTACATTATTCTTCTTTTTCTGAACTGTGAAACCATTCTCATCACACTGAGCTTCGCTGGACAGCGCTGTATCGGATTCCTCGGAAGGGTTTCACAGTGACGGTTCTGCTTTCCCCCTTTCTGCTGCTTAGGTTGTGACGCAGCTGGTTCGTTTGCGGCAGCAATTGCGGCGTAAGCTTGTTTGGGGGTCGACGTAACTACGCGTGTCGTATACTCTGCCGGCGCTCAGGCAGGGGCGGCGGAGCACGGCGCATCGCCCTCGATATTTGCAATCGACGACGAAACTAATTTTGCCGATGCAAAACTGCTGACTGACGCATTTTGCGCCCCACGACGCGTGTTTACGTTGGCTTTGTCTTTTGTCCCACTTTCCGAAACAGCACTGCGTAGCAACACTATCTCGGCACGTAGCTCATGGAAGGTATTTTCTGACTTCTCCAACTTGCACTGCACCTCGGCCAGGCTTGACTTCAGAGATGTAATATCCTTTAGCAGCTTGGTGATATCTACATGATCGAAAGTGACGGGTTGAAACTTATGTAGCTCCATCGCTACGAAAGTCGGCACGTCGTCAGGGTCGGTCACCTTTAGAAAGGTGATGATGTCTTGGACGCTCTTCTCTGTACCATTTCTCCTCCGAGATGGCATTTGATCAATCTCATCTTCTTTGAAGCTCGATTCTTCTTTGAAGCAAATCTGCATTATGCTCACCTCGTCCATAGTATCGATGGCATTCTGAATGAATGCCAACAGCTCGTTTACGATAAGTTGCTGCGAACTCATTGCAAAATATCAACCAGCAGCTAAAGCCGCGCACTGTGCGTCAATTTTCCCAATCAACTTTGAACGCAATGCTTTGGCGCTAAAGTTGAAAATCTATTAAAGAAATTTGACAGATTGTTGTAGCTTGATGTACAGACGCCAGCACATCATGCTACTCGAAACTGACAAATTTTTCTAATCAACTTAGAACCCCTAATGTTTTAGCGATAAACTTGAAAATCTAATAAACTTGACAGATTATTGCAGCTTGATGTGCTGGCGTGTGTACCTATTTTTTATTAGGCAGTTTTAATTTTCGACTCTTGGGAGGAATAAGGAAAAAGTTGAGATGAGAACACCAATTTTATTTCATAACACTTTAAATAAAAAAGAACTTGTAGCATTTTTATAATACAACACGAAGATGGGCTTAACGTTTAATTATTAGTTTCTTCTATCTGGCGTCACTTAACTGAAAAACCTTTTACAAACAGAGTCAAAATAACATTCACACTTTACAACAACAACAAAAAGTGTTTTTTTCCTACGGTACCTAAAGATAGGGCCATCGAACGTTGGTTCGATCAAGTCGGGCCCACGTCTCGTCGGGCCAATTTGAGGCGACTGAAAAACGTGCGGTCCGCCCTGTCCTTACTATACAACGTGTGACAGAATGAACGCAATTCCTCAAAAGGGGTCAATCCTAACAACTATAACTTCGAGCCCAACCCCGAAATCGCGAAAAAAAACAGCTGTTCAGTTAGTACCTACATTTTGTCGAGTTAGATATGCGCACAGAAATGTAAAGGGATGTCGACTTTTATCGAGACACAGTGCTGGATCCAAAAAAAAAATTGATTCCTAATGATGAGTACAATGTCCCCTTTAAGGTGATTGCGTAATGGTGGCTTGCGATATTCAAATTTTCTTAAGTTTTTTGCAATTTGCAAGTCAGTTTCAGGTTTTAACTTGATAAAAATATGATACCTAGGTACCTACGCGATAATAACAAGTACCTACCTATGTATTATTGTTTTTACATAATTATAAACATAAGAATAATCCATACACCGATCTAACTTAGATTTGATGCATATTAATTAGATTTCGGAAATCTAACTGATATGCATCCAATCTAAGTCAATGGAGCGTTAATAAAAATGTAGCTCCGTAAGTAATAAGTACCTAGGTACATAAAATATACTTACAGTAACAAAGTTAAATTAGCATGGTCTTTTAAACATTGGTCCCCAAACTAGGCAGCGCGTGTATCTTGGGGTCTTGAGTTGCGTTAACTTAGGTAAATAATTTTAAAACAGTTTTTGCGAAAACATTTATACTTACTTAATACTTATTTCAAGATGTTTTGAAAATGGACAGTCATGTTAGCAGAGTTAAGTAGTCTGCTATCAAAGATAAAACAGGTACTTAATAAAATTTAAAACATTTAATTCTTCTGCACAAAAAGGGAGACAAAAGCGAAATCGAGAACTATCGGCCAATTAGTCTTACATCTCAAATATATATTTCACCGGAAAATAGCAAACTCCGGAATTTCTCGGAATGACTAGACAGACTGTCAAATTTTTATGCGTAAAAAAGTATTCCAAATGTTCAGTTGACAATTTATCGAGAGTTTACAATCTCTCTAGTTATTTTATAATCTTACGGAGTTTGCTATTTTGCGGTGACACAATTTATCGAGAGTTTACAATCTCTCAAGTTATTTTATAATCTCACGGAGTTTGCTATTTTCCGGTGACACATAAAACATCCCGAAATATTCAGATCATTAAAAAACCAGTAACTTGAAACACAATACATAGATCTCCTAAGAAACATAGACCACAATAGAACCTAACATAAAACCTAATATTGCAGGACCTTCTTTCAATATAAGTACAGACGCCAGCACATAAAGCTACAACAAAGTCAATTCATTTATTTCAACTAGACCATTAAAAGGCACTTTTGAACGTCAAATATACAGTTTAAAATTAAAATATAAGTGACTCTATTTTGTATGTGTAGATTCTTATGGAGAAGAACGGACAAGAAACTCCATAGTTACTCTTTTCAAATAATCTGTCAAATTTCTTTAAGACTTTATCGCTAATGCATTAGGTTCAAGGTTGATTGGGAAAATTTAACAGTTTTGGGTAGCTTTATGTGCCATAAAGGGGTGATGTCTGTATAAAGGGATGTTAAACAGGGTGACCCGCTCTCTCCTAAATTATTTACCAGCACTCTCGGGGATATATTTCAGTCGCTGGCAGCATTATGGAAGACCAAGGGCATCGAAGTCGGCAATAGGAGACTAACGAATCTCCGATTTGCCGACGACATAGTCCTTTTTGCCCAACAGCTCTGGAACTGCAGACCATGCTCCAAGATCTGAGCACGGCTAGCCTCAAGGTGGGACTCGCGATGAATCGGTCAAAAACTAAAACAATGACAAACAACAGCAAACGAAGGGTGAAGGTAATCTACTTGGGCCAGTTAGTTTCTTTCGAAAACAGGCAGGAAAGGGAAATCGATCGTTGCATCGAAAACGCCTGAAAAAGCTACTGGTCCATGACGACGCTAATGAAGGGCAATCTCCCGATGTCCCTGAAGAACAAACTCATCGACATGTGCTCAGACCTGGTCACTCACCCAGTCGCAATACTCCGCCTTAGGGTATGTCAAAGGGCAATGGAGTGCAGTATTCTAGGTTTAAGTATCATTGACGTGGGCAAAAAGGCTGCCAGGCTGAAATGGGACTGGGAGAGTCACACCGCGAAGGCTGGTTCGAGGTGTCGAAAGAAAAGAGTGTATGGAAGGATATGGGGGAGGCCTTTGCCCAGCAGTGGGACACAATAGGCTAAGAAAAAAAAAGCTTCAAATAAAAAAATGTTTTATTATGTGTAAATGTGAGATACGTTTGAAGATTAGGCTTCGGTAGTCGGGTTTATTTTTTATGGATTTGGATGGACAAAACTAAAATAAACTCAAAAATCATTTGAGCAAAGAAGAAATCATAAAAACCTGATATAAAATATGGAGACAAGAGAATAATTTTTAGGGCTTGAATTGGATCCTGTCGTGGAAAACTCATATACTGACAGTGTATGTGAGCGCCTGAGTCAACTTTCATATGCTTTACGTAATCTCGCAAGAGAGGTAAACCAAAAAGTTTTAATTACGGCGTATCATGCACATGTTACGTCTACATTAAGATACGGGATCATATATTGGGGCAACTCCACGAACATGGAAACAGTATTTAGAGCGCAAAAAAGAACGGAAAGCTGCAAACCGTTCTTTGCTAATTTCCGTATATTAACAGTACCCTGCCTATACCTTCATAAGTGGCTGTATTTGTGAAGACAAAATTCCACTTAACAGTTCGCGACATAGAAATAAAATAAGCGTAAGGCAACACAAAAAAGCGGTGTTCCATTAAAATCTCCTAGGAATGGCTCCACATATTTATAATAAATTCCCTAATGCTTTGTTATTAACTATAAAAGCAACTCAATAATCTACCTACTGATAAGTAAAAATACGTGTGGATAAAAAAAAATAAAGAATAATAATTACTTGAGTCCGTATTATTTTAAGTTGTTTTATTTGTATTCTCAAATATGTGTTGATTATATTAGTTATTACTTAATTATTATGACATTATATACTCTGACATTACTTAAATATTGAATTGAATCTATGACATTACTTACTTATATAACTTTTCTAATTTGAATTTGTGACATTATAAAGGGTTTTATTTTTAATGTATGACATTTTTTTTTAATTTGAATTTATGGCATTTTTTAATGTATCAATATTGAATTTTTGGTATTTATGTAATTGTATGATTCTAATGATAAATTTTGATTGTTACAGCATATTTGAAACTTGAGTTATAAATAACAGAGAGGACTGGGAGCTATGGTTTTGAAAAACGTGATGAACATTGTTTTTTTAACATTAAGGGTAAGTAAGTTTCTACTAAGAATCTCGGATATTGTAAGAAGACTGTTTTCACCAGACTGGTTTTGAATTATAAACAACTTTAACTATGGGACCAAATTAAAAAAAAACAGCTGGTCAGTATATTTTGTCAGGTTCCATACTAAAAGTTGTTCATAATGATGAGTACAATGGCCCCTTTTCAGGTAGGTTTAGCATTAATTCTATTAAATGTTGTATATTATCGTTGCTTGGTAAAGAACACCTTTCCGTTCACCGGTAGAGTGAAAAAAATAATACTTTAACCAATGTACTGGCCGTGTGCTGTGCAAACTGCATTTGAATATTGGAATATGTCTGGTTGATTTGAATGGTGCTAATTTTCGGTTTGAATGGTGTTGTTTGCTAAGTGACTATACGCTATAATATACCGGTTAATTTAGGCTTTCTATCCTTACTAACAAATCAACACTGTTTTTCTGTGTGAAATTATACACCCAATATCTTGATATAGTCATCAGTATCATCAGACACTTCTAAATACATTTTCCCATCCTCTGAAGACTGCGGTGTACTCTCATCCTCATAAACTTGTTCCGTAAACTGTTCTAAATCAACTTCACTAGAATCAATAATTTTCTGGAAACTTGGCATAGTATCATCATCAACTTTACTAATCTGCCAAAGATCTTTATTTTCAGATGCTGGCTCCGTGAGACTTTTGCTTTGGTCTTCATAATCTAATTTCATCATGTTGGTTTCCACATATTCGTAAGTTACTTTGTGCTTGGTCTCTGGTTTCACATGATTCTTTTGATGCTTTAATAAGAAAGTTTTTGTATTGAATTTGCTATGGCACATCTTACACTCTAATGTGGCTCCCAAGTGGTGACGTTTCACATGATCTGTTCTACGGGAAGCTGAAATGAATCTGCACTCGCAATGCGGGCACTTGTACGGTCTCTCACCCGTATGGGTTCTTGTGTGGTACAAGAGGGACTCTCTAGTAACAAATTTTCCTCCGCATATTGAACAAGGGAAGTTTTTCTCCTTCGTGTGTTTTACTGAGTGAGCTTTTAATCGACTTTGTGCCCAAAATTTCTTTCCGCACCATTCACAGACATGAGATTTATAGTTACCATGTTCATGCTGAATATGAACTCTTAATGACACTTTTTGTGTGTATTTCTTATTGCAATGATCACAAGTGAATGTAGCTTCTGCGGGATTAGCCCTTGTTTCCTTTCCACAAACATTCAACTCAATATGCTTTCTGAATGTGGTTTTATTTTTGTACACTCTGCCACAGTCTTGGCAAACTAAGCTCAAATGATGGCCCAATTCATGCATTTTTAGAGTATGCTTGTTATTAAAACTTTTCCCACACTCACCGCATACTATTGTGCAATGACTTTCTGTTTTATGGGCTTCCAGAAATGATGCAGAACCGTAACTTTTAGGGCATTCGGAACATTTAAAGCTTTTTGGTGCATGAACTCTAATAAAATGATTCCTCAAATTACAAATCGTTGGGAATTCTTTGTAACATTCTCTACATCTTGGTAATTCACGGTTGTTCTTATCAAGCAACATTTCACTGGTTGGAATGTTAATTATATTTCTAGTTTTCCCACTTTTCACTTTTCCACTCTCGCTTCCTTCTTCTTTAATCTTTTGTAGGATCATATCTTCAACATTAATTTTATTACTATTATCTAGTAAACGAAACCTGCGTAATGCTGCTCGTGAGGTATTCACACACTTCTTGGAATCATAAAATTGTTTGCTAGTTAAGTCTTGAGGATTAAGTGAGACATACAGAGATGTACAGTCAAATAGCTCAGGTGTAGCATATTCAAAGTTGTTTGAGACTTTGTCAAGGACATCATTAAGATATTCAGTATTCTTCTGGCATGTATGTTTAAATCGGTAGCTACTGATTGCTGATTTTATGCACTTAAAACATAGCGCATTGAATGTGCTTATGTAGGAACACATCTGGAAAAGTAATAAAATATTTGTATAGACTAAACTTAAATCATAAAGAGGTAATATTGTTCGCTTGTAAAATAATATCTGGAAGTACTGGTCCTACTAGTTATAAAAATTCTAGCCAGGCTATTGCTGAGTGTTAGGTTACTTTTTATCCTGGAATTGTGCAGTTTCGAGAATGCACCTCTGAGAGTAACAATTAATGAAAAAAAATGTGTTAACTCGTAATTTTCGCGGGAAACAGGCAGTGCTTCATAAAGTAAATAAATACCTTTTAGAATAAGAATTGAAGAAAAGTCTGGGATTCAAACTCAGTAATTCTTAAGATTAAGATAGGGGCAAACAATTATTTCCTTCAGGGTCTGACTAGACAATAGGATATGACAAAGCCCAACTGAAACATTCTTTGAAAAGGTTGTTACATTACAGAAGTTACCTTACCTCTTCATCAAAAATAAAGCTCAACACCTCTGAAATGACGGTATCGTAATCATGACTATGTATGTTAACCACAACTTCGTCATTTAATCGAATCGGTTCCTCTTCTAAAGTACACAAACATAAACAACAGAAGTCTTTTTTCCTATTTATAATACAATTCAGAGCGGTGTTTATTGACGCCATTTTAGATAAATCGTATCTAATCTACCAGTATCACCAGTATTCTATTATATTCTATGAATCGTATCAAACAACGAAATTACGATTTACGTTAACGAAACGTCATAGAGGACTGTCAAAGTCAATGTTTTTTAGTGATGCGTCAGTTTTTTTTTAATCAATCATTTACGACTTTTGTCGTGTTGGTTAGAATCGACTAAATTGTTTTGAATTTTGGTGAACGTTATGATTACCCGAAACACAAGCACATGTTGACCTTCGGTGAACGCCATTGTTTGAGAGTCTTATATAGTCTGCGGAAGCAAATATGCCATGAGAAAATCAGATTAATCTCTTCACAAGCAACTTCTTCAACTGTCTTACTTGTTTTGTCTTATGATTTAAATTCAAACGTCACACAGCCGTTTTTATCAATCAAAGAATATAATTACTATCTACCGAGAGAAGAATTATAACTCTATAGCGAGTCGGACTCTCACACGAAGAGATCCGTACCATAAACCGAAAAAACACGTTTCTTGTACATGAGCTTGGCTTTGGCTTTAATTTTTCGTTTTTTTTTTTGTTACAATACAAATACACACTCAGTGACAACTTCAACTGTCTATCTATAACGGTTCTTGAGATACAACCCGCTGACAGACAGATGGACGGACAGGGGAGGCTTAGTAATAGGAATACGCTGGTTACAGGTATTGCGTTTATTCTGTTACACGTTGTATATGGATATTTTGGTTTATTTCCATTATATCGGCAAATTCAGAAGCTTCTCCAGCACAGCCCACCGTGATGGAAAGATGAGTAGGAATAATGGTTTTGAGACACAAAGTTCACACGACAGAAAGAGCATTTCAATCCAACAACAACTAAAAGTTCACCCTACCCATAGTGACCATTCAGCCAAATTAGTCGAGTACTTATTATTTTATTTTTGCAGCATTATTTTAGAAAACAGATAAAAAATATTGTGTCGCGGTACGTCATTCGCTTACTTTGATACACATTTTTCAATCTGAATAAAATTAAATAAAATAATTTAGAAAAGCATGTAAATCGTGCCCTGTGTTGTGATAATTTGTGTATTTCTAATTCTACCTACTTAATTTACTCGAGGTAAGTCATCATAATTGTTGTTCCTCTCAGAAAATTATTTTGTCTAAAATTGACTGAAATTATTAAATTCCGATGGATTTATTAGAAAAACCGGACATCAATATTTACCAATATGAGTTTTGTTTCATATTATCGTGGGTCACGGCTCGTTACCCACTTGAAATTTGTTCGTAAAAAGTATTGATTTCGTTACTATTAAAATTAGTTATTTTTTCGACCGGTATGCCGAATACTGCAATGTTTTGACAGGAACTTGAATAAGTACCTATAAATAGTGTATCTACGTGTATTACATAGTATACAACCTATTATAGAGCTCTCCGATTCACTCAGCTGGTCTCTTGCATCACGGATCCGAAATCCAGATCCAGAATGTCCTAACTGGAATTACAATACCAAACAAATCTAAGCTTTATCACGATACGATAAAGCTTATAATTACAGGAAGTTTCATGGGTCCATAGGGTCATTATGGACTGGTTTTATTAGAATACTAATTACATAATTGTATTAATATAGTTGGGGTTACCTGCAATCATTGCATACAGGTACAGCACTGAAGATAATAGATCTGTATCAGTTACAGTTGCATCCTTCCACATTGTAATAGTCCAACTGTGTATATCACAAATGTAAAAGTCTGATCGTTTGTCATTCAATAATGCCTAGTTAATGTAATGGCTGGATAGATTTGGGTAAATTTGGAAAACTCGTAAGATATAGGACATTTTTTATTCTGGCTTAATTTGATTAATCCCAATGTTCAAGTTTCACCATGGCAAATTTGCTGGAAAAAGCTAGTATTAAAAAAAAATGCGAGGTTAACTGATATTCCCTTGAGAATCACCTTTAAAAATTACAAATAAACTAACTTATGCCCGGTTTCTGAGGGTTTTAATGGTTGTTTATCTGACTGTTAATGCTATTTCTTATAACGCCATTTGTGTTTAGTGGTGGATAGATAAATGACCAATAAAAACCTCAGAAACCGGGCATTATTCATTTATCTTAAACTATTAATTAATATTGGACTTACAAAATAGGGCTGGCTGATGTCATAAAAAAATAAAAGAGGGATCATTCTGCATAACCATAACTATGGTTCTGATGAGTGATCCCTTTTTTGTTTCCAGCAAAATATCCCTCAAATTGAAAATTGTTACAATATGCCTAACAATTTTGCTCATCATTCCAAGGACTGATTACAGAAGACGAGAGAAAAAAATAATAAAAATACCCTTATTTTTCTCCTTTTATTAAAATAAAAAATCTTAGTATTGATCTAAAAGGTTAGTCAGTAGTTAGTAGGTCACTGGAAAAACTACTTTTTAAATAGATCGAGACAAGTTTAGCAAGGAGATCTTGTTTCATTATACAAAAGGGCTTTTTTTTTTAATGTATATATTAAGCTTTTAATAAAGAATGAGTACTGAATGACAAACAATTCTTTTTTTGGAGAGAGTCTTTGGGCGGGCCCTCAGGTGTAAGAAAGAACTTGTAATTATGTTGTAATAATTTGAGCTTAAAATTCCATATTAGGTATCTGTATATTAATCAGAACACACCTAAAATTTCTCATATTTTTGATAAACTAAACAGCTATGATAGGAAGCCATAAATTATTTGTTTCTTATCTTTTTAATAACTTTCCAGTCCTTCTCAAACTGATTTTTGTTGAATTATCATACAAATAATTCAGTTGCTTGTCCACGAAAATCATTTTCATTTTCTCTTTTTTAATGCTGTTGGTACTGGCCAGTTTTATCTTGAGAATAACATTTTATATGCCTGTGTCTTTTAAAAAACCTAATTTTGTTCTCTGTTTTCGTTCCTTTCTTTACTTATTTTTCCTTCTTTCACCTTATTATAATTTCTTTCTTTAAAATAAATCTTATTTCTATTTTTCTTTCTTTATTTTTTTCCTTCCTTTTTATGTTGAGGACCACAGTCCGTATAAGTCCGTGTGATTGACCTTTTTATCAAGCAACTACTGCATGATATCCGTTTTGTACTAATAAATAATGACTTTTAAATATTGTAAAGTGTGACTCGCTTAGTGACTAGCAATGTGAACTAACATTTATTTTGTGCTGTGCAGATTAACAAAATTATCAGACAACACAGTGTTATTATCAACCAATTTGAGATAAGAATTTGATTGATTAATAGGAATATTTGCAAAGCAGTTCTGCCAACCAAAACCTAGCGCGTGCCTTAAAATTCGCAAATTAATATACCAAATGGTTTCTAAAACACCTAGCTTAAATTAGGACTATACTTTTACTTTTTTTAAACTTAACACTAGCTGTTTAACGCGGGTGTGCCCCCGTGTCCCATACCATAGGAACTGCGCATTTTTCTGGGATATAATATAGCTTACATTCAGCAATAGTGTAGTTTATAACTAGAAAAGTGAAAGAACAATCGTAATTCGATCAGGACTGGCTCCTATAAACTTACAATTTTTGCTTCTTATAATATTAATATACATTTCGATTTCAACACACATTCATAATTCTCATATTAAGTAGATAAAACTAATGAATATCGCTATTTACCATTTGACCTTTGGCTTGAAATCCATCGCACTTTGTCCTGTAGCAGGCTCTCAGCATATTTGTCATTTAATTAAAGATAAGAACTAATTGAAGAAACGTGAAGACAATTAACATGTTTACTACTAAACAATGAATATCAGACAATTAGAACATAAATATTAATTACATAAATGCACTACAAAAATTCATTCATCGCTAAATTGAACTATGCCCCTGAGTCTTGTGTTACGACTTCACGAGCTCCTGCACTGAATCATGGGATAAATGGCAATCGCCCAGATCACTCCATATAAGCGGTTTGGCAGTGGCACCCTCTGTGAGATAGTAGGTAACACCAAGGCGTTGCTGGCCCTCCCTGGGGAGCTGGGGTGGATCGAATGACACATTTGTCCCACCTGTACGCAAAATACGCGCTTAGTCGTGAAGTTGTGGAAACCAGCCCGATTTACATACAAACATACATAGAAGGGGTTTGGCAGGTTTACTGTTGCCATCGTTGCGTTCGTCTTTAATAGGGCTCTTAAGGATTCTTCAGGCCCAGAATACAATAGAATACTTTTTATATACCATATAAGTTACAGAGAAGATACATGAAGAGAACATTACATAGGGTGACACAATGGGCGGCCTTGGGCCCTACTATGAAGTCTTAAAACGATCATGATTCCGCTCTAAGAGAGAGACGGAGCTATACATAGCGAATAGCACTATCCCTTTTACATAATCGGAATTGGATGGCATTAGCACGTCATAGTAACCTTATCGCTAAAAGCGATCTTGTAAAGACAACCTTCGGATGTATTTAAAAGAGAGAAGGAAAGAGAGTACTGTAGGTAGTCTTGCTCAGTTGTCGTTTGAAGTTCTTTGACACTCGGTACGGGTTGACTGAAACCCGAATCTCTGACGACCGGTTTCACCGAACGATGTTACACGGTAACTTTGTTGTGGAAGTCATACGGCCGGTTTCAATAACGTATCTACCTGTAACCAACTGTCAAATTAGCTACCAACAGTAGCTGAAACGTCATGTTACAAAGGCAAACATGACGTTTCAGCTACTTTTGGTAGCTAATTTGACAGTTTATTAAAGGTAGATACGTTATTGAAATCTTGGTAACGTAACTTTCGACTGGAGGGCGACTCCAAAATAGTTGGAAAGGCTCGGCAGATGATGACGATGACTAGTCTACTTCAGTGTCGTTGCGAAAAGCATTGGCTCTTCATTCTTCATGTATTAGTAATGACTAATGATGACCTTAGTAAAGAGAATGAATAAAAATAGCCCTGTTGGACGATATTATTACAGCCGGGTAAGTCGGCCCTGGATATGTCGACAGCTGGTCTTACCTTAGCATATAGGTCCATATCGATGTCGCATTGCTGTACTAGTTAACCTAGAAGGCAGTTAATCTTTATATAATTGCAGGAAAAATGATAAATAGTGCTGATTTGCGATAAAACAGCTGTGACAAATTTCCTTCCTGTGATCCTGTCAAAGGTGTTTATTTTCAAAGTTTTTTCTGAGTGCCCCGAACCATATTAAACTTTTGAAGGCCAGAGCATAAACGCATCGGCGTGCCCCCGACGCAAAGCCACAAATTCGCCGTACTTTTTGTTACATATGTGATGTTTGGCGTACAGGGCACGCACTTGCTGGGCATGTATAATATACGTGACAATGGCGTGCAAAAGGTTAAGGGAGACCATTCCCAAAACTTCTATCTGACCTACATTTCCATCTACGACTTAAATCTTTCATAATGGAATAGATATTTTGTTTTGTAGGCCATTGACAATCTATTCGAGACTCGCGAGCTTACGGTTACGAGCTCATTTTCGCAAGAACAAAATTAAGGAAAGGTTCCGATTACAAAGAAGAATCCTGTTTACACATCTTAGCATTTTCCGTCTCCTGCGTTTTCTTTATCGTTTAATTTTTTTTATGGGTTACCAAAAACATGAATTAGGTACCTATTATGCTTCGTTCATCTGCACAACCGATTTTTCGCCAATACCGCAAATCCCTCAGTTGACAGTAGGCTCAAACATCGTCGCATAATGTCACTATCGCTAAGAATATATTAAAATTAACATGGGACATTGAACTGATTGCAACAAAGAGAATTATTAGGTACACACGGTTCGAAGTTCGGATGATATCTGTTTATTCCATTCCTTCCATCCATTCTTGAATAGGTATACAAAATAAAGGTTATTATTGTATGACTGGCTATACAATTCTTACTTGATGACTTCTTCCCATTGTCTTCTTCATGTCTAGTGGGCGTATTTTGTTCTACTTGTCCTCCCCTGATTGTTTTGACTTGATACTGTTCCAACTGTAATGTTCTGTAACGTTGTTTTCGTAGCCTCCTTCACCGTATCGATCCTTTGCCACCAAAAAACTAGAAATCTGCAATTTATAAACTCATTGTAGCGATATTTACGCCAAATGTTCCCATTTCCGCATCACTAAATTAAGTGAAAACAGAAGAAATGTTGGTGAGACCATAAATCAAGTATTTGAAAAACAAAATAATAGTAGGTACCTACTTATCAACACTTAAAAATTACATTTACCAATGCCGAAATGCCGAAACATGTTTTATGACGTCACAGTTGTTTATGCGTTTCGTTAACTCTATACAATTTAATTTGTACAATGTATTCAGTATTTTGACAAAAAAGCAGTAGCCGGGCCATTTTGCCATACCTGAGTCTTAATTCATTAGGTCCAATGAATTTGGACGAGTAAAGCTTGACCTCTAAAAGCTAAAAGGTTTAGGTTTAATTAAATCAGGGTCTCTGAATTTGGTCCTTTATCCTAAAATAAGTCTTCCGACGACCCGTTCGTGTTTTCTACTTTATTAACCGGGTTTTGTATTCAAAACGGTGGCTTCATTACTTTGAATTAATTGACACGTAACATCAAATAAAAAAATGGTCTTTCGGTACAATTTAAAACTATTTCACAACATCGCACAGCATTGCACCACTTTCTAATACTATGTATCTATCACTCCCCTATTGGCAAAACATTCCCACGTCAGTGTTCGTTTACCCAAAGTCTCCAAACAGTGGCATACTTATATTAGCAGTTTCGACCAATAAAAACGTCATCGGCCTTCGTTTCATAGTGTTTACGTAAGAGAGGCAAACGGACACACCCCCAAATGTTTTATGAAAGCAGTTTTAGCAGTCAAGGTGACATTGACGCAAGCTTTTGTGATGTTACGTATAATAGAGTCGTGTGAGGCGATTAAATGTTTATTCGAATAAAATTATCATGACAGAACATTAACATTTATGTTGTACCTTGGGAAACAATTGAACGGGATCTTCTCGGCACGAGTGTGGACAGAAATATTGACATTATCATGCTAAGTTGGACTGTTGGCCGTAACAAAGTTGTTATTGTTGGAGATGAATCTGGTCACTCAACCCATGCATGATGCATACTTTTAGATTCCAATGACACCCACGGGAAGAGTGGTTTTGGCACTGGTGCTTTTAAACAGAGACCGCATGGCACATGACTTGAATGAAAGTACATAACTTTCCTATGATTCGAATCGGAAGACCAGAAGCAGTAAAATATATCTTGTGACACGATGTGTAGTGTACAGCGCAATTGTATTTTAAAAATAAAATCGACGTAGGCGAAGCATACATCAAGGACAAAGTGAATAGTTTTAAGCTGTTTATACAATATTCTTTATTTTGCGACTGTTTATGATAATGCGACTAAACAGCTGATGCATAATGGGAGTGCTTTTGCGAAACACTTGTTTTGATGAAACTGGGTGCGGTATTTGCTCGTTTATGTTATTTCTTTCATTCTTATGGAAGATGATATCCGAATTAAGCAGACAGAATAAAGTAAGGTAGGTGAAGCCATTTAAGGAATTAAAGGAAAACCTTCATCAAAAGGGTTTTGAGAGACATCTGGGCTCATGACTATGTCTACTGGGAGATAGCAACAGCCACTTCTATGCGCTTGCCAAGCATGGTGACTAAAGGAGCAACCCCTTCGAATGTGGGTGCTGTTCCTAGTCCAAGTATTAATCACTGGGTCATACAAGTCAAGAGCAATGTTATTTTCCATCCGAAAACAAAGGGTCTTCTTTCTAGGAGCATTGACATCAACGTTTATTTTTGCATTTAGACGATAATTTGGTCTTACTTGAAGATGATCATTGATCACTAATGCAGTAACGTTCCCTTTCTTTGTTTGTTATTTGTTTGGCAGTTAAAAGATTTATTATTATTATTTGGCTACTGCTGAACGAAAAAAATACGCGAAAAATATTTTGTTGTATCAAACCGTAAGTACTAGTGCAAAAAGTCGCACATGATAGCCACGAGAGATAAAAAAAGCGTTGCGTATGCCATAATGACGCATATTGACTTTGTCGTGATCAACTATTTTTGGACTAGTTGTTGTTAATTTGTTTTGTATACGTCTGCCTCAAAACTTACATTACGTAATCGAAGACAAATCATAATTACAATAAGTAATGCTTCTGTCGTAAGATTTATTTTGGATCAATGAATTATAGGGGGTGACAAGCACGAATTTATCCAGAGTTGTTGGATAATTGCCATAGTGCAACCTTACTTTCATTCAGTGTTACCTGTGATTTATCAGAATACTGACGGACGAATATCCCAACATTTCCACGTAACTTAATTTATGATTGGCAATTAAAATTTTTTGGCCAGTGTGTCCATACTTGTGTGCTATTTTAATACTGATCAACCTTACACAACTAGCTACTATTGGTCAGTTTGGTCAACCGCTCGTAATGTATCGGGGAAAAATTGTTCCTGTTTTAGTGGTAATTGTGTTAGTGATATATAAGATAGTGAAAATGAGAGAAGTGAAAGTGAAACACACTTGGATTAAGCCGAAGACTAAAATCCGTAAGATGAAATAATAAATATTTTAAAGTATCTATGAATAAGCACCAGACAATGTTTTGGAAAATATGTGAATTTTGAATAATTCTTATCGTTAGTGGTGTATCCTAAGCGTTCGACTCATTATCGATCGATAAACAGGGCTTTTGTTAAACGACATTGTGTCGCGATAAAACCGCGAAATTGCGCTCTGCCGCCAATAATGATTATATACGACTTTATGTTCGCGTAATTATTGTTTTATACCTAAATTTTCTACGTCACCGTACGGCCGAGTGATAACACGTAGCGTGGGTGTGTAAACCGCCGCGCCTCCGCAGTTCGACTGTTCATTGTCGCGGGAACGAACGCGTTTTGAGTGTTCCAAAATTCAATTTCCCGCTGAAATATTTTAAGTGGTTAAGTGAAGAGTGTATTTGATTCAATCTATTCGGCCAGTGTTGTTTTTTTTTGTTAAATAATATGGATGAAGGTATGTTTAGGATATAATTTTCTAGTTTTTTTTTTTAATGATAGTATTTTTGGCAGACATAAGCTAAGCTTACATTATTTTTTTAAATATTGGTTACAACAAGCATAGTTTGTTATAATTCGCGCATACTAGATCAAGGTAGTCGACTTTTCACTTTGTGCCCCACGAACACGATCAAAATAAAAATATCAACTTCCTTTTATTGAACAAAACAAGTGGCTTCGTATCTACATTTAGCTTAGCAAGAACTAGAAAGTAGATTATCGTCCGGGAAATCAAAGAAAATATAAGTCATGAAATCGCTAAGTCTCTTATACTCAAGTGCTTAGAGATAGAGAGAAATTGTTAAGGGCTGGAAATGAAACAATGAAAGTATGTCGTGAAGGAAAACAAAAGTTTTAATGACTCACGAATACGATACGTCTAATTTATCTTTTACAGTTTTTGCAAAAAAACTCCTTTTCTGCTGCATTATTATATGTATATATTGCTTCCGTTAAGAAAGTATTTTCAATTACGCGAAATGTTAGATTTCCTTTCCTTTAATGATTTATTTTCCTAAAACAATTCAGAAGTAGAAAAAGGTTCTAAGCTTTTTTTTAGCATATGACATCAACTTGATTCTTCTGATTGCGATATCGTCTTATCATATTGAACTTAAGCGCGCTATCAGCCAAATTGTGGATGTTTATAGTACACCTACACTAAGGGGAATTCCTAGGGAAATAACAGGTGCATGGTTTAATCGTTATGCAATAAATTGTACTTACTTACATATCGAAAAAAACTTGCATTTCCATTACACACAGAATTTGTTGACAACGGCACCAATTGCAGTATTGTTGTAATTTTTTGATTCACACTGAATTTGTTGACAACGGCACCAATTGCAATATTTTTTTGATTCACACTGAATTTGCTGACAACGGCACCAATTGCAATATTGTTGTAATTTTTTGATTTGATATTTCACATATTTTGGTCCTTAGAGTCGCTAAGTCAGTTTGCCTGGCCTAGATTTCTGCACTGGAAAAACTATATGCTGTCAAAAATAGTATTTTATTTATTTTTATTTTTTTTGTTCAGGTTAACCAACAATTGTTTACAGCAGTACATTAGCAGGTTGTTATTTATAACAGAATACAATTGCGGGTGCAACAATTAATTATAGGTTAACACCTCTAGCACAAAAAACAAATGGTAAAACCATTAATTATTAAATTACAATAGATTCATTAAAAATATAAGTGAATATAATGTGAAAATCAAATTAATAACTTAGAACATTAACAAGATAAAAAAAAAAAAAAAAAATAGTATTGATAGCTCAGGCAAATTCTTTTTTTAAATTATATTCTTTATTTAAATATTTTATCAATTGATAAAGTATGAACTGCGTTGCGGATCTTGGAAACCTAATCTGAGTTTTATAATAATTAGTAAAGATTACTTTATGTAGTTTGTCTTAATCTATACAGCGTTGTCTAGAGTTGAGATAAGTTTTAATACCTAATATACTTTGCTCGTGATAAGCTTGTGAATTGTTACTGTTTATATATATAGTAAACGTGTAAATTGTCTCAAACTTTTATATTTTGTTTTCTTTCACTTTCATTTTGAATTGATTCCCTTCTCTTTTGGATATTAAAAAGTAGGTATTTAGAAAGTTAAGCAAGGCGTTTTATTGTCCAAAAGATCGCATACCGTTTTTTAAACTCTGTTAGTTTTTATACTTACCTGGCCAAAAATGAAGGCTCTTATTGATGACGTAAAATAAAAATTCAACTTCATTCTATTTTTATTTATCAAAATTCATATCTCTGTTGAAAGTTTAACTTGCCTATTTGACCGTTGTCACATAGGTATCGAATATTTTATTAAAACAGTACTTTCCCGCCTACACTTACACAAATACACAGTACTTAAGGATTTAGGTACCTTATTGAAATCCTTCTAACTTTTACCTATAGGTAACAGAGAGACAGTTTTTCATGAAATTAACACAAGAATCAACGTCTACTTTGATGTAGCCATAAAAATAAAATAAATACTTACTTATTAAGTTGAAAAAACACGTACAAACTACTTAACAACTTACCTTTTATTTCTCGGTATAATTGTTTTGTAGATAAATACCTTTACCTATCTAATTTAAAAACAAATGGCAATAAATCAAATCGTTTATTTGTGATAAATGGGTAACTCACAGGTGTTCATTACATAATTATAATTTACTTAATAATGTTCATTCCGTGATCAGCCACTTGGGCATACAAATGATTTAAAAAGATACCTACTTATATGAAAATATGATTGTAAAATTCTTATGATTTGATATAAATTCCATTTCAGATTTAATATAAATTCTATTAATACTATAAGTCATGCATGACAGACACAAGACAATCAAACAATAAATCATCGTCAAGCGGACTTGAAACATTAAAAAAAATCTAGTACCTACTTACATAAAAATTCAGCAACAAAGTAATAACAATTTTGTATAAGAAATTGGAACAATTTATTTTTACTGACAGTGACATTCAATGAGTTTTCCCGCTCTTTTCACGTGTGTCATGGCGTCCGGTGTCGGGTTTTCCTTGTACGCAACATTGTTTACGGTAACCACAGACAAAACCTTGACTTTGGTATGTAATTTACTCATCTTTTACAAAGGCTGAACAGATTATTAATGAACTTTAGTTTTTCAGTCAACTTTGAACTGTATTTTAACGTCGTTATGATGTAATTTATCACTTCAACATACTCGAGTAGCGTATTTTATTTTGAAGTTACTTCCGGAACGTTTGACATGTTAAAGAAATAAAATGAAACAAAAACGAAAACAAAGCAACATCGTATTTAAAGTGTTAAATATTTTAATAATGTGGTACTTAATTTTGTGGCTTTAAATCATGTTTTGGTTTAAGAAAAGTTGTTAATAGACCATTTAATTTAATAATTAGCGGTTTTACTTTCTACCTAAGTTACCTCTAATTGTCTGACGTACATAATGTGACCTGACAGGAAAATTATAACATTTATGGCCTAGCCTTTTCATTGAACGGCGCCGTTTAATCAACGACCGAAGTTACAGCGATTTCATTGAACAGCTAGGCAAATGACTTGGTTCAAAATCGCTTAATGACTTGCCTAGCCAAGTAGCGGAATGTTAGTAGCTCTTTGTAATGTTAGTGCAGTCCTAGAGTTGCATAAAAAACATTATTTTGTCGATCTGTTTCTAAGTTATACATCTTCTGGGGGTCTTTAAAGAGATTCGTGCTTCAAAATTATTTTTACAGCCTGCACCCAAATAGTGGAAAAAGCGATCGAAATGTCAATTTCGATCGCTTTTATATATCTATATACATTCGAAATTTAAACGTCCATGTTTAATTTTGAGCAAACAATAAAAAAGAAAGAAATAATTTATACAAGGATGAGATTCCGTTGTGTTACGAAATTAAAGTGCTTGATTAGCGTAAGTAATATTATTGGCTCATTACCTGTAACGAGATCTAAGGAAATAGATCATAGCAGAGTTTGTCTACCGGCCAACAAATTGTCATATGCGTTGTCCATTATAAATATTGAAATATGTAAGTGAAATAATTTACAGTGTGCGATTCCAATTTGTTTCTGTCAGTTTGATATGCAAATTGTTATTCTTATTGTTTTCATCCTCTTGGTATCATTAATTTCGAACCCGATTTCTCTTGCCGTGAGAATAAAAGTACCATATTTTTAATTACTGTAGAATCAATGCTTATTTTTAGAGATTGCACAGGAAGGGTTGGAATATGAAACGGGAGTTCTTTTCTCATTATAACACAATTTGGTTTTGCAAATAAAAATGTAACGACATTATAACTTTGGGTATTCTACATACAGCTAAGCCACAGTCCTATCTTTCAAGAAGCTTTCATTGTTGGATTACTCCAACAATGAAGGCTTACGTACGAGTACTAGTGTAGTTGGCAAAAACCATAATATCTAGGTATTGCATTTATAATTTTAGTATTTAAATAAAAGGAAATTTATGCAAAGCAAAATATAAAGGCGTGACCGAATGAACTATGAGCTATGAGCATGAATAATATAATTTTATAACGCCCAGAAAATGGGCAGCAGCATTCTCTGTACATTGCAATAGCTATACTGCGATCGACAACCCGTCTACCAAGCGTGGCGATTATGGCAAACCCCCTCCGCTTTGAGGGAGACCTATGTCCAGCAGTGGACCTCTTTCGGCTGGTATGAGGGTAACGCCCAGTGTGAGTGTGGTAGTAATGCAAGCGAAGGAGGAGGCGGGTCGCGTGAGGGATAGGCAAACCTCACGCCCCAGCCGCCGCAACAAAAAAAAGACGCCCCGGGCGTCGGGACTCGGTAGTTGCAGGGTGATTCCCGGCCACCGTACGCGCGGGCTTGCGGACGCCGAGCGATGGGTGGCTCGCCGTCCGATAAGGACCAGGCCCGGGTCGACGGCGCGTTGTGTTTCACGTTCACCAAAGAGAAGTCTGCATAATAGACAAGGCCTGCCAGGGTTGCGGAATTTGTTCGAAAGAGTCATCGCGGCCCTGGAACGTAAAGGGCATTTGGAGGAAGAGTGTGGTGTGGTTCAGACTATGTCCCAGTTGCTGGAGTGTCCCAGATGTCCATACACCTTCAACCTGGATGATTTAAACAGGGACTGGGAAACTGGGCTCGAACAATATAAACCATCGGCACGATAAGAAGATTTATTAACTTATCATATTATTTTTTAAAATTAAAATCTATGAATTGACAAACGGATACATCAGTTGAACCCAGCGGACAGTGTTGTTCAATTAATTCAGAGATATAATAACAAACAAAAATTAATCGAAGTCCACTGTGGCTTTTCTATAAATTCGTTTATATACTTAAGCTTATCTCATTAACGTACCCTTGAACTATGGTCGAAGAATAAAATAATAACAAAGAGGACAAAAGCGCAGACATTTTATCCATTTTGTAGGTACCTACTTAAAACAATGAAAACTTTAGTAAAATATCGTAAAGAAGTAAATACTAGTTTTTCTTATCTTATTTTTTTTACAAAAGATGTTTCTACAATTTTGAAACGGTGAGTCGAGGTGAAAATTATTCTAATTCACATAACTTTACCCAATTTAGATTTTTGTTCAATAATTACATCGTCTGTAGAAAAACCGTCCGTAATTTCTTTAGAAAATTGCATTATACAGATATGTAATTGGAATGAAGTCTAACGTGGGCTATATTTAGGTAGGTAGTTATATTTAGGTACCTACACCTACCTACCAATCTTTGTGCATTGCAACAGCTGCACTCAATCGCCAACCCGGAACAAGAGAATACCACATTTTATAATTTTTGGTAAGGTTCAAGTTTACCCACTGGACAACAGCCGAGTGAGTTTGCTCATATTCAAGGAACGTGCATAATAAAATTGGTCAAGCACCCACTTGAGGCCAGGGTTGCCATTGTTTGAAAGAGTTACCGCAGCCTTGGAACGCAAAAGGCATTTGGAGGAACAGATGGGTTGATGGATTTTAGTCAGTAAGAGACACTTACTGATTAAAGACACTATCTTAGAGACACTATCTTCTGCTCCCCCAGAGCGGGTAATTTGATGATTTCCCATCCAAAAAAAAGAAAGATCACATGAGACAGTGGTTGGCAGTTATCCAGTGTGAACTGGTCAAAATTGGTATTTTCTCGCGAAATATTTAGGTCAGCACAATTCTTTTTTGGGTAGAAATCACAAACGAGTCACGCCCCCAGTTGCTGTTTTTCCTCGTCAAACGAGTCTTATTAACAAAGTTTCCGGTTTGGTTTTCCTTGTTTTTGGCTTTTTTTGGTACCTAACTATCAGGTTCTATCTAAGGCTGACTGTGGACATTAAATCTCAGTGACTTAATGCAATTCCACAGTCTTGGTTAATATTTCTCCACCCCTCTCCTCTCCGAAGATCTCATTGTCGAATGCAAATTGGTTAATAAAATATGAAATTTAATTGAATTGAACCCACGGAAAGAAAGCAGAAAGAAAGGTACTATCTAAATTGTATATTGTCGAAAACCAAGTGATTAATCAGAAATTTGAAATTGGAAACCCACAAAATGAAAAAAAGACAGAAAAAAAAAAGATTGACCCAGGCCGGAGGTGTGCTCAAACTGCCTTCCTAACTCACAACGTACCTAAAGATAGGCTAAGACCACAAACTATCTATTTATCTAGAACAAAACCTATTATGAATCATGTAGATAATCAACAATCAATTTTTCAGTATTATATTTCAAGCTGTCAAGTCGAGTATGTATCTTATGTATTGATATCGGTATTATACCGATATCAATAGATAGATATCGTAAAGGCGTATATCTCCAACGTCTAGTATGAATGCATCATTGCGTAACTTAGTTTCGTCTTTATTTATATTTGTATAACTGGATTTAAGCGGATTTGATGAAATCTTTAATTCGTGTAATCGCTGAGAAGGATTTCGAAGGATAGACGTAGGATATTTTACAAATATAACCGTATTCCCATAGTTTGCATATTGTAGAGGTAAATTCTGATGACACCACAGGATCGAAGTCAATGCACAGTATAAAAATCCAAGCGTGTAGACCTGTCGTCCTCAAGCTTAAAATATTGAAGTAGGTAAAAACATGGGGAGAAAAATTTGTATGCAAATTCGTCATTTTTGCCGACGAATAATTTCATATGCTCGATTCAAAAATTCTGAAGTCACAATAAAATTTGTTTTATCTATCAACTTTGGCGATTATCGTCTTCTTTTAGAATCGAGGTTACTTAGATATTATATAAAGGTAATTTAGCCCAGTATGTGACTACGCCTATCGAGTTGTCGGCAGCTATAGCAAAACAAAACAACAAGTCTGTCTTGACTTCTGCCAAATCAGTATTTCAATGTATGTAGTCTGCATCTCGATAATGTAGCCATGGCATACCTTCGTGCATTTCTTGTCAGTTTTTTTTACCTGCTTGCTATAAACAAGCTTTTCCCGTTCCACGTTCTTTGCCTTTGTTTTTTAATTCTACTCTTTCTTAAATGCGGTCAGTGTGTCTATGTGTGTGTTCTGGTTTATAGTTTCATCATTAAGTACGTATAGCATATTTGTCACAAGATGTAAATTTAAGAAGGTCATCGACGTCAATTTTTCAGCGTCGATTTCACAATAAACCCGACCTAAGCAAATGCGTATGTCACAAAAAGAACTTCAATTTTCCGGGATCATAGTTACACGCGATAAAAAACTGGTGTAAACTAAATTGGCCCTCAGTGATCAGTGTTAATAGCGCCAGGATGGTGGTAATTCCCTGGCCACTTTATAGATTTATCTCCGACGCGTTTTGCGATCAATTGAAGATTTTCCTTAACCACTACTCAAGGCTAATGCAACTATGCAATCACATGCAGGAAAGGCTAAATGAACTACACGAGAGAACAGCCATGTGGGGGAACTAAGTCGTAATGGATGGTGTCATTTCCTGCAGGTGTAATAGGAGCTCGATTATATTTTCTGGTGCGCTGATTGCTGTATCTATAACAGTATTCTTTCCAGTGTGTAAATGTGGCTATTCTAGTATTCGATTCAACAACTAAGTAAACTGTTTCGCGATTTTGTCTCCAGAAATGTTTAGTAAAAAGTGTGCATAGTGCTACTTAATTTAGATACACTGGCATAAAGTTGATCATCGTCTAAGTAGAAATCACATTAAGGAAACAACACAGCCTTATTACCACTAACGATAGACTTTAGATGTTGTCAGATCAACTAATGAAAATACCCTTACTTTTCATTAGCTGAGCACTTGGACAACAACAACAACAAGTTCGAGCTAAAAAAGGTTCACTATCAGGGACACAAAGCCTGCGACACAAACGATTCTGAACATGCCAGCCGGATTGGAAAAAACTAGGTCAGACAATGAGCCGGTCTAAATGTCTGGCTTCCTTAAAAAAACTATATGGAGAGTTTTCATCAAATCTTTCCTTGTATGTCAATAAGTTGTCTAGAAATTCGCTTAGCCCTATTAGAAATTGCACTCGGGATTCCCCGAAGCAAAACGGTTGAGGAAATAATATATGTATATTTTTTCCTCTACCGTTATTAATTGATGATTGGTTCGTAAATATTTTAATCGGCCTTATTGCTTGTAATTGCAATTCTTAGTAGGATTTCATATATCTACCGCTTACCGGTTCTTACAATATGCTTTGTTTAGTGCAATTCACTGCGAGTAAATGCCTTGCAATCACAATAACTATGGCTTCCCCGCCCATCAGACAAATTGCTATGTTTCAATCATGTTATTGAAAACAGGCATTTCATTTTCAAAGACGTATCATTTCGTTTGGCTGAAGCCAATTTTATGATATTGAAAGTGTCTCCTTCAATTTCAAGGAGATTTACCATTTGAATAACTGCGATGAAAAGAAAATTTTACTTGATATTTAGATACTTACAAAAGTATACTTAATACAGAAAAGAAGAATACAGCCAATAACAAACAAATGACTTGCTTGTAATTCTCAAAGGAATTGGGCCTTGAGTGACTGAAAAAGATTTCCTTGAGGTGAATTATTGAACCGCTCAATTTGGGGATAGCTCACAGAATATCGATCGCTGTAACGAAGTTAACTCGCATGTGGCGCTACAGAAGTGGGTAAAGTGGGTTAGAAAGAATGTGGGTACTGTTATGGAAAAATATAATCGTACGTTGTAAATTATGATTATAAATTGATAAAGATCAAATCAGAAGCTGGTCTTAATATACTAGACGAAGTCTTCTTAGTGTGGTCTTTGAAGCCCAGGGACTACTGGCAGGGTAGACTTGCAGGGACTATTTGCGGGAGTGTTCGAAAGAGTTACCGCGGTCCTGGAACGTAAAGGGCAAAAAAAGGAACACGGATGGGTTTTAGCCAGTAAGAGTCCGACACTTCCTCCCACTCCGCCAAGAGTGGGAGGAGTAATTAGCTCGTTTCCAGGGAGTAGACAAAGTTTGGCTTGCTCCGATGTCCAATGTTCCCAAAACAGATGCCATGATTTGGGCTCGCTTTACGGAAACATGAGCCTTTGTACCTGCTTACATTGAATACTCCCGGCTCAAAGGACCAATATTTTTGTATGCCAGCACATAAATAACTAGATGAGTCAACGCAGACTACAATTATTATTTTACTATCATATGCCAATAAATTTTACTACACTACTCACGGTGTTTGTTTCAACGATACAGTAATGAACATAGAGATTAGTTTATTACTGAATAAAGGATTTGTGATAATTCACACTTATCTACTAGACGACGAATAAATATAATTTATTTATTGTGCCTCTTTAGGGTATTACCCGTCTCAATGCCGTCTTAGTTCTTGGAAAATTATTCAAGTTAATTATTTTTTTATTACATAGCCCGTGACCGAGGCAGTATTAGATTTGCGATACGAGTGATAACTTTGAGAGCGGTCTTCAACTGCGAATTAAAGTGATCAGTCGTGCAATTGTGTTTTATAATTTAGTAGTGAGTTCAGTAACAACTTGTTTTTACTGTCACGAACCACAAGCTCGTAACAGTGCTATACTTATTAGGCATGTGCGCCACGCCGCCACGCCGCCACGCCGCCGCCGCCGGTCACGGTGTCGGCGTGAAACCGGCGTGTATTTTAAAGTTATTTCATTGGCAAGTAAACGCCTAATAACAGTTAATAGCTCTTTAAATAGATTAGAAATTCAATCTAATTTGCTGGAAACAAGTGGCAACGAATATTTACCAATCACTAAACTAAAAAACAATATGTTACAAAAACTAAACCACCTTATGCCATTAAACAATATTATTGTGTCAGCTGCTCTGCTTGATCCTAGGTTTTAGGGGCTACATGAAATTTATATTTATTTAGAAACAATTTTTCAAACTTGTCGAGAGAAATCTGGATTCATCTAAAAGATTCCGATCTAAAATGCACGAAGTCTGAACAGCAAACGGTCTTATTCCCAAAAATGAAAGTCCATCTGAACCACAGTTATTGCTTCAATTGGCCAAAAAACATTCTTCCACGTCTTTTAGTACAGATGCTGTTACGAATCCAATTGAAACGGAATGTTGGAAATACTTTGCGGCAGTGGATGCTGGAGATCTTTCTGATGGAGATTTGCTCAAATACTGGCGTGAACGAAGATTCGCTTTCTCTTATTTAAGCAAATACCTACGCGCAATCTATCTTGTGTGTTCTTGCAACGTCAACACCAAGTCTTAGTGAGCGAGTTTTTTCGGTAGCAGGATTGATCCTGATTGCAAAACGTAGCAGATTGTTGTAGCATCCAAATAATGTTGATAAAATTATATTTATACATGATTCTTACAATTCGTGCAAAGATTTTGAATAATAAGTTTATTATTAATGTACCATGTTGTTTTTTCTAAAAATAAACGGAAATTACTTTTCTCCTCTCTGAAGCCGCCGCCGTCTAAATTGTAGCATCACACCGCCGTCGATGAAAATTAAATCAGCGCACATCTCTAATACATATGGAAAGAAACAGTTTTATCGTTTCTGTATATTGATCTTTACCCTTTAAGTGGATTGCCTACAGAGAGACCGACGTTAAATGTTTATGAATAATTATTATAATAGGTCTCTAGTAATATGTGCTACAGTAATCCGTCTTCTATAACATCCCTGACGACTTTAAGATTGATAAGAGTCTTAATCGTGGTAACCTTTCTTTAATCTATAAGTAATTGGCTATCGGAGTGTGGAAATGATGAAATACTTAGTTTATTGCGTGATATTCAACTGCAGTGATCTCAGGGGTGTTGCCGGATTTTGATTGATCATACCTTAAGAATTTGTGTGGTACTGTCAACTGTGTATTTTATTGTGGCTGTATACTCCTTACTATGTTCTTTATTCAACGCTTTTTTGGTATATAGATATTTATCATGTGACAGATATAGGTTGACCTTATATAACTATTATTATTAGGCCGTACTGTCCTACTGCTGGGTAAAGGCGTCCCTCCATTCCTTCCAACGGTCACGGTTAAGTGCCTCTTCCTTCCAATTCTTAAGGAAGACATCCAGGTCGTCGCGCCATCTATAGTTTGAGCTATAGTGTGGAAATTTTTAATGGTTTTTTTCTTTTGCAGGCAGCGAGATGCCTGTAAGGGACGGCTCGAAGCGGCCGCTGGTCGGAGTCGTTGATGATGGCACCAAGACTGTTAGATTTGTGGTAAGTGACGTCTTATTATCTGTTGTAAATTGTGTCAATATGTTGTTTATGTAATACGAGTAAGTCAAGACGGAAAAAAACGACTATGCCAACCCCTTCAAATCATCGATTTATTTTGTTAAGTTGAAGTTGAGTTAGGGAAGAAAAAGATTTTGTGTGTTTTCTTTGATAAAGGGGATTTATGATAACTGTTCCTTCGAGCCTTTCTTTGTAGTTGTAGTTTCTGAAAGTTTTACCCAGGTGTATCGTATTAATTATCCAAAACTGGGTTTTCAAGGTCAGAAAGGCACTCGCTCCTTGTAAAATACAGGTATTCAACTGCATCTGGTTAGACTGGATGCCGACACAAATAAAGTTGGGAAAAGGCTATGCAGGTGACGAGCCTTTTTAATCTTTTGAATACCAGAGCATAAACGCATCGGCGTGCCCCCGACGCCAAGCCACAAATTCGCCGTACTTTTTGTCATGTATTTGTGACGTTTGGCGTACAGGACACGCGCTTACTTGTTATGTATACGTGATTATGGCGTTCAAAAGGTAAAACCAGACTTATTATCTAGCCACATTTCCAGTTCGATGGTCCTAATTAGCGGTTATCCCAATTTGTACAATTAATTGACTCCAGTTTCAGTTGTATGTTTTCATCAACACACAGTAGGTAAGTACCTACATATTAATTCAACATTACAATCAAAATTAAATATTTACGAGGTCACCGATAGATAGAAGGCGTGGTTTTGATAACAATTTAAATCGGAGACCTTTGAACTTTGATTATATTTTGCTTTTAGGTACCTACTACAAGAAATATTAAATATCGAAACATTAGCTGTGTTTGTTATTATTTTGTCTTGAAGCGTTTTATGATGCCCGGATCGTCTTTGTTGTTACCAAAACTGGTTTGATCTTGAATTGTTTCTATTAAATTTCGTTTTAATTATTTGATCGCGACTTCTGCAGACAACTGATAATAAAATTCTTACTGACGTAAGAAATTCACAGTATTTTTCCAGTATCTCGTTTATTGGAAAAATATTGTTTATTATCAATGAAATAAGGCGTAACAATAAGTATATTTTTTAATTAAATCCCTATCAGATTATGCACGAATCGTTTTTTTCCATCACTTATGAATGATATTGCAGTCAATGATTGATTGTATCCACTTTTGACCAAGTTATAACCACACTGCTTAGTTTCAGTGTTTTTATCAATGAGATAAATATAAACATGGTAATGGTGACAAGGATCTACACTTATTACTATATCAAAGTCTTCAATCAATTCCGCCTATCGCAGACCACCGCTGGACAATAGGCTCATTACCAATTGCGTTATAAAAACGATTTTACATCGTGTTGCATTGGCCTAGCCACTTTTTAAAGATCTAGCTGAAGCGACCCACGTTGTGCTTACCGATTTTTACATTGACAGTTCCGATATTCCCCGTAAAATCAAATGAATCTACGTAGCCTTTTCTCAATTATGTTGGGGTCGGCTTCCAGTCTTACCGCCGCATGCAGTTGAATACCAGTATTTTATACATGGAGCGATGCATATCTGACCTCCACAACCCACTTACTGGGTAATACGATACCCATGGGCAAGACTGCTGTCAGAGTTTCTGCCTTCTGACTATCCGTAACGACTGTCAAAATTGTGCAATGCTCCTTAAGTAGAAATGAAATTGAAAGTTTACTTTAACCTTTCAGATATATGAAGCAGGCCGTTCCGATGAGCTGGTGTCCTACCAAATGGATGTTACAGAAATACAGCCCCACGAAGGCTGGACGGAACAAGATCCCTTAGAAATTATGCACCACATCAAACTATGTGCGGAAAATGCTTGCGATCAATTGGTGGAGCTAGGTAAGGCTTACTATCATGCTAATGTCATTTGTAGGAGTGGCAGTTTACCCTATAAAGGTTATTTATTTGTCTTTAGTAGGTCCACTTGACAATCCAGACAGCTAGTGCTTATACAGATCATGGATGAATTAAAATATCACTTATTTATCTGAAACAGAGTATGTATGTAGAACTGAGTGGACGTATATGGACGATATCATTATTTCCGCATTTTCTCAAATCGCATCATACTATGTCAATTTCAGATAACCGATTCTTTGGTTGAAAAAAAGTGGTTATGTAGACAAAATAATACGAGATGACGATTCCTTAGTTGAAAAAAAAGTGGTTAGGTATGTAGACAAAATAATATTGCCAAAATGACTCGTTAGAATGGGAAACATATTATTGTTAGTAACGATTACGTTATCGTCTGGTTATTATCTGTTATCTCTTGTAACATTCATAAAAAATATACCACATATTGTAGTACAATTCAATTCGTTTTTTTTTTACTACGACGTACACATTAGGATACGATGTTTAGCTATTTAAGTCTTTGTCCCGTGATCTCATAAAATTCATGGTTATTGTAATTGCTTTGCTTGTTATTTTACGATGTATCATAATTCATATACAGATGTATTGCAAACTACTAAGGATTAAAACGGCTGTAAATCTGTAATACAGCACTGAAAGGAAATAATGGATCTAGAAATGCATAACTAAAAATACCCGCATATCCTAACCCGCATATCCTATCCCACCTTTCTACCTAACTAACAATATACTCCCCGTTATACTTTCTTATTCGTCTGTCAAGTCTAACCTAACCCAAAGGTTCACTGGTAGAAAATACCTTCTGCATTAAGTCCGCCTATACAGTAACTAATTTATAAAATATGAGAGCTTTCCTTTAGTTTGCCATAAGTTATTACTTCCCAGAATTAGATCCTCAGTAGGGATAGGTACTTTTGGATGGTGCAATAATACAAGGTGCATTTTTTTTTAATTGTCCGGGTCCGGATCCTTGCTAGGAATACCGATTTCTCAAAAATATAATGATGCAGTTTTCATCAAGATCGGGCTCGAGACTCCTTTCAGTGTTTTCCGCTAATCCTCATAGTTCCCATTTGACCATCCACGCATACTTTAAATAATCATCCTGTATACCACTCATCATCTGCCTAGCCTTTTCCCAATTGGGGTCGGCTTCCAGTCAAACCGGATTCAGCTGAATACCAGTATTTTACGTGGAGCGGCTGCCTACCAGACCTCCACAATCCATTAACTGGGGAACACGGTACTCCTTGTCAAGACTGGTGTCAGATTATCTGGCTTCTGACTATCCGTAACGACTGCCAAAGATCTACAAATGACAGCCGGGACCAACGGCTTAACGTGCTTTCCGAGGCACGGAGGAGTCTCGGTATGGTCACCCATCCACAGACCAACCTCGGCAAGCGTTGCTTAACCTCAAAGATCGACCCGTGCGGATGTTATTATTTACGCGAGCCACGAGCTCCTCATCATTCTGTATACCTACCACTATTGTACATAAAGTTTAAATCTACACATCTTCTATACAAAAAAATATATATCAAAGGTAATGTCTGTTTGTAATACTTATACAAAAATAACAGCTTTTTACTCAATGAATATACGATACGAAAAAAAAACTTTCAAAAAATGTTTTGTTTGTCGGTTTGTACTGCTAATCTCTGAAACGGCGTGCCGTCTTTGACGGGACTTTCGCTGGCAGATAACTGATGTTATAATAACTTATGCTATTTTTATTTTAGAAAAATGATTATAGTTCAGTGCAATACAATAGATTTCACGCGGATGAAGCCGCAGGCCGAAACTAGTAAATAACTAAATGGCAGTAGAATGTCACTAGAAGGAGCTATGAAGTTCGTAGCAATACGAAATATTTATTATTTTAATGAATATCTGTCTGCGTTTCTACGTAGGTACTTGAAATGACCCAATGACATGTATCATTGAATCAGTATCACCGAACACCGAATACATTAACTATCGTAGTTCAATCAACTGTTTTAGGAATTAATTTGTTTTTAATTAACTTGTTTATTTATCAAGAATCTGGTTTATTGACTACGTTTTGGATCGATATTTTGATTCGTAAGCTGAAGAAAGAGGAAACATTGTGTCTATAAGATTCCCATCCAGTAAACACCTAAACTATGAATCAGTAAATATCTCAACAGTAAACATCAATACTTGGTATACGATTTTTAAAACATAAAGCCGAAAAAATATGTAATATATGAAAGCAAAAACACAAGGTTTTTTACATCTTTTCGCATCGGTTTTACCAGACAAACTCGTAGCTATATTAAAAAATGATATGTGTTATTTTAAATGCAGTTCAAACATTAACAAAAACATTTAGTTGACCTCTAAAACCAGTTCTGTAGGCACATTGCACATTTTTGTTTTCATACAATTCACCCACTATCAATGACATATTATACCTATAGTCGCGTCATGAACGAACATCACAGCTCTAAAAATCAGCGCAAGGACTATCGGGCCGCGCCTTCGCCCCAACCGCCGCTACAGGAGAAGACGCCGCGGGCGTCGGGAGTCGCAGGGCGATCCCCGGCCACCGTAGGCGCGGGCCTGCGGGCGGCGAGCATTGGGTGGCTCGCCGTCCGATCACCACCAGGCTCGGGTCGATGGCGCGTTGTGTTTCACTCGCGCCTCAAAGAGATGTCAGCATAAAAGAAGGGGCCCGCTAGGGCCAGAGCCTGCCAGGGTTGCGGAATTTGTTCGAAAGTCACCGCGGCCCTGGAACGCAAAGGGCTTTAGAAGGAACACGGATGGGTTTTAGTCAGTAAGAGCTTGACACGCCCTTCCACTCCACCCAGAGCGGAAGAAGTCATTTGATGATTTCCCATCCTTAAAAAAAAAAAAAAAAGGACTATCGGTACTAAATGGTACCATGATAGTATAGTATATTATAGTAGTATATTATTGTCCATTATAGTGTAAGTTGTTTTTTCTCAGGTTATACCAAGGATGACATAGTGGCTTTGGGCATCACAAATCAGAGGGAGACAACAATAGCCTGGGACAAGTATACGGGCGAGCCCTTGCATGCAGCTATAGGTAACTGATCTAATTTGTTGTGTCATAGACGTTTTGTGAAAATTTGTCATAGAAAAAGTAAAAAACATTCGCATATATTTTTGTTAGTAATTTACAGCTTTTTCTGGTGTCTTTTACGCCCAGTCCCTCCTCTAAATGAAGTTTTCCTTGCTTGTTATTTACTTATTTTGTATAAATGACAATGACAATGTAGACTACAAAAAAGTTCGATCGACAAAAACATTACTTGCAAGTCGTTTTAAGCAGACGAGATGATGCTTAACAGCCTTTGTTTTGTAGACCTAGCTGTATTTCACTTTAAAAATACGCGAAACAACTTTGTAAACAGGGTTTTACTCAGTGGAATACTAAAAACAAAAACTAAATTTGGTCACTAAGTTATCGGGGCCAAAATCGTTGCCATCTAGAACATCCCATTTGAAAGAACGCACTCAATTACCAATCTTCAACGTAAGAGATTGAAGTATCAAAATCCTTTCTTCAAAATTCCAGCCTGGAACGACATCCGCACAGACTCGACAGTGGACGCGATACTAGCTAAGATCCCCGACCGCAATAAGAACTACTTCAAGAACATATGCGGCCTGCCGATATCCCCGTACTTCAGCGCCTTAAAGATGCGCTGGATGAAGGATAATATCAAGGCTGTGAGGCGCGCCAGCAGGGATAAGAGACTCCTGTTTGGCACTGTTGATACTTGGATTGTGTGGGTAAGTTAAATTAAAACACTTAATTTTCTTCGTGTCACTGCATGACAGTATCTCAGATTTGAGTGTCCCATTGCCACATTGCCACTTCCACGGCATCGTTGGTGGCACCGCATATTCACTGGCTGCATGTTTAGGATAGGAGGTGGAGCATAGTTTGTGACTCGGCTCTACATCCACACTGTGCTGCTGATCTGTCAAGGTAACCCTACTTTGCGAGGTTGACGTTATACCTTCCTACTTGCGTTCTGAGGCGTTTCAGGGTCGTCCAAGTGGACCACAGAAGATTAGATCCTCTGGGATTATGCTCACTTGGTGATCCCTGTAAAATCAGGGAACAGACATTGGCTTTTTCTTCAACACAAATAAGAATTGGTAATGTCCAGAGGAAGGAGTTTTCTAATAACAGTTAAGCAATGTTGCAGAATACAGATTTCTTGGTTCAATCTCTTAGGAGAGTAAATTTTATCGGATATCAGCGGTTAGAATGAGACAAATTTTACATCGTTCCAAAATATCTGTAGAACCATGAACCTGATAAATGCAAAAATAACTCTGCCTATCTATCAGTTTGTTACCTCTTCACGCCTTACCGGAAACTTGAATGAAAGTTGGCACACGGGAATACCACGTCCTGGATTTGGACAAGGTATACTTTTAATTCCGAGGGTATATTTTCTCGGATAGTTTAGCACGATCACGCGGGCGGTTGCTAGTTTTATTATAATACTAGTTGCCGCCCAAGGCTTCGCCCGCGTTAATGTCGAAAATTATCCCAAGGGAACATACTCCCGGGATGAAAATCCTATGTCTTATTCCAGACCATAATCTACCTCTGTGCCAAATTTCATCAAGATCCGTCCAGCCGTTTGGGCATGAAGAAGTAACAAACATACACACACACTCACAAACTTTCGCCTTTATAATATTAGTGTGATTTATATTTATTGCCTTCTATTTCAGAATATGACCGGTGGTCCACACGGCGGCTTGCACATCACTGACGTCACAAATGCGTCTAGAACTCTGCTCATGAATCTGGAAACTTTGAATTGGGACCCTATTTTGTTGAGGTAAGGTTTGAACTCGTATACAATGTAGTGTTCAAATTACAAAATTAGGTTCTATACAAAAAAAAAGATTAAAATCCAAAGAAAAAACAAGTTTTAAAAGCAGTAAGATTAAATTAAATCCCTTGCTTGGCTCCGCATTCGGCCACGGCAATGCCGTCTGCTGACGCTGATATTAGAACACCAAATTTCTTATTTAATTTCACTATAAACAAGCTGTGTCATTGTACCCAGGTTATTCGGCATCCATCGAGACTCGTTGCCCACAATTCGTAGCAGCTCAGAAGTATACGGCACAGTGAAGGATGGCTCCATCTTGGATGGCATCAGGATATCTGGGGTAAGTTATAAACAGATTGACTGGCCTGTTGGTCGAGTGGTTAGTGACCCTGACTGCTTAACCGGAGGTCGTGGGTTCGATTCCCACCCAGGACAAATCAGTGTGTGATGAGCATGATCATTTGTTCTGTGTCTGGGTGTAATTTGTGTATAATATGTATGTATTTAGAAATATATAAGTATGTTTATCAGTTGTCTGGTTGCCATAGTACAGGCTCTGCCTAGTTTGGGATCGGATGACCGTGTGTGAGTTGTCCCAGGATATATTATATATTATATTAGATCATCGTCTAAACGTCACTACGGAATATGCAGTTTTTTATTTGTTAATTAAAATACTTCTTAGCTCTAGTAAAAAAATATGAAACGATTTATTTAAAATATCGTCAGTTACGAAGTTATAAATGTGATAAAAAAGTTGATAAACGAAAAGAGTAGTAAAACACCGTTTTCGCGAAAGGGACAGATATATTCGTTTAAAAGTGGTTATCACGTTAGTTCGATCAATTTTGATTCTATTTGCATTCGATTTTTATAAATTTTTCGAAGATCTGGTTAGATACTGAATGGACTTTGATAACTTCCAAAATAATAGCGTTCAGTATCCCATTGAAAAGCTTAACATGAAAAAATATCTTATTTCTTTCAGATTCTAGGCAACCAACAATCAGCCTTAGTCGGCCAGAACTGTCTCCAAGCGGGCCAGGCCAAGAACACGTATCGAAGCGGCTGCTTCCTACTATACAACACTGGAACCCGCCGGGTACAGTCGACACACGGCCTCATCACCACCGTGGCATACAAGCTGGGCCCGAACACGCCCGCCGTGTATGCGCTCGAAGGTAAGTTGTAGTACTGTAGCGACACCTATATCGCCGTATACGAACTAAGCAGACGTGACGTCATACAGAACCTAGCTCGGCGCTCCCTCTACACTACAGTCCATTCCGCTCCGTTAACTTGCCGACTGGTAGTCTAGGCTAAAGTTTTTTTCAAGTAGTTCGTTTTAAAAAAAACTATAGAAGAAAAGTAAATTACTCATTAATTTTCCTTCTTCATCAGGTTCCATAGCCGTAGCAGGCGGCGCAATGAAGTTCCTCCGCGATAACCTGCGACTGATCAAAGACGTAGTGATGGACACCGAGCACATCGCGGGCCAGGTGTTCTCTACGGGCGACGTGTACTTCGTGCCGGCCTTCAGCGGCCTGTATGCGCCTTACTGGAGGAAGGACGCTAGAGGGTAGGCACACATTATTGTGACTGATCAAAGACGTAGTGATGGACACCGAGCACATCGCGGGCCAGGTGTTCTCTACGGGCGACGTGTACTTCGTGCCGGCCTTCAGCGGCCTGTATGCGCCTTACTGGAGGAAGGACGCTAGAGGGTAGGCACACATTATTGTGACTGATCAAAGACGTAGTGATGGACACCGAGCACATCGCGGGCCAGGTGTTCTCTACGGGCGACGTGTACTTCGTGCCGGCCTTCAGCGGCCTGTATGCGCCTTACTGGAGGAAGGACGCTAGAGGGTAGGCACACATTATTGTGACTGATCAAAGACGTAGTGATGGACACCGAGCACATCGCGGGCCAGGTGTTCTCTACGGGCGACGTGTACTTCGTGCCGGCCTTCAGCGGCCTGTATGCGCCTTACTGGAGGAAGGACGCTAGAGGGTAGGCACACATTATTGTGACTGATCAAAGACGTAGTGATGGACACCGAGCACATCGCGGGCCAGGTGTTCTCTACGGGCGACGTGTACTTCGTGCCGGCCTTCAGCGGCCTGTATGCGCCTTACTGGAGGAAGGACGCTAGAGGGTAGGCACACATTATTGTGACTGATCAAAGACGTAGTGATGGACACCGAGCACATCGCGGGCCAGGTGTTCTCTACGGGCGACGTGTACTTCGTGCCGGCCTTCAGCGGCCTGTATGCGCCTTACTGGAGGAAGGACGCTAGAGGGTAGGCACACATTATTGTGACTGATCAAAGACGTAGTGATGGACACCGAGCACATCGCGGGCCAGGTGTTCTCTACGGGCGACGTGTACTTCGTGCCGGCCTTCAGCGGCCTGTATGCGCCTTACTGGAGGAAGGACGCTAGAGGGTAGGCACACATTATTGTGACTGATCAAAGACGTAGTGATGGACACCGAGCACATCGCGGGCCAGGTGTTCTCTACGGGCGACGTGTACTTCGTGCCGGCCTTCAGCGGCCTGTATGCGCCTTACTGGAGGAAGGACGCTAGAGGGTAGGCACACATTATTGTGACTGATCAAAGACGTAGTGATGGACACCGAGCACATCGCGGGCCAGGTGTTCTCCGAAACTGATCTATGCGCGCGTTTTTGCGAAATGTTAATGTCCCGCCTTGCTGACAGGGTCTTTTTAAAAGTTTCTTTAAGTTTTTTATTTTAGCGAAATGCTACCGACCCGACTTGTCATAAAGTTACTCGAGACGTTACTAATGGAATTAAATAAAAATATAGATTCATAATTGTATGTTTTGTTACAGGATAATTTGCGGTTTGACTGCATTTACGACTAAGAATCACATCATAAGAGCTGCTTTGGAAGCTGTTTGTTTCCAAACGAGGTAAACGATTATAATCCCTTTTTATTAGGAAATACATAACATTCTAATATTTAATTACGTTTCTGTGGAATTGGATTTTATCCAATTTATTCGTTAAGATAGAAAGAAGAAAGAAACAGTTTACTATCACCGATCTTTCTTTCGATGAATTCTTTTGATAGCAATCATCTAAAAACCTGTGCTCGTTAATAGAAGTAAGCTGACCGAACATTCAAATAACAATAATGTTTCTCGTACAGGGATATCTTAGAAGCAATGAACAAAGACTGCGGCATGCCTCTGGCTAAACTCCACGTGGATGGTAGGATGACCTCCAATGACCTTCTGATGCAGCTACAAGCAGACCTTACCGGTATACCAGTCTGTAAGTACCCCTTTTTAATAACTTTGAAAACACTAAGCCGTAAGTTTACGATACAATAAGGGCAATAAGCATATTAAAAAAGTTATTTTTTTATTGTAATTAAAGTGGAACGTTTATCAAATATTTTTTTGCACACATAAAACACATGAAAAAAAAGACGAAAAATTTACCAATATCCCTTGAAATGGCTCTGAGACAAAACATGGCAAACATTGTGGAGGGACGATCTCTAGATTTGATAGTAATTTTAACCAAGAACAGGTTTTGGAATTATAAATATTATATCTGAGCTTTCCTGAATCTAAAGCATAAACGGTGATACGATTCCTAGGAACTTAAGACAGCCGTACCAGATTTTAGGCAACGTTAATTTAATTTGGTCCAGCGATTCTCCAACATAAGTATTCCTTCCCAGGAATGGGAGAACCTTCCAGAGGTTGTAAAAATATTCATCTACAGCCCTCTCCACTTCTTCATTGGATGTGAAGCACTTGCCAGACACAAATTTCTTCAAGTTTGGGGACTGATGAAAGTCAAAATTGTACTTCAAATACCGAAGTTTTCTCATCGCCAACGCAACCTTGTGTACAGGTGCGTTGTCCAGGTTTTTTCTTCTTCAAGCCAGGCGTCTTCGCCTCTGCAAATTTTGGCATCCAGCTGGTCAAGAATGTTAGAGTAATATTTGCCTGGAATTGTTCTACCTTTGTCAAGGTAATCAATTAACATCCCACCGTGTTTCGGGATGCGAAAGGGATTGCATTCCAAAACAGGCTGGCCATAAATTTTCCAGCAGAGGTGCGATCGACTTCGCTTTATTTGCCACCGGCTTTCATCCACTGCTTCGACTGTTGTTTAATTTCTAGCTTGTAGTGGTGGACCTGTGTCTACTCCACGGTGACAGATCTCCGCACAAAATCTGTCGGATCCCTATTGAAACGGCTTTTGGTCGGCATTCAGCAAATGTGGAACTCATCTTGCGCAGAGCTTTCGCATCCCTAATTCTGTGTACAAAATTTTGCGCACTCTTTCTTCTGACAGCCTCAGCTATCTCACTCACCTTCCATTGCTTAGAGTCCAACACGATATCATGCACCTTTTCGATGGTTTTCGGTGTGGTTGCAGTTTTTGGCCGTCCGTCACTTAAGTCATCATCGAGGGATGCGGGACTACGTTCAAATTCAGATTTTAACTTTTTTAACGGTTGACATAAAAGTAACAAAACCTTTGTCCCCGAAAACCTTTGTCAACTTTGCATGAATATACTTTAGGATTTATTCATCTAAAACGACGTATTTTATGACCTCACGATATTCAAGTTTATCCATTTTAACGAAACACACGCAAGACGTCTACTGCAGAAATTCACGTAAATAAACTATTTGACATAACAAGATGAAACTAGTCGTATGAACTAATGACAAATGCACCCAGGCGAGAAACAATTTTTTTGCCATTTCTGTGTCAGGTAGAGAAATTTTTCACCCTATTAACCGGTATAAACCAGTCGTAATTCTACAGTTTTTATTTATTTTTTTGTAACATCCATTTACAAATGTGTGTTACAATAAAAAAATATGGTATGACATTTTATTCCCATTCTATGGTAGCCTTTGTGTTTCCCTAATTCTCTTTATATGATTTGGACACAGTGCGAGCCCAAGCGTGGGACATGTCCACCCTGGGAGTGGCGGTGGTGGCGGGCGGCGCGGTGGGCGTGTGGAGCACCGACAAGTGGCGCACTCACGCCACTCTCAACGATACCTTTCTACCCACTACTACTGACGACGGTACGTTGAACATACACTAAAACTTTGTTTAGACCTCTGTGATTAACACGAAGGATCTTGAGAGCCAGCGCACCATTGTAGGTGGTGCAGATCAGCTCAGTTAATTGCCAGACAAATGCCTACATTGCCGCTCTTGAAATTAAGTCGAAAATAAATATTTGCTGTCAGAAAAAAAAGAAAAAGTGTGTATTGTCACAGAACTGGCAAGCATACATGCAAATTAAAGCCGAAACTACAATTTTTATATTTCATTCGTTCTCGAATTAATGAAAAAAAAGCATTATTTTGTTTGATAGTTATAACCGCGCCTCTTTAGCTTGTGCGATGGAAGATTCATATTTTGATACTTTAATCATTAATTCTGTGCATTTTTTAAGTTATAAGAAATCATGGCAACTAAAATGATGATTCTTATATAGCGTAAAAAGGTACAGATCGAAAAATGTCCAGCCAAAAGAAAATTTCAATGACCCTCTTTTTATGGACCGATATCGGACCATAGGGTATTTCACGCCCGATTTTTATATAATTTTCAGTAGATTACGTATTACTAATCAGAATATTTATTCCAGATCGCGACGCAAGATACACCAAATGGAAGATGGCCGTACAACGATCACTCGGCTGGGCGACGACTAAAAAATCGTTCACCATGACAGGTCAGGCCAAAAGAAAATGTAGCATGATGCCTCCAACACAGCAGAGTCTAGAGGTCTCGTCCTTACCGGACAGTAGGAAGAACTCACTCTTTGAACCCCACAATCCAATCTTACTAGACATAAAAAACGATAAAAACTTCGACGAGGGCGTTAATCACTACGTTGAAGAATTACTTCAATATTCAGCCCGTAAATTTTCAATGTTCGTCCCGGTTAAAAAACGCGTCGGAGAACATACTATCTTAGATGATGTCGAGTATTACATGAATAAGAAAGAATGTGACTATGGCATGTGTGAGTGTTGCCCGATTGAGAAAAAGATTCAAACTAATTGGGAATCGATTGAAGAGATCATTGAAAATGATCCGGAAATCATTTTCGATTCAGATGACAATCCTATCATGGTTGAACGCGTTAGAACAGCAGAGCCAATCTTTTTGACTTCTGCCTTAAGCATAGGAGCCGCGAATTTGAGCAAAAAAATCCACTTCGATAAACTCCCGGCTTTGTTTAAGTCCATTTATAATAAAATCTCCAGTCCTTTAACGTGAATGTTTTCTGTGAGTTGTTGTGTAGTAATCTAAATACTTATTTTTATTACTTCGGGGCTATAAAAGGCCTAGCTACGGATTGGCATAGTAAAGTTCCTATGAAGGTTTAGGATATTGTTACTACGACTACGCGGGGTTTCATGCTGAATGCGCGCTCAAATATCAAGAAAAATATAAACAAGCAAAATGCGAAAAGACAAATCGAATCCTTAATCTAGGTTGAAAGTTAGCTCCAATTCAAATGTATGTCGAATGACGTCAAAAATACGAAATACAACGAATAATTAAATTAGGTTTGTATTAATTGTTACGTAGTCCATTGTTACTATTTGTTTTTATATTAAAATGTGATATTTTCGAATTATGTTTGAAATTCATTAGGCGTATTGTACTTAAAAGTCAAACGTACTAGAATTTAGTTAAAAAATTAATGAATTTAGATTACGATACTCTTCAAAGCCAAATTTTGCTGTATTTCTGCTCCCCAAGGTATTATAAAAAGACATTTTTAGTTTATTATTGTCTCAACTAGAAAAAAAATACAAATGTGTAGAAATAGCACTTCCTTACATGAATTGGGTCTTCAAATAGTATGAAAGATAATCTTAAATACAGTAATATAGTTTTATCTGAATTTTTAAGAGCATATTTATGTTTTGAAACAATAAAAATTAAGTTACTGAAACTTTTTTAATATTTTTAGGATCTTGAGTTTGCATGCACCGATTAATTACTTCAAGTATTTTGAATCAGTATTTGATACTGAAAATCTAGATATTTCGTTCCTCAAATCGAATCGTCCTTTAGCATAGTAGATATGTATAAAAAATATGTTTTTTTTAAAGACCCTTTTCAATAAAATGTGCTTTATAATTTTTAGTTCGTTATTTTCGCTAGAATACTGTGTCGTCTATATTGTTATTGTTTTACTAACATTAAAATAAGACTGGTATTAACTTGAATATTGAATAAAAATATTTATTTTTCATTTTTGGGTCTTTAATTTATTTTTGGTTACTCCTTAGCATGAATACTTTTTGCATGACTCATGAAAATTTAGATTAAAGTTTCATCGCATGAGTTTTTATCATTTGAACATGATATTATACTTCGTCCAAAATAATTATTTTGCATGTACTTATAAAAAACTGTACAAAATGTTCAAGAGTACGTTTCGCATGAGTTGTGCTGTGTTCTCGACATGACAGTTTATATAAAACTGCTAACAAAATCAAAGAAAAAATGGTTTTTATACTCCAATAAACGAGAGACGGCTTTATGATAAGCAGACAGTAGATAAAGAATTTGCAAATGATATGTAGATAAAAATGTTGCAACAATAAAAAGGGATTTTCTCTGCGTAATCCATTAATCTTGCCGTGATCCGTGGATCAAGTCATGGTTTTAAATTTAATACACTTTGGGTACAAAATTTCACACACACAAATCAGCTCTAGGTTAGGTTAGACAGTGGGAACATAAATTTAGGCTGTTAACACAACTGTGATTGCGCTATCATTGTTGTGTAAACAGCCCAACTAAAGCATATTCTATTGGTCAATAATATGCGGTGGCCATAACTGATATTCATGTTACACACACATTTACACAATTGGTATAGTACGATTCAAACTTAATGGCGGATTGGAGCACGAGTCACTGCACAGTAGCTTATTTATGTGACAGTTAGGGTTAGGGTTGGGGTTCTGCGCAGAAAGTAGCGGTGGCGTAGGGGCAATTCAAAGCCGCCATTAAGTTTGAATTGTACAGTATAATAGTTGGTGCATATCACGAGCGAGCGTGTCTATCGTAAATATAACCTTATCTTAATGAGAATAAAAGCTATGCTCGTTTGTGATTTGCAAGAACTACATAAAGATAACATTGGAATTTGGAAGTGCTACATTTTCGACGTGTTGTTGCGGCCCCGAATTTGCGGAATTTTGTGATTTCAAACGATAAGTATTTTCTATTATTATTCTATTCACATATTCATTGAGTGATTGAAGCATTCTGACTTGTTTGAGTAGCTATTAGAATTTTAGTTTTGAGATCGCAAAGTTTCGCATTTTTCACAAGACATATTCCTGTTTGATTCATTTATTCCCTGTTGTATATAGGCCTAACCAAAGACTTCTCGAAGCAGTTCTTAAAACTTAACAGACATATGTGTTGCTGGGGAGTTGGTAGCGCCACTTCTTCCCAGCTAAAACACTAGGAAGTGGTGACGGGGGAGTTTTTAAGGACTGGAACTTTGATATTCAAAAAGTGATGGCTTTGAGCCTTATTTGAATAAAAGACTTGATTCTAGATATTTTTTCTATACCAGTTTGGGGAATGGCCTGTTTACAGCAGAAAAAGTTTTTCAAGGGATTTTTTGTTTGCTCGTTGAATATAATCTTTTTAGTTTTAAAGAAAAAAATATATTTTGTTAACAAATTTAAATGTTTTTCTGTTACAGAGGAAAGGTACAGGCTCTTGGCTTCGCTTCCAGCAACTCTTTACCTCATAGGCAGCTTTACCATGCTTGCCGTTTCAAACTTGCTCAAAAACAGGTGATAAGCGAAAATAGGCTCTATTCGTTCTAGAATAAGTTTTTAATTCGCTGTTTAGTGTAGAACAAGAAAACTTAGCGCTTTTTATGTATGTTTAATGTTAATTCGTGTTATTTATCTGATACAATTTATTTATGTAGATAGCTTATTATGGATGGTTGTAAATACAGTGAACATTTTATTTAATCTATGTAAACTGTAAAAACTTTTAATGTCAATTCATTGAATGTGAACATACGTTTATCCTTCTTTTTCAAAACAACTCGTTTAATTAACTATTTATTGAACTCAATTTTATTGAAAGGAGGGTAGAAGTAATTTTACATTATCTCACCTATAGACATGGATCAGCTGGCGAACAAATTAAACAAAGTATACAATAAGTGGAAACTGGACTAGACAAATTCGCACTAGGTACAGTCAACCGCACGACATTTGTGACAATTTAACATTGAAAGACAGCGATCCCTTATGTCGTAACAGTTAGCACGATTTTCCTATGCTAGTGTTACTACTGAAGTGCCGTTCTCTCCAGGGTTGCGGAATTTGTTCGAAAGAGTCACTGCGGCACTGGAACGTAAGGGCTTTAGAAGGAACACGGATGGGTTTTAGTCAGTAAGAGTCTGACACGCCCTTCCACTCCACCCAGAGCGGAGGAAGACATTTGATGATTTCCCAACCCTAAAAAAAAAGTGCCGTTCTCTGTACCTTGTATTAGGATTTAGTTTATTTTGCTACTCATAAGTTCAAATGGTTGTATAATTTATAAGGGTTGTTTGTATTCTAACTTTAAAATATAATACTATTTATTATATGATTGTGGTGTTGCTTTTCAAGCATATAAGACCACTTTCGGTGTATTATAGAAGAAAAATCAGTTTCTAATAGAAATCCAGGAGCATTTTAATTTATTCATACAACATGTAACAGAATAAACGCAATACCTCGTAAAGGGTCATTGGACTCATAATTATGAACAACTTTTACTATGGGACCGACTGAAATCGCAAAAAAAAAATCGATTGCCCCATCTCGACAAAATGTACTGAACAGCTGATTTTTGAAGTGAAAACTTCTTTAGGCGCGTTGAGCACTTTTTAGGTGAACAAAAATCAAGGAACTCGCGTTATCGTCACCGAACGCTTTAGCTTTCGCTTAGTTTTCACTTCTATCGGCAGTCCCCAAAGACTGCCCCGCATGTTTTCATTTTTTTTTCGATATTTCGGGGTTGGTCCCATATTAAAGTTGTTCATAATGATGAGTACAATGACCCCTTAAGAGGTATTGCGTTTATTCTGTTACACGTTGTATAATGCATGATTATTGTTTCATGACCATTCAACAAAATGTCTGACTATTCAGTCATAGAGATATAACTCATTTAATCGAAAGCTTTAAGATCTATGTCTCGACGTAAGAATAATAGTGGAATTATAATTAATTGGTACAATAATAATTACAACTTTAAATTTGCATTTATTAAATTATTTATTTATTCTAATCAATTCGGTTTGCTCATTTTGCTAATCAAAATGATGATTTATTTAATATTTTAAACCAAAATCATGGTTATAGGTACAAAATAATTTTCAATATGTTGATATTAGTAGCTAATTGTGACCTCAATAAGACTTTAGAAGTAGTTTTTAAGTCAATTGTATTGACAGAATTTTATTTATATCAATCGTATTTATTTCAAATTTTATATCATTCCTAGTTAATGCATTCGTACTAGAATAAGTGTCCAAACTGTTCAACTGGTAAAGTTGTTGTATTTCACGAGCGCTTGTCGTAGTTGTAATTTAAACCTTATTCAATTGAGATAAAAGTCACTTGATATTATATACGCTTGGGTTTGCAACAGCTTTCAAAACATCACAATCAATCAATCTCTCTTATATTTTCTTAACTTATAGGGGGCTTGACTTATAACCAAGCTAGTCAAATGCAGCTGAACACCGGTATTTTAAATGCAGCGACTACTTTTCTGAGGGCCTAGCTCGAATGTTTTTGACATATAGTAACGTAACGTCAAATTTTACTATAACTTTAATACTCGTTTCGCACAGTCATCGGATAATATATTCATATTTTTGTGTGATACAAATTGCGTAGGTATGTCGCACATGGGCGTGCAGTAAGCTACAGTAAGGGTAGGCCAGCCCAGACATAATGCCCAAAATAAAAAAAAACACCACATTATTCAGGGTTGAAATCACGATACTGACAATGTGAATTTTCGTCCACTTTGAAAGAGGACGAACATTTTTTGGGCCTACTGCACGCGCATGATGTCGCATTAAATAAACCAAAATACTATGGGGTTGGTAATGGGCAGCAGCATTCTCTGTGCTTCTGTGCATTGCAACAGCTAGAGCTACACTGCGATCACCAACCCGCCTGCCATGCGTGGGGATTATGGCCCCTCCCTTGGGGGAGGCCTATGTCCAGCAGTGGACGTCTTTCGGCTGGTATGATGGTAATGACGGATGTCTATGGGGTTGTAGGTTTTTTATTACGTTACGTTAACGATACTGTAACGTTACTACACATCAAAACATTCGTGCTAGGCCTTCAGACCTGTACAACCCAGTTACTGGGTTGCACGACAGATTTATTGTTTTCACTTCTTACCAGAAAGGACACTTATTCTACTATGAATTTACTGCCTTTGTTATGCCATTTTATTAGGGGCTAAACTGATTTATTTGGTCCTTAAACAGCTTGAATGTATACTTTGACATTATGAACAGTCTTTTAAATGTAAACTCATGCCCCGAGTCGTCATACACAGCTCGGGATATAAGTTTTTTATTCGAAATTTCAATTATTTGCATTAATAGTTCTCCAAAATGCTATAGGGTAGATTTTGCCTTACAGTGTTGCAAATTCGATACTTATAGGTAAAAACACTTGACGATGGCGCTTCTGTGCTGCCATCTACAACGACGTTCTGTGCACGTTTCCTATATGTTTTAAACTGTGTATTCGAACAAATATAATTGGAAAGGTAACTTAAGAGCCCAAATAGCTTTAGCAAGGATGTTACCACACCAATCGATCGACGTCGACTAATCAATTCTACAATCGATGGCATCGATCGATCGATTGGTATGGTAGCACCCTAAAGGTCAACGCCATCGGTAATGTGTTAAGCATTCCTAACAAATTGTATTTTAAGATTTTTTAAGCTATTTATTTATTTGGGTAGCGGTGTTTTGTAATAAATATGGGAATATGCATAGAAGTTGCTTTTTCAAACATTTAAGCAATTTTTAATATATAATAATCTAAAAAAGTTCTTGCATTTGACGGGCGCGCGTCAATGATTCTAATGTAAACCTTATGTCAATAAAACATAAAAGTCACATACGCGTGTTCGTGTACTGCAACTATGCCTTGTATGTTTGAGATGGAAATAATTGTCTTTTATCTGGATTAGTGAATGAAAACTCAGTGTAAGTGTATAATGTGAAGTTACTATATTTTATGCCTGTAAACCTCACAATTTTGAGTATCACAAATTTTGTATCTTATTTGTTTTGAGATTAAGGTTTTTTTTTTCAAATATGGTGTGCATTTGTGTTACTCGAAAAGATAACACGATAATGATTATTTTTTTGTATGACTATCATTACATTGGATTATTGTGACATCACTTGTGTACCGCAAATTTTATATAAAATTTATTACCTATTTACTTTTGATGTTAAACTTCTTATTTGAATATTTTGTATTGCATCATTTTGGTACCTACTTGTTCTAATCTTGGTGGATATGTAATTATTTTAATGTGCCTCTTATAATTTTATCATTTATATTGCTATTAAAAACTATAATTTTATAATAAATCTAACGATAAGAACAATACAGGACACATTGATGTTAATAAATAATTGAATATTCTTGAAAAATAAAATATACTTAACTTTCTATTGAATATTGTTATATACATAATACTTACCTATCTACATACATGTGTGATTATAAATATTTATATTAAATACCCTTATTAATTAAACTCATATTTACAGTGTATAAAATCAGATAATTATGTAGTCTTTAAAGACTGGACCTCTATAATAGTGGACATTGGACTCTACAGAATAAAGGCTTGTTCAGACCTACGCGGTATTCGCTATACAGAGCGGTCGCGAAAGCCGATATACCTTTAGGTATGCGGTAATCATAATGTTCAATAAAAGGCCCTCGATCTCATGGTAATGATCAGTACATTCTTCGTGTAATCATCAAATCAGTTACATGACATTTTAGTGTAAAATTTATAATCACTTGACAGTTTCATACAAAGATGTGTGTCCTATGAAGCTGTGAAAAACTTGGGATCACACACCAAAATCACGTAAACTAACTTTTACCGTTTAAATGTTACTGATTGTCCCTGTGAGAATGGGGCCTAAGTCTCAAATACCAACTGCATTGCTATTCTGTAAACATCTAACTGTTAAAACTTTGGTGAAGTGAGCCGTCAATCCCTATGTAGCGGCATCTGTGCCGTCACATACTAAGTAAATAACGGGCGTTGTAGCGACATCTATACTACCACATACGAACTATAGTAGGCGCCAGATAATCGTGGAATAACGGTCATTGACCCACCTACAATTATTGACATTTTTAATTTGAAAAACGGAATTAATGACACAAAGCTGTCCCGAATCATCATCTCTCGTGATCCTTAACATTGTCTAATAATGAAAAACGATTCATATTTAATTGTTCAGGTACCTATGAACAGTTATTAGGGAAAGGTCAATATACTTTATTCCACATTTATCTGGCGCCTACTATAGTAACCTGACGTCACACATCCTGAATCGCGGTATCAGTTTTGAACATATAAGTACTACTAACATTCCAAAAACCAACCATTGGGCATGGACAAAACACTCGTCTGGTCGGAGGATTCTCCCTTTTTAATGGAGGTTGGCGGGTTTTAACACCCTGTGCCGCTACCACTATACTTACATCAACTGAAATGGCAGCTCACTTCACAGAAGTTTTCACGGTGAGTTTTTTAGAAACGGCCGCTGGTAGTTTCCACTAGTCCAGAGGTGTAGGCCAACAATACTTTTTTCTCAGTCTTTTTATAAATGTGACATGGTAAATGTAATGTGAATTTTAATTGTGTAATTGTTATGGTGTAATAAAACATTGCATTTGTTGGGTTCTTTTTCTGTTTTTCTGAACCAATTTCCCTAGAAGCAAAATAAGGTGATACTTTGAAAGGTATGTATGAGAATCACAATTTGGAAACTTGATGTTTCGCTACAATAGATCAGCTTCAGCTATTTATAGAATTGACAGACGAGGAAATATAGAAAAAAAGAAGCAACCCTGATATTTTAGGTTCTTACCGTGCTAGGCTAAAATAAACTGGTAGTAATTCTCACATAATACTGGCTTGACCACTTGACTTGAGGCAGTACCTAGGTACAGTTTGAATGCACAAAGTTATTACAAAATCAAACGAGCAACTAAAAACATGCATATTATTTCGCGCCATAATCGATTTAACAATTGGTAGTTTAAAAATATTATTATTTAACTTCGAACATTATTTTCAATAGGTACTGAAAATCCTCCCTGAAATATAATAGCACGATTTTTAATGCAATAATTAAATTATGTGGTCTATACATTTTTTTTTGGTTTTAAAGCAATTCTTGTAAAAGTTAACTTTGAAATTTCACGTTTCTGAACGTGGGATTAAATGACACAGAAAAGAAATACCAACATTGCAAAACCAAACTTCAAAATCACGAGTTTATCGGTCAAATGATAAGAGATATAATTGTAAACACGGTGAGTTATTTAAAATAATAAATAAGTGGTCTAAAATCTGCAAATGCAAGTAAATTAATGAATAACGACCCTTAAAAATATTCATGTGTATATCTTACAAATTTCAGCTCTGTATGAAAATTATGTGAGGACAGAAAGCTCAGAAGAAGACCGTTCTTTTTTAACAACAAATTATTACATTTTTCAAACAATTATGGAAATAGACAGCTTACCAGTGGAAACATTCATAGAAATATTAATAAGAACCGATGGCATTACCGTCGGAAAATGCCGTAGGGTATCCAGAAAATGGAAGGAATTTATAGATGACAATGATTACATTTGGGAGAAAATATGCCTCAAAGAGGTCGAATGCTCCTCCTCAATAGCCAAAAAGAAGTCTGGTAATGACTTCAAGTGGTACCATATTTATAAAAACCTCTCAATGTGGACCAAAGTAGGATCATTTGATCCAGTAACTCGTGAGTTCTATAAATTTACACTACATGACAAGAATCATGCTTTAGCCATTGACTATAGTGTTCTACCATTGAAAGACACTAGGGGCATAGTACTCTATGATATGAGCACTCTGAAGCACATACCAGTGGCCGTACCAGAAAAAGACTGCTTCAAAATTGCAAATAATGATCATGCTACTGTGATGCTTTTGAAATGTGGTATACTTCTCCAGAGAACAGTTGAAGACGTATCTTATATGGCTGAAGCTTTTTTTAGAGCAGATAACTTTGTTTTACATGGAGAAGAACTCTATTTCTACAACAATAGAGATGTTTTTAAATGTGACTTGACCATGAAGAATTTAGAATCAAAGCTTATGCACCGTTGTGACTATGATATTAAAGAAATTCAGTATTACAAACCCAACTTCTTTATTTTCACTGATTGCGGTAAAATCGTTTCTATTAGAAAAGACAGAACTGTTACGGTAAAATCCATGAGCTGTCCTCCGGAATGGATAAAACAAATTAAACATATCTGTGCAGTCAACGACACAAACTTTGTTTGTTACTCGAGAAATCTCTTCAAAATTGAGACTGATAAATACCAGCATTTGTATTTAGAATTTCCACCAATCACAGCTTTATTCTTCTATGGAGACTTAGTTCTGATTGGCACAAGAGCTGGTGAAATATTGCTATATCAGTTGTCACGCCAGGAATTTGCCACTAGGCCTTTATTTGAGAAGATAGCGCAGTTGCCAGATGAGAAATATGCTGTTCAACTGGATGTGTGTGAAAGGAAGTCTGGCCCAGTCATTATAGTCGCAACATTCTTTGAGATTATGGTGATGGAGATTGATTTCTTTCCTCATGTGAGTAATTTTTTTTGTAATACTGAGTCATTGCCTCAATGAACACTATGGACAGCTGGGTTAGAGATGGAGGGAGATGGGAGGTTAACGGAGGCGGAGTTGAAAAAATTTTAAAATCTTAATGAAAATACTTTGTAATTCAAGATAACGCCGCACCGTAGGCATTTCACTAAAACAGTTGTTGCATCTTCGTAAAATTCATGATTCGTAATAGCATAGGATGCTGCTGTTTCAGTAGGTAGGTAGGTATAAATTTATACATCCGGTTTCTTGCAAAAAAATATCGACCTGGTACAAATTAAACGCAAGTCAAGTGATGCGATTAGCTGTTGAGTATGATATGAAAACAAAAAAACTCATTCAACCAAACACATCTAGAAAACGTGCGTTTGACAATTTGTCACGAGAATGTTGTGATAATTTACATTCGATCGAGGAACTGGGTTAAGAGTCTTATACGGCGAGCGTTGGGTGGCTCGCTGTCCGATCACCACCAAGCCCGGGTCGATGGCGCGTTGTGTTTCACGCGCGCCTCAAAGAGATGTTAGCATAGAAGACGGGGCCCACTGGGGTCAGAGCCTGCCAGGGTTGCGGAATTTGTTCGAAAGAGTCACCGCGGCCCTGGAACGCAAAGGGCTTTAGAAGGAACACGGATGGGTTTTAGTCAGTAAGAGTCTGACACGCCCTTCCGCTCCACCCAGAACGGAAGAAGTCATTTGATGATTTCCCATACTTACCTACTTAAAAAAAAAAGAATCATGCAAACGTAGATTCTATGTCGCGAATTGTACCTACTTTATATGGGAGGGTAAACTGCTTCGTAACGTAACGCGTTACGGGCACCAGTCTGTCTGGCTTCCCTTTCTCTCACGCATACGGCAGCGGTAGGCAGGCTCTTCCTCTCTCACTCTAACCCACAGCGCAAGTCGTATTTCGGACAAACCACACGTTTTTTTTTTAAACAAGTTTCATTTGTTTACAGGAAAAAGACACCAGAACAAGTTTCCCAACCAACAAACTGTTAATGTTCAAGCGACTTTTGCGACTTCGGGACCGACTTCGACTTGGTGTCCCCCCGGTCAAATCCATAGCGTAAGACCATAGATATAATAAACAATGCGCAAGACCAAGCTAGGCTGTAAGAATATTTATTTTCGAAAAATTAATTTATTAAAATGTGTTAGGTACGGTTGGATTCAATTCAATTAAATCTTTGTGTCAAAATTGTAATCTTGTTCCTTTTTTTCTTATCACCCTGGATATGATAGGTAGGTAGCTACGTTTTTTTTAAAAAATAGGTTGTATTTATAGGCTCGCACCCACAATCTCATCTGATGGATAGCGATGCTTGCCTAGAAGTAACCTATTCGCTCTTGACTTGAAGGCACGCTCAAACAAACAAACAATCTCTGTGATAATCCTAAAGGTACCCATATAAAGAAAGAAAGAAAAATGATTATTTCGGACTCGCACAAGACACACAAAAAGTAGGTACCTACCTACCCTAATAAAAAATAATTAACAATAGCTAACAGCATGAATTTAATCTGTGCGATGTCATAAAGGTTCCTATCTCAACATATTTAAAAAAATGTATCACAGTGAAAAATAAATAGAACATAGGTACGAGCATAGCGTTGAGCCTAAGCCCGAGATATACCTAATCTGCCGATAGAAGAAAGGACTGATTATTTAGATAGCTCGGTGGCAATCGAGTTACCAGCATCTACCTAATGATCCTCCCGAATTTCGGTCACGGTGGACAATCTTAACGGAGAATAGCTAAGTACATAGGTATATTATTATATGTAGGTATAGATTATAAGATATATAATAGTTCATAAGTCAATAAATGTGAGCGCAAGAAACACAGTTGCACTCTCTGTTCCATTACCCACATAGTCCGATGGGACGGCAATGCGAAACGACGGAGGAGAAATGAGGTGCGGCACCAACGGCTTTAAGTGCTTTCCGAGGCACTGAGGAACTCTCTAACTTCCAAACTTCGGGTCCGGGCTGCTACTAAGAAATTCCTAATGGAAAAAGCCCAATTACACTTTTGCCCGATTTGGAAATGGAATCTATGGTCACTCAGCAATCACGACTACGAGAACAACGAGGCAGTCCTATTTTACCAGCTTCAGTATCTACGCATGAGAAGCACAGTTTGGGCTCTAAACAATTTTTATTTCAATTAATTTAGTTATGCGTGCTTTGAGGCGAAGGCGACGTGCCGTGGTGGCAGAGAGTTTCGAGGGAGTGTTTTAAAGCTAGCTCGAGGGTTTTTTGAAGCATAAGGATCCGAATTAGATTTGGAAAAGAACCGGAGTCGCATAGTTTGCCCCTGCAAGCTATGCGACTCCGGTTCTTTCCCCCTGCCCTTTGTAGCAAGCTGAATTGGCAGTGAAACAGCCATGTTTATTGAAGGCAATAGCCAGTGGATCTGACTAGTCTTAAGGTGGAGACCACTTATCGGCAAGTCTACCAGCCTACCCCAGGAAGTTGGCCAGCGACTTTAAATAATGTGACCGGGACCACGGACTAGGGACAGACTGGAGGCAAAAGGCGGAGGACTGGGTATTGGGGCGCAGCTTGGGAGAGGTCTGTGTCCAGCAGTGGACTGTGATATGCTGAGTTTATTGGTTCATAGAATAAGAGACACATTGATTATAACCTAGAACCAGACTGTATTTTCTTTAAGATAACATCAACTTTTGTCTCTTCCACAAAAGGTGTGCCAATAATTGGGCACATGTCGCCGCCGAGTCGTCCAGTAAATCAAACTAGTGGCTTTATCATGGTTTGTAGTACAAGTGCAAATGAGCCCACATGTATGCGGTCTTGTCACCATGCCAAAACAGCGCTGCAGCGACAATCTGTGTTTTCATCTTCATTTTATCAAGCGCTGTATTGTTCTAAGCACGATGCGTTGAGATTTGGAGCTCATTTTGTGGGTGGAATATGGTTCTATTGTAAAGGGAATTTAGATGTTGTGAATGTGGGTTGGGTAGGATAAGATTCTAGTGTTGTTTGTTCCTTATGCAAGTGCTGGTTAGTTTGTAGTTTACCTACAAAATGTTTGCTTTTAATTAACAAATTTAAATCAGAAAATATACTAAGTATTTAAGAGTTCTTAGGGTCTACGTGCTCATTTTTAAAATATGTGGGTAGTTTGAAATTCAATCAACCTTGAACCTAATGTTTTAGCGATAAAGTTGAAAATTTATTAAACAAATTTGACAGATTGTTGTAGCTTGATGTGCTATGCTGTAGGTACAAATATATACCTACTAAGCATGTTTTTTTTAGAAAAAATCACTGCGAAAGTGAAAAGCCAAGCCAATCTTAAAACCAACGAAAACAAACATTACCTACGTAGTTACCTAAGCGACTATTTAGTACTTAGATACCTAGCTACGTCAGTTGCATTCGCAGTGCGTGCCTTAGAAACGCACCGAGACGAAGTTTGAAAAGCGCCTTCACATTTGCAGGGAGCAGACGCTATTGTTACTTACTCATTCAAAGTCAAGTAGCAGTTATATGACCTGAACATAGCTATAAGTAGTACCTATGGCACAGAACACGGTAACGTTTCGGTAGTCGGTTCTAGATGCGGCAATGTCAATACTTTCCGTACCTATACTAGGCCTATTATATTATACCTACCGCTCAAAAGTATTTGGCTACCGGAACTTTGTGAGGCCGTCGTTAGTAACAAAGGTAGACACATAGATGAGTCTATAAAATTTAAAAGCAGTAGGTAGGTATTATTGTTTTTCTAATATTTAATTATGATACCTAGGTACTATGAAGTCGTTTGATTAATAATTTTTGACGTGACATCGTCTAATAAATCGATGAACGCCGGCTGCACGCACGAAAAAGGATGACTCATTGTAACGTTAAGATCATTTCATCAATGTTTTGTCATGACGTTGTCACGTTAAACTATCGTCCGTAAACTAACTTTACAGACAACCAATTTTTTTTCCAATATGCCGTTTTCTAAGTGGCCAAATACTTTTGAGCAGTAGTGTACCTTAGACATACCTACCATAGACATTAAGAACCATAGAAATATATATCTATGTTAAGAACCTACTGATCATTTGTAGTCAACCATTGCCATCTCACTGCTGGGCAAAGGCTCCAAGTCCTGCCCTCAATTTACTGATTTCGAGGACCATTTCGATAGCAAAGTTATACGAATAGGAAGTAATCTGCCTAGCCTTTTCTAACTAGGTACCTATGTTGGTTCGGTTTCCAGTCTTTACATGGTGCGATTGCCTATCCGACCTCAAAAACCCAGTTACTGGGTAACACCATACCCATTGGTGAGACAGGTTGTCAGACTTTCGGGCCACTTACTCTGCCGCCATAAGACAAAAAGACGTATCTACACAAAACAACATGGGTAACCGATTTCCGACATTAAGATACCTTAAGGTCGGAAATCGGTTACTTCGTTTTGTGTGGATAGGCCCTTTTTTCTTATGACGGCAGTACTGCCATTTGAAGAAGTTGCCGAAATGACGATTCCGTGTCCTATGGTAACTGGCAACTAAGTACCTATTCTTCTATGGAACGAAGGCAGACCCGCAGACAGTACATAGTACTTCGTGCTACGATCCTCACTTGTTTTACCTCTTCCACTTTCGTAGTTTTTTTTCAACTTTTTGCGACAAGACCCGGAGACCCGTACGGGCTCCTGGAACGGAGACACGTGAGGCGCTAGAACATTGTTTCACAGAAACGCGGATTGGTCCGTACGCGAATTGCTCCGGGTTGAGCCCGTATATTTATTTATTTATTTATTTATTTATTAGGTTAGGTTAGCCAACAATTGTTTACACATAAAAGAATACATTACAATTGGCAAAAATACATTTACAAGTGTAACAATCACTTAAAGGCTAACACCGCATGTACAATAAACGGCTTAATTTACAAAATTAATTATTACAAATAATTATCATAAACAATTATTTATGTTAATTTGTTCTTTAAGGTTAGTTATAACATTCGAATAATAATAAAAATAACATAATTATAACTTAAAAATGCAATATCGTAAATTAAGAATTAAAAAAACATCAATTAAAATCATTATAGGAAAAAAAAAAATCAATTAAAATCATTATAGAAAAAAAAACATCAATTAAAATCATTATGGGAAAAAAAAAACAGTTAAAATCATTATAGGAAAAAAAAACATCAATTAAAATCATTATAGGAAAAAAAAACATCAATTAAAATCATTATAGGAGAAAAAAACATCAATAAAATCATTATAGGGGATAAAAAAACATCAATTAAAATAATTATAGGAAAAAAAACATCAATTAAAATCATTATTAGAGAAAAAAACATCAATTAAAATCATTATAGGAGAAAAAAACATCAATAAAATCATTATAGGGGAAAAAAAAACATCAATTAAAATAATTATATTTAAAATAAGAAATATAAGATTGAATAAATAAATATAAAATTTGAGTCAGTGAATTGATTAAATTAATTGGAAAATAATTGATTTATTGTGGTATAAAAATTATTGAATTGAATTAAATTAAATTTGACATTTGTAGGTACAGTAATGACTCAGGTTTTTGCGAGAGAATTATTTACAATCACCTTAATAATTTTATTAATACTGTCCTGGTGTATATCCACTAAATCACTGCAGCCATTGAACATTTTACACAATCTAGGTATAGGTGAGTTTGTGCCAAGAACAGTCCTTCGTAGAGGTGGGCATAGCGGTGTAATGATATTTCTCGGGTATCTAGATGGAGCATGGAATCTGATAAGACTTAAAAATTTAGAGCAGTCAATTCGATTTCTTATGACGTTGTACAAGAATATGGCGTCAGTAACGTCTCTGCGTGTGGATAATGTGTGCATTCTGAAATGATGCAGGCGGGTTTTATAGGAGGGTAGTTGCTTAGATTTCATTTCACAGAAAGCTAGGTGCCACACAAAACGCTTCTGCACTCGTTCTAACCGCAGCATATGAGTGGTGTAATGAGGTCTCCATACAACGCTGCAATATTCCAAGATGCTTCGCACGAGACTGTTGTACAACATTATTTTGGTGTTGCTTTTACGAAAACCCTTTGTGGTACGGAGTAAGAAGCCTAACATTTGAGATGATTTTTTAATAATGTACTCAATGTGAGGTATAAAGCTTACTTTCCGATCAAAAATTACACCTAGATCCTTGATTAAATCAAGTTCTTTTACTTTAACTTGGTTTATAAAGTATTCTGAACTAACATAGTTATTCTTTCTCGTATACTTAACGTGATAACATTTGTCAGAATTCAGCTGCATTCTGTTATTTTCACACCATTCAATAACTCTATTAAGGTCGTTCTGTAGAAGCTCGCTATCTGTTGTGGATTCAATCATTCGTGCAAACTTCAAATCATCGGCGTATAAGAAAGGTTCTGAATGACAGAAACATTGGGGAAGGTCATTAATAAATATATTAAATAGTATCGGAGCCAAATGCGAACCTTGAGGGGCGCCAGAAGTTATTGTGTGCTCAGAAGATTTAAATCCGTTCACAACGACATAGAAATTGCGTTCGGTTAGATATGATTTGAACCATTCTAGCAGGGACCCTGATACACCGTAAGCTGCAAGCTTGTAGATTAGTATGGCATGTGACATTTTGTCAAATGCTTTACTGAAGTCCGTATAGATTACGTCAAATTGTTTGTTTTTATCCACTGCCCGAATAAGTGACTCTGTAAAAGTTGCTAAGTTCGTAGTTGTAGATCTCGCAGTTACAAAACCATGCTGGTCTTCACTTAGGTAGATTTTAAAATGCTGCCGAATGTATGGACAAACAAAAGATTCAAAAATCTTTGCGAATGCGGATAGTATTGAAATAGGCCTGTAGTTCGAAATGGCACCTTTGCTATCCGACTTGTACACTGGAACCACTTTCGCTTTTTTCCATTCTAATGGAAAAGTCCCTGAGGACAGCGACTCATTGAAAATGATCAGTAAAGGAGAAACCAGGGCTGTTGCGCAGGACGAAATGAAAACAGGTGGTATGCCATCAGGTCCCGGTCCCTTGCTAACATTAATTGTTTTTAGTTTTTTAAGCAAGCATTCACGATCGACTACCGGGGTACTCAAGCACTGACTATTACTATATAGAGATTGTAGAAAACTTGTCTCGCAATTTAATTCTTTATTATCATCAGATGTGTATACGGACGAAAAGTAATTGGCAAAAAGATTGCAGATTTCAGAGCCATTAGATGTTACAGTCTGTCCGTCAGTCATAGTCTGTGGGTAAGCACTAGATCCACCTCGTTTAGCTTTTATATAACTCCAGAACAGTTTAGGATTTTCTTTGATGCCTTGTTCTAAATTCTTAAGGTAGTCATTATATAAATTCATGGCTAATTTTTCCGATCGTTTCGAAATTAAATTCAGTTCAATTTTATCCATAGGATTTTTATATTTTTTAAAGCGTAGCCTCAACTTATTTTTTTCTTTTAAGAATCCAATTAGTGTTTTGTCAAACCATGGTGGATAACGACAGTTTTTTTGTTTTCTTTCAGGCACAAATTTTTTAATGGCTTTATTTAAATATTTATATAGTATTCTTACCATGTCATTTACGTTATCGCTATTTTTAAAAAGTCCATCCCAGTCTTGCTCATTAAGATAGTTATTAATTTCATCATAGTTTGCTTTATAAAAGTTTGGTCTACAACTTGAGTTATTATATGGCAGATTGTGATTCTTCACTAATGATAGAGTTATATCAAGGGGGGGATGGAGTTTATCGACAACAGTTAGAGAAGAGATGGATTCGTTTACTGAACACGTGGGCACTGACGATAGAACCAGGTCTAGTGTACGCCCAGAATAGTTTTTTACATTATTACACTGTACTAGCTGACCTATATTTACAAAATCTAATAAAATTCGGCCAGCTTTCGGCAAGGAATCGTTTACAGTTTTTAAGTCCCAATTGATTTTACCAAGATTAAAGTCTCCGACAATACAAGTCGGAATATCTGTCGAGTCAATAACTCTGTTACAGTGCTCGATAAAATGCTCAAGAGTCGCTGGACTCACAGGTGGAGGGAGGTAAATTGCACATAAAGCCATTTTATGAGATTTTTGATATGGCGGTATATCAATAGAAACCCACAAATCCTCACATTTACTTTGCCAGTGTTCAATACGTGATGAGTTAATTTTTTTACTAACGGCAATTAACACTCCACCACCATCCTTGCCACCCTGAAATCCAGTTGATTCCCTATCTCTCCTGTACACTTCATATCGATCATCAAATAATTCACTGCTCAGTACGCTACTGTTTAACCAGGTTTCCGTTAATATTATTATATCATAATTCAGACAGCACAAATTACAATAGAAATTTTTAGTTTTCGTTCGCAATCCTCTACAATTTTGATAGTAAATTAAAATATCCTTGAATTTTATAAGAATTAGACCAATTACATGCATTAAAATTATAATAAGAAAAAAAACATACTTGTTATACAATTTTACTTAGGCTACTTTTGCTCTTGATTAGAATGTATGCAGCGCCGTCGTTTTTTCTCACAAATATTCTGCCGTTCCTAATCCACACGTACTTGTAGCTCATCTCCTTGGCTCTGATCCTAGTAGCTGCGTGAAGGGCTCTGTTGGTTGGCGATAGGTGTTCTGTAACGTACACAGGAGACTTTGGTCCTGCGTATCCAAGATGGGTACAATTTAGTTTTTCGTCTGCGTTTGATTGATTATACCTTATAGTTGCAGCCAGTAGTTGATCTCGTAATCTTGGTGAAGCCAACTGAACTATTATTGAGCGAGGACGAGCACTGGATGGATTGGATTTAGCGATGCGTGTGCAGTGCAAGATGTCTTTATCATTTATTTCGCACTTTACCACACGCGCGAGTTGTGTTATTATATTACAAACGTTTTCATTTTTATTTTCGGGCACACACTGCACTTCCAAATTATTAGATCGGGATTGTTGCTCCAAGTTGACAAGTCTTTCGTTTATATCTTCGACTGTGATCTTGAGTTCTATATTTTCTAATTCTAATTTTTTGACACTCTCTTTTGAAGACTCTTGTTCTTTCTTTATGTCTTCAAATTTTTCATTTATAAAAGAAATTGAGTCTCTAATTCCTTGCATTTCCTTCCTTAATGGCTCTAGCTCTTGGTTGATCGTGCTGATAATAGTTTCATTGATCTTAACTAACATCTCGCTAAATTCTTCCTTCAATATTCCTTTAATGACGGAGTGAAGGTCTTGTTTATCTGAAGAGGACGAAAGAGGCGAGGGGGAGTCAATGGCTTGTCTTTTGGGGCCCCTGCTCATGGAGACGTTGCGGATTGGAGTTGCGTCGTTTCTGCACACTTTCGGCGTATTATTCATACATGTCGGACATTTCCAAGTACTCATGTTTTTCGAAGGTTCTTTAATGGAAATACAGGCGTAGTGGTAAAATTTTCCACAGGTGGAGCACTTCAAATATTTTTCCTCTATGTTCGATTCATTTTTATTAGCGCAACAACCCCATTGTTCAGCTTCACCAGCCATTATAACCAAATAGTTATGTTAATATACTCAAGAGAAAGAAAAAAGAAACAATTTAGGCACACAAAAAGTACTTCTTATGCAGTCGGCCTCCCAGAGGCAATTCAATGTAGGCACAAAGCGTTGCGCGATCAGTGTTGCTTACTCTTTGGTGCGGGCCGTCGCATACGTCACCGCGCGTCAGTGCAAGCGGTACTATGCCCTCCACGCGCCACCGAACGGCGGGAATTCTGTGCACCGTGCGTAAAGTTACTTGTCATTCACTCACCGGCTGACCAGTTGTGATTCAAAATGTTTAACTGATAACACTTTATATTTACGCTCATGCACTTTATTACGTTTATTTCTATTAGTAATTCACTTCACTAACGTTCTATTGTCACTGAGGAGTAATTTGTTTTAAGTTTTATTCGAATTGAGCAGAATTAAAGATATCTAAACACAGAGCAAATAAACACGTGTGTTGACCGTATGAATGCCGGGACAAAGATGACCGATATATTACCGTATCGTACTGAACCCCTTGTTTCAGAGCAATCCGCTCTGAAACGAGCAAACAGCAATAAGTTCCTAGATTTCTTACGTGAATAATTAAAGTCTGGAACGAGACATTTACCAAACTTTTGTTTCTATCAAGCATTCGACCTTAAGGCATGTTCAGACTTCGTTGTATTTCCCTTTCCGGAGCGGTAGCGATCGCCGCGCCGAATGGATACGCAGTAGGTACCTAATCCTATTGTACAAACCTAAGCGAATATCGCTACCGCTATGGGTAGCGAAATTTACTTGCGAAACTATTTAACGCGCAAAGCAAGCTTAAGATACCGTCTGAGTGGATACACGTTTCACCCGTTTCGCTCTAGTCGCGAAACTTCATACAAATTACCCGGCGGGATACCGCGCGAAACCGAAAGAAATTTGTCTTTCCGCTCCGGGTAGCGAATACCGCGTAGGTCTACACAGGCCTGAATTTATCCTGTGGTGGCCTCAAATGAATTTAAGGCCCCCAGCCAGGGCTTACAGTTTAGCTTATAGTAGTTTGTAAGCCCTGGCTGGGGGCCTTAAATTCATTTGAGGCTATCACAGGATAGTCCGTTTAAGCAGTAACCAGCTTTAGTGTGCTGAACGGCGAGTTGTCCCCGTCCAAAAAAAAGGCCTGAATTTATGTAGGTAACTCTTCTTCTAGTAAAACATCTGTGTGGACTCGTTGAAAATTAGAACATTTAAAATAATACCTCAGAAAGTAGTGCCTAACTTTCGGCACAGACGAAAAGGCAAAAGTTTGGCGCCGAAATCACATTAAGTATATACCTAGTCTGAAGTTTGAATACTTTACATTTTTATGTTTCAAACAATTTCAGCGAAGATTGCTGTTTGATTACCTAGCTGTTATTTGAAAGTTACAGATTATAATGTAAGTTTTTGTACTTGGATTTATTTTTGTGATTGCTTAAAAAAGTTGTACTTAAGTCTGAAAATAGGTTTTAAACTAGGTATAACATTTTGTTTCGTCTAAGTTTGGGTACTTACTTAATTTATACAAAAAAATCAAGAGCGAATTATTTTTGGATAAGTTGGTTTCTGTTTTATCTGGTATATTTTCACAAAATGTTTTTTAAAGTAGGTACTTAACACTCACCTATGTAGCCTATGTTGACTTTGCCAGTATACCTACATTTGCAGTCTTTGCTTCCAGGGGAACTTCTAAATTAGACATAGAACTATAAATACCGTATTTCACATTTAAGCTTGGCTACTTATTTGTATGTTAATAGGTACGTTAGTGGGTATAATTTGCATGATCATTCCGTTTACCTAATTAAGTACCTACCTAGCCCGCCCGCCAAGATCGCCCTACTTATCTAGGGCCGTCTTACCATAGATATACCTACATATTATAAGATTTATAAGCTAGGTATTAAGCCCGCGTTATAAAATCTTAGACGTAATAAAACACTCACAAAAGTTAAATAAAATGTAAAGCTCAACTTCAATACCTTATTTTTCATGGATGGGAAATCATTAAATGACTTCTTCCGCTCTGGGTGGAGCGGAAGGGCGTGCGTGTCAGACTCTTACTGACTAAAACCCATCCGTGTTCCTTCTAAAGCCCTTTGCGTTCCAGGGCCGCGGTGACACTTTCGAACAAAGTCCGCAACCCTGGCAGCAACTTCAATACCTACCTACTTAAGATATGATAGAATTTGATATTATAACATTGACTTAAGGTGATTGCGTAGTAGCCCGTGAAATTCAAATTTTCTTGTGTTTTTTGCAATTAGCAGGTCAGTGTAGTTCTTTGTAGTCTGCGCTTGTCATCTAGGCCCTGAGCCTAGATCTAGACTCGTGATTATTGATTCAAACAATAGGCATCGATTTAAAAGACCACTCAAGAAAGGGTTTGAGTGGTCTCTTTCACTCAATCCCTTGACTTGACACCATGTCCGTCTATGTGTCAGTTAGAGAAGGCTCTATATTTTCAAGGAAAATAGTTGACCCAAAAAGGTGTGGTGTTGTAAAACAACATTTCAACGATAACGGTGCATGAGTCAGCGGCAAATGTTGCGCTCTGGTATGAACTTTTGAACGCGTAGAGTTTTAGTTTCACGTTAGAAAGATAAAAATTATTACCACTATATTCTAGAGATCATAAGGAAGAAATCAATATGCGTTTTATTGTAATATAGGCATTACGCGAGGGAGACGCTTCACGCTGTTCAATTATTCTTAATAGTAGAGGATCCCAAGTAAGATCGACCTTCACTCACTTGCTTACCGGATGAAAATTATATTTTATGAAATAAAATATGTTTCTGAATATATACCAATAGGGTTGCCGAAAAAAATATGGTTGATGATATACGTTGTATACGAGTGTAGATGTCGTGTTGATAACGCGATGGATTTGTGTGACAGCTTGTCTATTTTTGTATGTGGCAATATATGTAGATGTCACTATAAAAAAAAAACTGCATAAAAATCCGCACCAATTTTCAACAAGATCATCGTCTAACAAATTCGTAAGTAGTTTACGAGTTCCAACGAGTATTCCCCCGCGGCAGTATCTGGTCACAGCTCACAAGTTAAGTCAAGACTTTAGACGAGCCAGTATTATGCTGTTTGCCACTCAACCCTCCGGCTGAGATTGGATTACGTTGAGTGGCGATCTTTTTGCTTGCGGGTTTTCTGACACTGCCGTAGAATTGTCGTTGTAGGGTTGATATTTTAATTTTGTGCAGTTCTTTTTACAGATTTTTTTGAGAAATGTTGAGGATGTTTGTGGTGAGTGAAATTCGATTAGCGATAACGATTGTCAGTACCAAGTCCTTTATTTGCATTTTGTATTCGAGATTATTATGTACCAAAATAGCTTCGGCCAGCGGCTTCACCCACGTGTATGTCGGAAATTATCCCAAGTGAACCAACTCCCGGGATAAAAATGTGCTATTTTCATCCTGATTTGTTCAGCCGTTCTGGCATGATTGAGTAGGTAACAAACATCCATCAATCCAAACTTTCGCATTTTTTCAATTATTATAGTAATAAGATTCATTATTATTTTTATGTTTTGGGAAGCTGTGAGGCCGGTGAGGCGTTACTTTATTTAATTGAAAATTCTAGGTAACTACTTTTGGGTTGTTTTAAAATAGACGCAGCAGTAGAATAGTAGATTGTGCATCAAATGTATGAAGAGTGTCTTATGTCACTGGAGCCATATACAAGGTACAGCCGGTCTATTCTGTCAACATCTCACGGAATCTCACCGTGTAACCTTAGGTGAAATGAGTATGAAGTGAATTGTCCTTCCGTCTTGTTTGTATGGATGCACCTGCCATATTAATTCTTCAAGAATGCCTCAATGCCTTGATTCCGTCTTCATACCTATGTGCATGAAGTCTAAATAAATAATGTCTTGCTAGATTTTATCCCTGATTCGACGAACGACCTACTAGTCAGCAAAACGCTTCAAATTTTTCTTAGCACAGCAAAGGAATGGAGTCGTTTCAAACGAATAAAACCTGTGAATTCTAATCTCCGTTATTCAAAGGATTTCCTCTTCAAATCAATCTTTAAGAAAGCTGAGATTTACGACAAAGGTATAGATACCTATATTTTTTATTTCTCGGTCGGTTTAGACCGGGAGTAGGCATTATTTTTGGAAAAAAAGTGAAAATAGAAAAAGGTCGACTGGTAGAGAATGCCTTGATGCATTAAGTCCGCCCATGTACCACTATTGTACATAAAGTTTAAATAAATAAATAAAATATTCTCTCTTTCTTATTATCTAATTATCAAATGTACGAGTATGTCGTATCATTTAACATTGGGAACTCGATCTTGAGCTAAGTCGAGATTTTCACGTCAATGCGGCAACGCATTTCAAAGACCAAAAAAAATGGTTCCTATGTTGTCCCAAATAAAACAATATACTTATTATTATTATTCCGTGTATTCATTTAAACTTACATACAATTACATTTTTAAATATTTCAATATAAATTATAAAAAAATAAAGAAAAAACATATTTATTTTTATTTAAGGGTTTGCTCTTGACTCTAGTCTAGGTGATAGATGACAGAGACAAAGTCGACGATGGAGCGAGCTTACCCAGAAGAAGCCTGTTCACTCTAATTTTGAAGAGATTAGTGTTGTATGCGTTCGGAAACACAGACGCAGGCAGAGAGTTCCACTCCTTTGCTGTGCGAATTATAAAAGACGTTTGGAAACGTTTAGTACGAACTGGTGGAATAGCGAATAAATAATAATTATTATTTCCTTTATTCATTGTATACATGCATAGACTCACGCCTTTTGCAATTAGGTTTATACAGAAACTACAGAACCTATAGAAGAAGAGTTGTCACATTTGCAGCAGCTAATCCCAATCAATCTAAATATTACAACAATTTCTTTGAACAATTTTCCTAAGTCAATAGGGCATTTGACTAAAAAAAATTAATTAGTCCGTCAGATAGATTTCCAAAAAATATTGAACACGTATTTTTTCTTTTGTCACGTAAACAAAAAAATGAAGACGATACAGTGCGTTGAAAACTCGTTTGACGTCACTTACCAGTACACTTTTTACTGGAAAGTAAAAACAAGCCCCCACATCTTTGATGCGTTTTATCTTCGTTATTTTTTATTGATTTGATTATTTGATTTTTCCGTGTGAAAAAACGTAAACAATATTTTTTGACAATCCAACTGACGGTCTAAATAGAATCATATTTTTAACCAGCCAACATAAGGTAAAATTTTAAAAGATTTTGATTTTTTTGTTATCTACTTATGTCATCCCTTGCAAAATATTGTAGATAGAATTTCATTGAAGAGTCCATTTCCGCGAAATCTCTTCAATGTTTCAACAAAACCCCGGCTCCCGGACTATCGCTCTGTATTGTCTCTGGCCTCGGATATCAAAGGCGAGCCCACCTTTGTGCTGGCGCCTGATTTCGCACAAGTGCTGTTATTTATGCGAGCCGCAATCATAGTGGTAGCGCGAGTTTAGACGGTGAAAGAGTTGTTTGTTGAGAGTAATGGTTTCTTCTTCTTAATAATCTTATCTAATCTTATCCTACTATCCTATCTTAAATTTTAGAATTTTCGAATGTTTGTTTTTTATCCCATTTTACATTCCTTCTTTTAACTCTTCTTGAATATTTTATGTAGAATAGCTTTCGACTTACCGGCACGTCGAGCCAGTAGACGTTCGACGGATAGGACTATCGTTGCAATGGCTTTTTGGCAAAACGGACGCTATTCGAAATTGTGGTAATTCGATGCTATGGAATGTCGGCAATTTGGACGTTCGATCCGATGACTTCGGGGAATTAGCCATAAGACATTCGAAATCAAGCAGTACACCCTTCTCAAACAACCTTTGGGTTAAAAAGAGTACTCTCTGTGATTCTTCCATAGTAATAAAGACTCAGTCAATGATGTCTTCTTAACCCCACAAAGCTAGCGTCGGATCAATTAACCCCTTCATAAATTCTAAATTAGGTGAAATTAACAATTCAAATAATGGTGCTGCTAATTCTCAGATGTGAAGGCAAATATTGTATCTACAGGTTGTGTAATTTTAACACTAGCCGAATGCAAAAGTGCCTTTATGCCCATAACACGTTATATTTTGACGTTTCGAGTTGGTATCTACTGTGAAAAGCTTTTAAGACAAAAGGCTAATTCGTAAACTAACAAGTGTTCACATTCAAGTCGCAATATCATTTGAGCGACAGTCAATGACAACAACTTGGCAAAATGTATGGAAATAAGAAGTGTTTTTGTCAGTTTGGGACCGCGATGCGAATGTGAACGCTTCTTAAATTACGATTATTGTTCCCCCCTCATGTTATAGATAGAATTAGGAGGTGGCCTTTGGTCATGTGAAGAGGAGGGGTGAAGTGAAATGCACGTAACTAATAGAGTTATGAATGTGGATGGATGGACAGGGAGAGGGAGGCCAAAGAAAAGATGTATGGATTATGTTAGATGTGATATGAAAGAAAAGGGAGTTAGTGATAGCGTGCCGGCTGACAGGATAGACTGGAAGAAAAAAACGTTGCGCCGACCCCAAGTAACATGGGATATGGGCAGGAAGATGATAAGGAGGTGGCCTTTGCCTAGCATTTAGGCAGCTAATAAATTGGCAGGTATCTACAAAAATATCATAGGTTGTTGAAAAAAATAACTTCTCGAAATTTTGTTGATCACTTTTGAGAAGCTTTTAACACATTACATTCACTAAAAATATTAAGAAAACGCCTAATAAACCAAAAGAATAAACATGACTCTCTCGCTCTACACTCAAAAATGGTTTCAATTAAAAGAGCACCCTGTTCACTCGCTGTAAATTCGCCGTCTCGTATGATTTCATATCCGCCCCAATTCCGAGGATTACATTCTTTTCACGATTCGTTAAGCTGTTATGAATGGTTATGTGTGTCAAAACGAAGACCGTGTTTTTGATATTCATATGGATGTCAAAATTTTGATGACGGTTTCGAATAATTGTTTACGTTATTTGTGAGGTGAATTGCTATGGGATTAGGATATAATAGTCATAGACATCTGGTTATAATTTTATAAGTAAGACTATCATAGTAGTGTTGTAGGAGACCTAATACATTAATCTAAAAATATTTTTTTATTCATCTTTCAAATTGATATTGTTTAGGTTTATTTCTTGAAATTAGTGATTTTAGAGCTTATTTTCAATAATTTTGGACACCGATAATGTGTAGTTTAAAATAAGTTGTTTTTTTGGAGTTGTATTCTTAAAATTACTGTTTGAAAGTCGAGTTTCAATATAAAGTTAAAAGGTTTTATAGGTATACCTATAGAACTTTTTAATTTTATATTGAAACTCGACTTTCAATCAGAAATTTTAAGAATACAACTCCGTTAAAAATCCGAAATATAGGTTTTCTTTGTTTTTTTTTAGCTATATTTTAACAATTTTGGACACCGATAATGTGTATCTTAAAACGGGTTGTTTTTCAGATACCTATAGAACATAACTTTGCATAAAATCCAAAATACAGTTTTTTTTCTTTACTTTTTTCATTCTTTAAATTTTGGACACTAATGATAGTAAAGATACTTTTATGATAGTTCATGAATGAATGAGTTCTTTGAAAACCATTATAAAAAATCCATATATTTCTCGTAAATCGTACTTAGGCACTTTTAAAGCATTATTTATTCCACCAGACAATACTCAAGCTGTCACAGTAAACCCCGGGTATAATGTCAACCAGACTATTACTTATCCAACGTACATTAGCAATTCACCCGCGACCCCAACTATAATCGCCAAGGATACTAAATCGTGTATATTTTATGTAGAAATGCTCTATACTGAGAAGTGTCTGTATGTTAGTTTTTGCGAGCTATTCTCTAGGAATACTAGTCGGATTCGAAAAAGTCTTTATATATTTGGTAGCCCAATTCTTAAGGAATGTTTAATCTGTCTAGCTTTTTCCTAACTTTGTTAAGGCCTACTTCCTAATCGGATGCAGCTGCAAAAAATAAGTCTTCAACGTACGATATTTGGAGATCACCTTTTAAGCAAGAAGATGCTTGTGTTAGGTGATTCTGCTCTTCCACTTGACACTATACAGAGTATGCAATTGTATTGCAATTTTACATGGAGAGACTGCCTATCTGATCTCCACAAACCAGTAACTGGGTAATACGATACCCCTTGGCAAGACTGGTGACAGATTTCCTGGCTTCTAACTATCCGTAACGACTGTCAAAGATGTTTAAATGACAGCCGGGACCAACGGCTTAACGTGCATACCGCGGCACCGACGAATCTCGGTATGTAACAGATGGTCACTCATCTACGGGCCAACCTCGACAACCCCGAAGTTCGACCCATGCTACTATTAATTTTAAGCCACTAGCAGCTCCTTGAGGAAGGTTATAGACTACTTATCATCACGCTACGACGCTTAGGAGCTGAGCAAGAATAAAAAATAAAGTCTGAAATAAAGCTACACGAAAGTAGTAATATCTCTGGCTTGGCGGTTGAAACCGCGAGGCATAGCTAGTCAAATATATTTTTGCATCAAGATATGCGATGGTGTCACTCGAAATGACGAGGGTAACTCGAGGGTTATTGACGGATCCCTCAGAATCGATGTCGACTTATCGCTACTCGAGATAGGGGTTAGTATAATCGATTCGGTTTTAAAAATCGAGTGTTGTTGATCGTGTTTTGTTTTCGGGTTTGACGGGTATTACATGACATTTTTAGTGATGGGTATTGTAGACCTTTTAGGTTTATAGGCGTCCCCTGTATAGTCTTGGAAACAAACGTTTGTTTATATTGTTGAAGTATTCGTGTGTGGTGGTGCTCTTGCTAAATAGTAATTGCCGCTTAGGATGATCTTCCAGGTGGCCGAGGTCAGTCCGTAGGTGGATGACCATCCATTACAAATACATATCGAGACTCCTCCGTGCCTCAGAAAGCACGTTAAGCCGCTGATCCCGACTGATTGGTTGTAAGAAACCAGATAATCTGACACCAGTCTTGCCAAGGGGTATCGAGTTGCCTGTGTTGTGGAGGTAAGACTGCGAGACTGCGTAAGTCATCATCATCATCTTATCAGCCGAAAGACGTCCACTGCTGGACATAGGCCTTCCCCAAAGAGGGGGCATTTACCATAATCGCCACGCTTGGCAGGCGGGTTGGCGATCGCAGTGTAGCTGTTGCAATGCACAGAGAATGCTGCTGCCCATTCTCTGGTGAGTCCCTAATTCGCCTCTTACGACACCTATGGGAAGTGATGGGACGCAATCGTTTCATGTAAAATACTGGTATTCAGCTGCATCCAGTCAGATTGGAAGCTGACCTCAATATAGTTGGAAAAAGGCTAGGCAGATTGTATTCGTGTGTGCTTCAGGAAGGCTAGCACTTGCCTTCTTGCAGTCTTTTGGGACTGCCGATAGCTAAAGCGTTCGGTGACGATGACGCGAGTTCCATGATTTTTGTTCACCCAAAGCGTTCGGTCACGATGACGCGAGTTCCATGATTTTTATTCACTCAAAAAATATTCAACGTGCCTAAAGAAGTTTTCACTTCAAAAATTAAATTACGTGAAGGTAGGCCAGTAATTAAAAAATATGTAGGCACAAAATTGTGCTATCAAAATCACTCAGGTCGGGATTAAGTTGAGGATCAACGGTGATTGGTCCTGACGTGTTCTGACGTCACACCCCGGTTCACCCGGTCCGTCATCTGACGTCCCGGATATCCGTCGAAAAATCCGCTCAGCATTTTATGGACTTTCTGTTGAACTTGAAATTTGGAATTGTTTTGTTGTTCGTCGCTGTTGCGACGTTTTGCGAAAATGATCGACAGTTTTTAACTGATTTTAGAAAAAAGGAGGAGACTCAATTCTGAATGCTGAATGTTTTTTTTGTATGTTTGTTCAGCGAAATCATCGCCAATAAGTATTGTCTATCGATTTTGTTTTTTGACAAAACCAGAAACGCAGACTTCCGAAATTAAAGTTAAGTATTTTTATTTCGTTATCGTCCATAATAGTGTTTTTATTGGAATTTGGGTTGTATTATTCGTAAAAACTTTTTTTTAACCCGGACGACATCGCTTTTTGTTAACACCACGCACAGGGTGAATTTTTAAAGTGTGCGTGGTTCGCCAAATCCTAAACTATGAGGAACTATCGAAAAAAACACGGAAAAGAGTCTCGAGCCCAAATTCGATGAAAACTAAAACTTCATCATTGGATTTTATCGATATTCTTAGCCAGGAATCGAACCGGTTGATTTTGAAAAAAAAAAACACACCCTTTATTATCACACCATCTGAAAGTGTAGCTAACTAACATGGCAAACTAAAGGAAAACTCTCTTTTTAAAAAGCAGCTTTAACAAAACTTTATTACAATGAAACCAATTGGTCAAAGCTACCTACATTCAAAAAAATACTACAAGAGTCGTCTTGGCTTATGTATACTTATTACTTATCATCATCATCATCATATCAGCCGAAAGACGTCCACTGCTGGACATAGTCCTTTTTTTTTTTTTTTTTTGATCTCGGGGGGAAATTCTCATGGAAATCCTCCACCCTGGGGCGGGTAGAGGGGTCTGTCAGACTCTTACTGACTAAAACCACCCCGGTGTTCCAACTTCCACCTACGCTGGGGATCGCGGGAACGTATGCGACTTCCGCAATCCCCGGCTGGTGCCGGCCCGCCACTGCGGGCCACCCCGCGTCGGCGAGGGGAGTGAGGTGTTTGACTCCCCTCGCTACGTCAAAGAGGGGCGCACGGGAACACCACGCGCCGCCACCTCGGGTCCGGATGAGTGGGGGGCGACGGACATCCCCAAGTCCGCCGCCCCTGGACCCAGTTAGGGGGGCCGGAAGAGGGCAGCGTATGCCCTCCTCCGACGCCCGATGCGCCTGCTGCGGGCAGGGAGAGCGGTTGTGATCTCCCTCTCCCTTTCCGCAGCCTCCTTCTGCGCGATAACTGTCTCGCAGAAGGAGACCACCGCGTCCCAGGACTCCTCACCGCCGACCATAGCATGGACTACGGCCGGCAGCGAGAGGTCACCGCCTACAACAGAGATGAGGGCACGGCGCGGCTCCTCCCAAGCTGCACACTCTGCAAGCGTATGCCGTGCCGTGTCCTCCCGACAGTCGACGCAGTGGTGGCATCGAGCGTCCGGCTCCCTGCCTATGCGACACAAGAACCTCCCGAAGCAGCCATGCCCCGAGAGGACCTGCGTCGCACGAAACGACAGGGAGCCGTGCCTTCTCCCGAGCCAGAGGTCGAGCACTGGCCGGATGGCCTCGATGGTGATGAGGCCGGCGGTAGGGCTCGAAAGCCTGTCCCGCCATTCCGCCACCAGGACCTCGCGCAGCTGCAACCGATGCAACTCCAGGTGTCGCTGCGTCAGTCGCTCGCCGCGCGCCCGCGCGCCCTCGCGCCGCCTATGCAGTGACGCGAGCACTTTCGCCTCCAGGTCCCACGGCGGAGATCCGGCCAGTGCGCAAGCCTAGTCCTCCCCCAAGGCGGGGTTTGCCATAATCACCACGCTTGGCAGGCGGGTTGGGAGAGAATGCTGCTGTCTATTCTCTGGTTAGTCCCTTAGTCGCCTCTTACGACACTAACGAGGCGTGATATGATGGTGCTATTCTTTTACGTCTTACACCATACAGTGCAATTAGTATTAGGAAGTTATATTAATATTATAAAGAGGTAAAGTTTGTGAGTTTCTGAGGTTGTAGGGGGATCTCTGGATCTACGGAACCGATTTCGAAATTTCTTTCGTATGTGATAGCCACATTTATGAAAAATGGGCTATAGGCTATACGGGAACGGATAAATGTATTTTTTTGTGTGTTAAAGAAATTTTTAAAAATGTATTAAGGAAATGAATTAACGAAAAAAAATCGTTTACAAACATTGTCAATTGTGATTACTGACGTTCTAACTTTGAAACACAAAATACCTTGACGACACAAAGAAAAAAAACAAAAAAGCTGCCAGCTCAAGGTGTACTGAAGCTACAGCGAACTTGTGTTTCAGCTCGAAATTAGAAAAAAATCGAGCCATTCGAGAGAGCAACTCATGCGACAAGACTGAAAAAGACGAGCATTATTACAAACTTGTATGGAGAGTGCGAGAGGGTGTCTCTGTATGTCTGTGTAGGTACTTATCTTGGAAACATGCGTCTGTCTGGCACGGTGTGAGACCGTTATTGAGTAGCTATGTCACCGAATAATTGCAAACTATGTAAGATTACGAAATATCTTGAGAGATTATAAACTCTCGACAAATTGTCAAATAAACATTTGTTCTACAATTATACGAATCAAAATCTTGTATTCTATAATATTCCCGTGCCGGTCATTTTGTGTCAGTCAATTTTTCGGAATGACTTCGAGAGATTATAAACTATTAAATTTTGATGCGTAAATTTATACTTATTCCAAATGTTCCATTGACAATTTATCGAAAGTTACAATCTCTCAAGTAATTTTATAATTTTACGGGGTTTTCCATTTTCCGGTGACAGTTACACACGATATGATATGGGGGTCTGTTGAAATGTGTTTTTTTATTCTAGAAATTTTAACTTCACTAACTTCTGTTTTAAACTGTTTGCAGGACATTCTTGAGTGCCGTGTTCTACAAATATATTTTGTGGTCGGTCAAAATAACAGTGGTAAACTTCGTCTCGGTAGGTCGGTGGGTATTTTAAGGTTTAGACTACCGTTCTGGATCAATATGCCGTTTTATGATGATTATTAAGCATCTGGTTTTTGCCTGCAGCTGCGTTCGCGTTAAAGTAAGCTATTCTATATCTGTCTTCAGGATCACATCTATCTCTATACCCAAAATTCAATGAAATTAACTCAGCGATTGAGAAATGAAAGCGTTACAAACATACTCACTGTCGCATTTATAATATTTGTTAGAATTAGGATATTAATAAGAATTAAATATCTACTGACCAGATATTTATAATCAGTTATACAGCTTTAAATATTCCAACAATTCCAGCCCTCCAGATTACTGACTGACTGAGTGAGTGGCTGACAGACAACGCACAGCCGAAACAATTCGTCGTAGAAATCTGAAATTTGGCATGTAGATTTCTTGGGGAGTGTAGGGGAGCACTAAAAGAGGATTTTCCGAAATTCCTACGTGAACAGAAAAAAAGGGATATGCGCGTACAAAGTTGCGGGCGAAAGCTTTATTGTTTTATTTAATAAAATAAAACCGAAAAAAAAACTCAAACTGCTACAAAAAACGCACCATCTTAAAAGTGCCTAAGTACGTGTCAAAATTCTGTTAGAGGCCGGGGTGCGAGACTAGTGTTATATAAACATAGATACAGGAAGAAATACATACATTAGCTACACGACAAGTGTACTGAATAGTTCATGCACACCACTCGCATAGTCTGGCTGGGTTTAGAGAATGGTGTAAGGTGCAGGCGGCAGCGGGAGCGATGTATACTGACACACCAAGAGCCTCCTGTCAAAGTGAGCGATAATAATTGTCAAAAAGTCAAACATGTATGGGAGTGACATGCACGACGTGAGCTGTCAATCCATACAATCAAGATCACGTGATCATGGAGTGAGCTGTCATTCTATCTATATTATATGGATTGACAGCTCACCTCGTGATCACTTCACCCAAGCCTTCACAACGACATGTTTACAGAATCGAACGGCTGAACTGTCAGACGATAACAGACAGTGAGTGACCATTGTGCGAATATGCAATCGTTGCGTTCATTTCTATGGCGCCCGACTCAGCAACCCGAACGGATCGTCGTGGGAGAGGACTTTCCGGTTTCCCCGAACAAATTATTGTGATGATAGCGAATTCGCACGATGATCGCTGTCTTTGAGGATAAACTCAAAACATTTTGGGACATCGAGCATCGCTGCAGCTGATATACTGTCACCATTTCTAAATCCCAGAAGCCACTGAATTTGAATTAGTGTTCATTTGATGACAGTTGGCTCGCCCCTCATAATAACTGGCGACTGGCTAGCGGTTCCAGAAGCAAAGGCGTGTGAGAATAAACACTAATTTTCCACATTAACAGAAATTTCAAGTGGCATAGCCGTTTCTGCTTTCAACAGCTTCAGCGTAAGTACTGTCAGTAAAAATATCCCTATGGGAAAGAAAAATGGGTTTCCATCTGCGTATGGAAAATTTAGACCTGACATGACAAAAACTTCAAAATCTAGGGAAATTAGAGATACTTTTAACAGTTTGCGACTACGATTGGAATGTGAACGCTCCTAAAAATATGAGCTTAGCCACTCTGTAAATTCCCAATTCAAAAAAAGGATACTTTCTTAACTACAGTAATCTATTAAGCTTTTCAATATTAAACTTGTAATTCGTTTGTAATTAGATTGTCATAAAATACACGTCCAAAATATTTTAAAAGCCAAACTGATGTAACTATTAAAACTAAATTGCTTTTTAGCGTGATCCTTGATTATAACATCAAGCGAAAATTAATAGTTTTGATGTAAAAAGTGAATAAATGATTAGTGTTCTTAGCAACCTCTTTAATGACGACGTTGTTAAATATTTTTTTAGTTTATTTTGAAGTAAACTGTTTTCCAAAATGGTTAAAGGCAGTTTTCATCATTATCATCATCATACCAGCCGAGTAGCTGTTACAATGCTCAGAAATACAGAGATTGCTGCTGCCCTTTCTCTGGTGAGTCCCTTAGTCGCCTCTTACGACACCCACGGGAAGTGATGGGATGGTTCTTTTACGTCCGACACCATACAGAACCAGCCAGGCGTTTGTCATGACTAGACAATCTCGACTCTAGACTAGAAGGTTTCTGAGGGTTGTGGAATTGTTCCAAAGAGTCCGACCGCGGCCTTGGAACGCAACAGGCGTTTAAAGGAACAGGTAAACAGGTTTTAGTCAGTAAGAGGGTGACACTGAATCCTTAGCTCAAGAAATAAAAATAATCCTAAGCTCAGTGCGGGAGAAGTCATTTGACGATTTCGCATAAAAAAATATTCTTATACAAATAAGGGACTTCGATATTACAAAGGCATGGAATGTTATTCATTATACACCAAAACCAGTTATACAACTCTTTTACACAAATTTAATTATTATATTATGTCGGGACCTAGGACCAAGTACTTGCCTAAGACAGCAACAACTTTGTTATAATAGGATCAAAGTTCTTAAAATAACACTTGTATTCGTAAACTTGTAATAATTCTTCAGTAATAACCTTTACAGTTATCAGCAGTGATCGGATAATCGGGCGCTAATATAACTAAATTTCACATTTATTCCCACGAAAGTCCCGGAATCGTTCGAAATTCCTGAGATTTCTAAAAATGCCCGCATACAAAATATAGTTTGAACTCGTTGTGAACTCTCATTGCAATTTTTTTAAATTTGAAAATCTGATTCTAATGGAACTTTTAATTTACATTGAAAGTTTTTATGATTTTCCAATTGTTTTAAATACAATAAAGATACTAAATCAAAATAACCACTGCTATAATTTCATTAAGTTTGTTATATGCAGTTGTTTTTACAAAATTGTTCAATCCCGGGAACCCGGGATTACTTATTTATTCAGAAAGGAATGTCCAAATTAATCTTTCACGGGAAGAAGTTTAGATATATAAGCGCCCGATTATCCGATCACTGGTTATCACAGTACTGAGATCTAGTAAAACACAATTTGAATTGCACAGACAGTATGCAGTTTAAAAAAATAATATAGTTAAAATACTTACAGTGCGGGACAAATTAATAAGTACACCTCGTGAAAAAATATTGGAACGTTGATTGTTTTTCTAAATGAACCGCTCCGCTCATAACTTGGCCCACAGTAGTAGCCCTATGTAAAGACAGGCGTCGCGACCAAGCTACACAGGTACCCACTACTCACTAGTCACAAACACTGACGCGTTTCAAGTGTGTTTTCACCTGTTTTTCTACTCGTTCGCGGTTTTTTTGTGAGCTTTTCCATTTGACACGCAGTTAAAATGTTACAGCTTTAATTTTACGCTCTTGTTTTTTGTTTGTATTGTGTTTGCAGGCTAGATTCGTAAATAGAGTGATTGCAGTTTGCAATTTGTCGTGTTATTCTAAAATGTTTGAATGGGAAATGTTGTTTTCTGTGTTCGAAACAGGCTAACCATGCTTTTCCTTTGATGCTTTGAATAGATGTAAGCCTTTGGCATGTGGGGCATCTCGATTTGGCTACATTCATTGCGTACATACAAGAGCTTTTACAAGAAATCATGAACCTTTATCATTGAATAATAATAAAATAATTTTGTCCTAAAATTACTCAATGTAAAATCTATATTGGTATTTTACATAGCTTTTTCCGCAGCTTCCCTGGCGTAGCCTATGCCACGGGGACCGTACAATTTTCCAAGATTAAAGTAGCTTACGGCACTCGACGATAGTTGGGCTTTCTATTAGTTTTCTAAATTGGATCAGTACTTCCAGAGATTATCTTTTACAAACAAACAAACAATTTTTACCTCTACAATATTAAGTTCAGATAACGCCAATACCTCAAAAAACTCCTTACCATCAACAAAAGTCAACACAGCAACATTCCGATATTTCTAACAATATTCCTTTGCAAATGTTTCCTTCTTTCCTTCCATATTACGTCAGTTCGCATGTCGGTAACATTGTCACCTGCCGGCGCGCACAATTAAGGTGGCGCGAGTCGCGACGCTGCACACCTCGTTACGGCCACAAGTGTACGGCGGCGCGCGGGTGTTCCTAACTTTTTTGCGCCCGATGTGTAATGTTGCTGAATTTTTGGCTAAGTTTTTATTAGGGTATTTTGTGAAAGGTGGTGTGTTTATGTGAGTTTAATTGGGAGGTTAGGTTAAACCCTTTTAGTGTAGGTATGTAAGTTACTGAATGAATCGTAAGCACAAAATTATTAGTTTATAGTGGTAGGCGTTTGTGCTGTTTTACTAGTTTATCGAACACGAAATCTCGGTCAAAAGCCAGTTTGTTTTTATAAAAATATAACGTTAAGTATGCTTTTATTCTCCAATAGGTAGATAATGCAGAATGTGATAAATCTATACTAATATTATAACGAGGTAAAGTTTGTGAGGTTGTAATCTCTGGATCTACGGAACCGAAAGTTATTTTTGTATATGATAGATATTTATGAGGAATGCTATACGGGAACGGGGAATTCCTACGGGAACGGAAAAGAACGGGATATGCGCGTACAAAGTCACGGGCAAAAGCTAATTAATACCGTGTAAGAAGGAGATGGAGCTCTACAGTACGAATACCACTATCTCTTTTTCATCACGGAAGCATGATGGCTTCGACACGTGATAAACGCCCCTGGCTTGTTCTTTTGTTTTTTTTTTAGTCTGCAAACTGATTATGAAAAGTGTAACAAAGGTATTAGTATAGTTTCCTTCGTGCCTCCTCATTAACAGGATCGCTGCTACCTACAAAATATAAGTTCAGCCGTAAGGCCACGTTTAGAAGGAACACGGATGGGTTTTAGTCAGTAAGTGTCTGACACGCTCTTCTGCTCCACCCAGAGCGGAAGAAGTCATTTGATGATTTTCCACACTTAAAAAAAAAAGGCCACGTTACATGTTATTCCCACGAAAAAACGGTCGGTTTACGGACGATAGTTTAACGTGGCAACGTCATAACAAAACATTGATGAAATGATCGTAACGTTACAATGAGCGTAACGTTACAATGAGCGTAACATTACGATGAGTCATCCTTTTTCGTGCGTGCAGCCGGCGCGCGGCGTTTATCGATTTATTAGACGTCAAAAACCACAAACACGTAACGATTTTTCGAAATTTCAAGCACAACGTCCCAAACCAGATGCCGGATTTATTTGATTCTATAAATTTTACTTTGCGCCAACACGCACCGGTGCTTGGTCGGCTTCCCACTTGGGCAGTGCTTCATGCACCGGTGCGTGGGTGGCAGCGAACCCGTTAAAGGCTCGTATCCACTAGGCAACATTTGACGCGCGACATGATGCACAACATGTTGCTCATCATATTGAACGGCAACGAAGAACTTTTATTTAGTAACATTGTCAATGTTGCGCGCCTGCTGGCAACGTCGCGCGTTGTTGTGCAACGTTGCTGAACATGTTGGGCGTCATGTGTTGCGCGTCAAATGTTGCCTAATGGATTCGAGGCTTAAGCCGTCGGTCCCGGCTGTCATTTGAACATCTTTGACAGTCGTTACAGGTAGTCAGAAGCCAGAAAATCTGACACCAGTCTTGCCAAGGAGTATTGTATTAGGTACCTTATTACTGAGTTGTGGATGTCAGGTAGGTCTCGATGTAAAATACTGGTTTTCAGCTGCATCTTGTTAGACTGGATGCCGATCCCGACATAGCTGGGAAAAGTCTTGCCTGCGACTTCGTACGCGTATATACCGCTTTCCCCTTCTCGTAAGAATTTCGGGAAATCCTCTTTTAGTGCTTCCCTACAGTCCTCAAGGATCCTACATGTCACATTTCCGTTTTCTCTGTAAGTCAATCAGTCACTCACTCAGTCACTCACTCAGTCACTCACTCAGTCACTCACTCAGTCACTCACTCAGTCACTCACTCAGTCACTCACTCAGTCACTCACTCAGTCACTCACTCAGTCACTCACTCAGTCACTCACTCAGTCACTCACTCAGTCACTCACTCAGTCACTCACTCAGTCACTCACTCAGTCACTCACTCAGTCACTCACTCAGTCACTCACTCAGTCACTCACTCAGTCACTCACTCAGTCACTCACTCAGTCACTCACTCAGTCACTCACTCAGTCACTCACTCAGTCACTCACTCAGTCACTCACTCAGTCACTCACTCAGTCACTCACTCAGTCACTCACTCAGTCACTCACTCAGTCACTCACTCAGTCAATCACTCAGTCACTCACTCAATCAGTCACTCAGTCAGTAACGGAAGAATTTTAATATAAGGTCCCATTTAAATAGATGGTCAAACTTTTAGAAGTCATTCAGACCACCAACATAAGGACAATGGTAAAAATAATAATAAGAAAAACGCATTAGATACTTAAAAGAAAAAAAATAAGCTAATGAAAATACACTAAAAATATTGGCAATTTCTATCACTTCACTTTTATAATAATAATAATAATATGATGATGGATGATTTGAAACTCTTTGCCCCCAGTAATCTACAACTGATGGAGCTACTGAAGGTAACTGAAACTTTCAGTAGTGCCATCAGGATGGAGTTTGGTGTGGACAAATGTGCGGTCATGCATGTAAAGCGTGGGGAGATTATGGAATCCGTGGGAACTCAACTCTCGGATTCCATAAACCTCAGATCCCTCTCTTCAACTGAAAGTTACAAGTATTTGGGTATGTCGGAAGCGTTAGGTATCAATGTTACTGACATGAAGCAATCGTTGAAGGAGCGCTTCTTTGGCCGCCTGAAGAAGGTATTCAATAGCCTTCTATCAGGCGGAAACAAGGTGCGCGCCTTCAACGGTTGGGTCATGCCGGTATTGATGCACTCTTTCGGCGTACTCAAATGGACTCAAACGGAACTTGACGCCCTGGATAGGCGGGTCCGTACACTGCTTACTGCATATCGAATGCATCACCCACGGTCGTCGGTAATGAGACTGTATATCCCGCGAAAGTGTGGAGGTCGAGGCTTCTTAAATGCTAAGACTCTCCACAATCGCGAGATATGCAGTCTCAGGGAATATTTCCTA